>OX393551.1:50395303-50728542 GCA_947650365.1 Chamaelirium japonicum | reverse complement strand
CCGATCAGAGGAGCGAAAGGGAAAGAAAGAAGGGGTAAAAAAAGGTCATCACCTCCATGAGATCCTGTCGATCCTCTCTCTCTTGCAGGACTCAATGGGACATCGATCTCCTGTAATTGAACAGGTAGGGAAAAAAAGTTGGAAAAAATTCAAGAATCCGATCAAAAGAGAGTCACAGGGGGGGAGAAACGGTGAATCCGATCAGAGAAGCAAAAGGAAAGAAAGAAGGGGGAAAAAAAAGGAAAAATCATTGAAAAATTCACCTCCATCTCTTGATCATCTTTTCTCTTGCAGCGGGTAGCATCCTCTCTCTCTCTCCATTCTTTCTCTTGCAAAGAATAGCAAAGGGGGGAGGCGGGGCAACGAAGACCTCCATCGCACCGTACCGAGGCATGGATTGTGGGAGCCGAGCGAGGCGAGGGGCTGCGGGGACCGAGGGAGGGCGGCCACCGAGAGATCGTGCGCACCGAGGGTGGCGGGGGGGCTGCGGGGCTGGATAGAGGCTGCCGGTAACCGAGGCTGGATGGGGGGCTGCAGATCCTCTCGATCAAAACGGTGTGTTTGGATCGGACGGATGAGAGGGTAGGGGCTGCTTTCTCTCTCTCTTGCTCTTTCGGGAGGGGGATTTAAGAGGGGTAAATGAAGGGATACGGGATCAGCACTGCAGATCTCTCTTTCTCTTTAAGATCGGACGATGAGAGGAGGGGCTGCTCTCTCTCTTTCGGGATGAGAGGGGCGATGTTGCGGGCGCTGTAGATCCTCTCTTTCCCTTTCAGATCGGACGGATGAGAGGAGGGGCCTGCTCTCTCTCTTTCGGGATGAGAGGGGCGATGTTGCGGGCACCCAGGAATCGGGAGTTTCAGATCGGACGGATAAGAGGGGGGGGGGCTGCTGAGCTGCTCTCTCTATTTCGGGATGAGAGGGGCGATGGTGCGGGCACCAAGGCATCGGGAGGAGGCTTGGATCCGGATGGGGTTTAGATCCGACGGATCAGATGGATTTAAGAGGAATGGGGGTGGGTTAAGATGATTTAAGAGCAGCATTTATGAGCCTTAGGTGGGAAACGGACGACTTATGATTGAGTCTCCCAGTTTATCCCTCTCCTCTGCATAAATCTCAGCCGTTCCTTTGTCTCAGTTCATTTGCCCCCCCCACAACCGTTGTCCCTTATATATATATATAGTATATATATATATATATATATATATATATATATATATATATATATATATATATATATATATATATATATTATATATATATATATATATATATATATATATATTATATATATATATATATATATATGATATATATATATATATATATATATATATATATAAGGGACAACGTTGTGGGGGGGGGCAAATGAACTGAGACAAAGGAACGGCTGAGATTTATGCAGAGGAGAGGGGATAAACTGGGAGACTCAATCATAGTCCGTCCGTTTCCCACTAAGGCTCATAAATGCTGCTCTTAAATCATCTTAACCCACCCCATTCCTCTTAAATCCATCTGATCCGTCGGATCTAAACCCCATCCGGATCCAAGCCTCCTCCCGATGCCTTGGTGCCCGCACCATCGCCCCTCTCATCCCGAAATAGAGAGAGCAGCTCAGCAGCCCCCCCCTCTTATCCGTCCGATCTGAAACTCCCGATTCCTGGGTGCCCGCAACATCGGCCCCTCTCATCCCGAAAGAGAGAGAGCAGCCCCTCCTCTCATCCGTCCGATCTGAAAAGGGAAAGAGAGGATCTACAGCGCCCGCAACATCGCCCCTCTCATCCCGAAAGAGAGAGAGCAGCCCCTCCTCTCTATCCGTCCGATCTTAAAGAGAAAGAGAGATCTGCAGTGCTGATCCCGTATCCCTTCATTTACCCTCTTAAATCCCCCTCCCGAAAGAGCAAGAGAGAGAGAAAGCAGCCCCTACCCTCTCATCCGTCCGATCCAAACACCGTTTGATCGAGAGGATCTGCAGCCCCCCATCCAGCCTCGGTACCGGCAGCCTCTATCCAGCCCGCAGCCCCCCCGCCACCCTCGGTGCGCACGATCTCTCGTGGCCGCCTCCCTCGGTCCCCGCAGCCCTCGCCTCGCTCGGCTCCCACAATCCATGCCTCGTACGGTGCGATGGAGGTCTTCGTTGCCTCCGCCTCCCCCCTTTGCTATTCTTTGCAAGAGAAAGAATGGAGAGAGAGAGAGGGATGCTACCCGCTGCAAGAGAAGATGATCAAGAGATGGAGGTGAATTTTTCAATGATTTTTCCTTTTTTTTCCCCTTCTTTCTTTCCTTTTGCTTCCTCTGATCGGAATTCACCGTTTCTCCCCCCTGTGACTCTCTTTCTGATCGGATTCTTGAATTTTTTCCAACTTTTTTTCCCTACCTGGTTCAATTACAGGAGATCGATGTCCCATTGAGTCTGCAAGGAGAGAGAGGATCGACAGGATCTCATGGAGGTGATGACCTTTTTTTCCCCTTCTTTCTTTCCTTTCGCTCCTCTGATCGGGATTCCACCAGTTTCTCCTCCCTGTCTCTCTCTTTCTGATCGGATTTCTGATTTTTTTCCAACTTTTTTTTTCCTGCCTGATCAATTACAGGAGATCGATGTCCCATCCAGCCTGCAAAAGAGAGAGACTCGACATAATCTCATGGACGTGATGAATTCAAGAGTGGGAATTATTTTTATTTCTTTCCAATCGGATTCCACCATTTCCCCTTTCTCTCTCTCTTTATGATCGGATTCTGAATTTTTTCCAACATCTTTTTTCCTATCTCTTCAATTACAGGAGATCGATGTCTGATCGAGGCTACAAGAGAGAGATAATCGACAGGTTTTCACATCGAGTCTGCAAGAGAGAGAGAATCGATACTGAAAGTCTTAACGTCATTGCAGCCAACATTTTCTTATGCATCTCACCATCATCACAGTTCCATCATCCTTTGATTGCCTTTGTTCCTTCTTTTGTTCTTTTCTATCCCGAGCATCACCGGGTTTGAGATGAAAGTGAGACATGGACCCCATTTGAATAACACATATCCATCTATCTGTTGGGATTGCATTTTAGGGTCGGTTTCTTTTGGCTAGACATAAATTGGATGGAAATTTTGTTGCATGAGACATTCATAGGCTGAGTATAGTGTTGAATGAGTTGCAACATGAGTTACTGATGAGTTAAAAAGAGCCATTAGGCCATATTTCTCATCACACTAGGATTTTGCTGATTTCTTATGTTTAAATCGGAATTTTCGACATGATGCATCATAGAACATGTCCTATATCGCTGCAGTGCCGACATGGACGGCTGCAATGAGGTGTCAAGAAAGCCAATAGGGAATCGCAAACATCCCTTTGCATGCCAATTTGGGCTTAGTATTGGATTTCAAAATCAGATTTTAAAATCAGATTTCCCTGTTAAAAATCAATCATTGCTCTTGGATTACTAGAAGATTTTAAAATCATATACCCAAAAATGCCAATTCGTTTAAAAATTTTATGCATCCGATTTTGCAAAATGAATTTGGATTAGGCTCGGCTATGGCATTTTGATTCAGATTTTTAAATTGGCATTTGAATCGAAAATCCAATTTCAAAATTGCCAAGGTTAGAAACGTGCTAAGATTTCAAAATCCAATTTTTTTTCTGTTATTTTCTTCTATATATTCAATGCTCTCTTTGATTTTTATATTTCCCTTACAGTTACTACTTGATCCCTTGCGGTTTCTACTATCAAGTACCCTGTTCAGACCACTTCCTATGCTCGACTCACATTAAAGCCGAACACCTCTACAACTAAGTAAGCCTTCTTGCTCTCTCTCTCTAGAAACTTCACACAATTTTTACTTTCCGAATTGCTGTTTTGTTGAATCGGGCACAATTTGTGATTCGCTCTATTTTTTTCCCTTTATAGATAGTTGTCCTGTGATTGCATAAAAGCCAACCACCTCCACATTGAACTGCAACTCACTTCCTCTATATCTAAGTAAGTCTCCTCCTACTCCTTAGAGAATGCGTCCTTCTTGCTAATTCTTTAAACTCCTCAGTAGGACAATTTGGCCGATTTTGTCTATGAAAAATAAAAATAATTGAGAGTAGAGTAAAGTCTGGTAAGTGAATCAAAATAGAGAAAACTCGACCGAGCAAGATCGAGTTTGACGACTCAACCGTTAATGTTTTTCTATCTAAATTGTTACATGTACCCTATATTTTTTAATTCTCTAGGAGTGTGGGTGGAAATGCAAAGTGGGTCGGGCTTCACTTAGCATCGAACCAAACATTTGGGAAAATTTTCAGCACATCCTGCGTACCATACAACCGTGGGGTTCATTGTGCTTTTTTTTTTCTTGGAGAGGACCCATTGTGATTCAAGCGACATGGGGGTAGCGAATTCGGATCTCCTCCAAATGGTAGGTCTTAGTCGGTGGCCCCGTTGCGAATCATAGGCACATGCAGTATGTTGAAAATGCATATTGGGGTCGGGCTTCACTTAGCATCGAATTTTTTTCTTTTTGCTGATTTTGTTTTTGGAAGACAAGTAAAATCAGATTTTGTGGAATTGTAATTTGATTGTAAAAGACTAAACAATACATAGAAGTTGATTTTTTCCTTTTGATTGTAATTTGATTGTCAAATCAGTTTTGTGGGATTGTAATTTGATTCTAAAATCAGATTTTGTGGGATTGTAATTTATTTTTTTTCTTTTATTGATCTTGCTGATTTTTTCCGTTCTTACCTCTCTCTCTCTCTCTCTCTCAATAGGGAAATTTGTATATCAATTACGTTGTTTTTTTTTTCCTTCTATTGCATGTGTGGACCATGGCTTAAGCGTTACAAGATTGTTTTCTAAACAAGGCACTCCCATTTAGGATGAAGTTGGTCATAACATAGAACAAAAACATTAAACTATATTGTTTCCTATATTATGTTATTTCCTATATATAAATTCTATACTCACCCCTTGAAGTTGGATTTATAAGCACAAACTGATTTTTTTTGTACTATTTATGATTATTTTTGCACCGTTCAAGAGTCCTCGGATACCTTTTGCACAAACTGATTGTTGCGATGAGGGGATTTGTTTGAAATCAGCAAATTTATTTATTTTTTTACTGATTTTGCAAAAAAATCAGCGAATTTGCTGATTTTGCTTATTTTGCACAACCACTGGCCGAGGGTGTAAAGCCTCCTCCCTCCATTGGACGTAAACCCCGTCAAAGATCCTGTTCTCTTTTGAAGTTAGAACAAGCATGTATACAAGCTCTTCAAAACCAAGTATCATTGAATGGTTCATGTTTTATTTTTGCACAATGACTGGCTGAGGCGTAATTGCTTTGTTTCTAAACTACTTAGACTTAGAACTATTTTTATCTAGATTGATACATGTCCTATAACCTGATAGGCTTTGGAGAGCTTGACCTCCCATATATAGTGTTTCTTCTAAAACATGTTATGTAGCCTGATAGGCTTTGGAGTGCTTGGTCACTCCGTTGTATAGTTCTAATACATATCCTTTGCTAAAGGGGTGATAGCCTTTGGAGTGCTGGGCAACTCTATATTTTGCATATATTGCCAGATAGGCTTTGGAGTTAAGTAAGTTTTCTACTCTCTCTCTCTTTGAAAGCTTTACACAAACTTTTTAGAGATAGTGGTCCTGTGATTTTGCTGATTTTGTCTATGTTTGCCCCTTTAGAGATAGTTGTAAGGTGTTTGCAGGTTTGATTTCCAATTGTAATATTTGTGAATCGTTCTAAATAAATAAAATAAAAATATCGAGAGAAAGAGAAAGGCAAGCAGTTAAGTAGATTTGGCTGATTTGCCTATGAAAAAAAAAAAAATTGAGAGTATAAGACTAAACAATACATAGATTGAATCAATGTTCCCCCCCCTTTTTTTTTCTTTTGCTGAGTTTGCCTATGTTTGCCCTCTTTTTCATGATTTTGTTGATTTTTTAATTATCTATGAGTGTGGTGGGAAATGCAAAGTGGGTCCGGCTTCACTCCCGGAGGGATTAGTCCGAGTCCGAAGTGGGTTAAAATCTTTAAAGTCTGATTTTTTTCTATGTTTGTATCAAAACAAACCCAAACCGACATGCAATGGGACGGCTCTCACCATGTCTTCATAATGTGGGATACTTTTTTCTCAAAATTGTTGGATCCTTTTAGAAAATCTCTCTTAATAAATGCATGCCCGTGCAATGATTCTATCCCCCAATTTTTATGAAATTTTTTTGGCATCAGATCCAAATAGACATTCCGGAAATGGTTAATGCTTAATCTCTATGTATGCTCAAGTTTGTAGTCATTTTCTTATGGTTGCTAACTTCTTAAGATCAAATTTACTCATGGCATTTTATTAAAGTCATGGTTAAAAATCACACAAGAAGTAAAGTAGGTACTTTATTAAATCAATGCTTCTCTTTTTTTTTGTGATTTTATTGAAATGACTGATATATATGCTTAGGTTTTTTTTTTTGGACTTATTTCTTGGGCTTTTTTTAACACAATAATAGCATCATTTTTTACAGAGCTTAAGGTTTGAATACACCAAGCTCGAAATGGGTCACTTTTATTGTGATTTTGCCTATAAAAAATTTTAAAAAAAATTGAGAGTATAAGATTTAACAATACATAGATTGAATCAATGTTTTCCCCATTTTTTTTTTTGTGATTTTGTTAATTTTGCCTATGAATACTCCGAGCCCGAAGTGGGGCCCATTACCCGGAAGACTGATTTTGCTGATTTTTTTTCACCGATCTAAAAAAAAAACTATGTAAAGTGTTTTCTCGCAATCAATGTAGATATAAATAGAAGCCTAAGATGAAAAATAAGAAAAGAAAACTAAGAGAAGGAAAGTAATGCATATAACTTGAACTGGACTGTGAACTCTTAAGATAACTTGAAATGACATAACCAACCCAAACTCGACCCGTTTAATAGATGGGTTGAAATCCTATTTAAATATATAAATTGGTTATGTTATCATTGTGCTGGTACTCCATTATATTTGATGCCCAACTTATTTCACAATACTTAAACTATCAAATTTTATTTATTTCACGATACTTATACAACCAACCCGAACTCGACCCACTGCAGTGTAGACAGGCACATACTTTATATTTCAAAGTATGATGTCTGATTTATTATTTTTTAATCATAATAATTAATTTTTTCTTTAAACAGTAAAATCAATATATTATGTTGTATTACATAGGTCGTATGGGTACGCATTTATGGCTTTCAAGAGCATTAACGGGAAAAAGAAGACTCATGTACTCACGCACGATTGATTCGATATCTGAGGATGGCTTACAAAAAATTTACACAGAGATAAAGAAAAATTGACAGCATTTTATAGAGAGATTTCGAGATGATTATCGAGTTCCTTCTCAAGGCCGAACAGATCGCAAGTACAGGCAGCGAGAATATGGAGAGTTGCAAAAGGGAGTTCCTCAATTTGCCATGTCGGGGTTTGTCATTTGAGATTTCTAGGAGCCCCTGGATCACGATTTCCCTTCCAACCTGTGCCTTCATAAATCTTTGTAAATTTTAGGGTCTTCATCATTGGAAGTGCATCGTGCTTTGTAAGGTTGGAATCTCGAGATTATGTATGCGGGTTGAGTGAACTGAATTTAGCTTAAACTTTGTGGTAGACAATCCAAATTGTTTTGTAAATTATAGAAAGGTGGTTGTTTTGTTACAATTGCAAACGTTATGCACAGTTTAAAGCTTCAATTTTTTTCTCCCCTTCTACGACTGTATTTGATCTTGAGTTTGCTAGAGCTGTAGGTTTTTGCTAAAGCTTTCTACTCTAATGCTCAGAGATCGCTACCTTTCATTGGGATTGACATTGGCACCTGTTCGACGAAATTGCTCAGAGATGGCGAGTTCTCATTTTGGAACATTGATGGCATTGAGGTGGTGGGTTTGGACTTTAGTTTTGAAGAGTCCTTTTGAATTCCCTGTTATTTGCCTATGTACATGTATCCTCTGTGTTGAATCTTGGATAAAGTTGATTTATTTATTTGTTTGTATACTGTAATTCTTCTTTTCCTTTCATCATCTCTTATGATATGTGACGTACATATAAAGATCAATTTTTTATGGGGGGTTCGAACCTTATGGTGACCATTTTGAGGGTTGTAACATAGAATTATGGAGAATTATGGAAATGCATTTTTTTAATTCTATTTTATTTTATTTTTGTGAAAGTGGTCTGGGATAAATGAGTCAGTTCAATTCTATTCTTTTTTCTTTTCTTTTTATCTCTCTCTCATTAAAAGAATGCAAGTGCGCAATAATACACTAATAAAAGAGCATACCAAGAGGACCTAATGTCCCTCCTCCAGCAAACTCCACCCTCTTTCACCCTCTAAATATTGTCACCTCCATTGAAATATTTCTATCACTTTCAAATATTATTGCCAACCTCAAAATATTGTCACCTCCGTCAAAATATTGACGTTGCCCTCTAATTATTGTCACCTCCCTCAAAATATTGTCGACGCCCTCAAAATATTTTTCATCTCTCTCTAAATCTTTTTCGTGCCCTCGGGCACGGGGTTTTAACTAGTGTATATATATATATATATATATATATATAATATATATATATATATATATATATATATATATATATATATATATATATATATATATATATATATATATATATATATATATATATATATATATATATATATATATATATATATATATATATATATATAGGGGTATGCTAGAATGCGGCATGCGGTGCGTGCGGCATCGCATCGCAGCCGTCTGATGCACGCGGCTGGCGTGTATGCGATGCACACAACAGTGCATCAGATGGCTAACGGTGCGATGTCGCCACGCACCGCATGCCACATTCTAGCACTTCTCTCTCTCTCTCTTTATATATATATATATATATATATATATATAATATATATATATATATATATATATATATATATATATATATATATATATATATATATATAATATATATATATATATATATATATATATTATATATATATATATATATATATATATATATATATATATATATAATATATATATATATATATATATATATATATATATATATATAGGGGGCTGGGTTCCTATGACATGTCATAGGGAGTACCCTATGACATATAGTGAATAGTAATGCTAGAATGTTTAGAATGTGCTTAATTTTTTGATGGTGATCACCTTATCTTAGATAGAATGTCCACAAAAAATCAAAGTATTCTAAAACTTGTTGGGGGCATCAAATGCTAGAAGCTTTATCGGCCATCCATTTTTAACCGTTAAATTGAAAATCATATTTGATGCCTGTAGAAGTTTTAGAATGAACCGATTTTTTGTGAGGATCCTATCTAAGATAGGGGTGATCATCCTCATAAAAATTCAGAACATTCTAAATATTCTAGGGTTACTAACTCACCATATGTCATAGGGTACTCCCTATGACATGTCATAGGAACTCATTTCCCATATATATATATATATATATATATAATATATATATATATATATATATATATATATATATATATATATATAATATATATATATATATATATATATATATATATATATATATATATATATATATATATATATATATATATATATATATATATATAGGGAAAAGGGATGCTGGACCTGAGGGTGCAGCGTCGTTGCTGCACCTCAGGCATTGTTTGACCATCCTAGAAGTTTTGGAATTTGATGAAATTTGGTGAGGGTGTTGTCTAGGGTAAGATGATTATCCTCACAAATTTTCATCAAATTCCAAAACTTCTAGGGGGTTCAAATGGTCGAAGCAAAATCAGCCGTCCGCAGTCACCGTTAAAATCTGCAGAGTTTGCTTCGACCATTTGACCCCCCTAGAAGTTTTGGGAATTTGTTGAAAATTGGTGAGTGGATGATCATCTTACCCTAGACAACACCCTCACCAAATTTTATCAAATTCCAAAACTTGTAGGGGGGTAAACAAGCGAGAGGTGCAGCAACGATGCTACACCTCGGGGTGCAGGCTCCCCCGCCCCCATATATATATATATATATATATATATATATATATATATATATATATATATATATATATATATATAGACACCCTATAAAAATGTTAATTAGTAAATATGAGGATCATTAGTTATGAACTATATAATCAAATTGTTTCCTAAAATATTATTAGTTATTTGATTTTATTCATTATTCAAATATTAGTTAGAATCTAATATAGCTAAAATTATAGAAAATAATAAATAGGTTATATGCCCACTGTTTCTCTTATGTATAGATACTAGATTAGATCCATGTTGTACTTCATATGAATGAGTTTGTATATGTAATTTTTGCAATACTTAACACAAATCAATATGTAATAAGCTATCGATTTGCCAAATGCCAGCCCCAATTAGTAGATATTAATAAGCCATATATCATATTTATTTCAAAAATAAAAATCAACCCTCTTTTTTTGTATTTAAAAAAAATAGGCAATAATTATTTGGTTAAATGGCTAAGGTCCCTAACAATAGAACAATAGGGTATTAAGTACGGGTAAAAGATGAGTTTCGCCTAACATCCATGCTAAAAAGATCAGTTAGGTGAAAAGGGATGCCAAAACCATGCTAAAAAGATCAGTTAGGTGAAAGGGATGCCAAAACCAAAACACCCAAACATCTGGCCTCCCCTTTCACCTGTGCAACAATGGCAAGGTGAGAGTAAGGAGTATTTTGTTCTAACAATATGTCTGTCCTTTAGACTAGTTGCTCTTTTGATCAGGGACCTATCACTAGATCCCCCATAATTACTTGTGGCCCTTAAGATATTGGAAATGGACTGGTATGCTAAATGAGGCATTACACACAAGATATTTTGCAACATTGTAGAAATATGTCTATAAGAAAATCATCCATAGAAAACTTTCTATCATCCAAATTTACAAGGGTTCTAACATATAAAGGAATAGACCATGCATTGAAATAACATCTTAAAACATAATGCATTTACTAGAAGATCAATAAACATATATATTGAAAAGGATAATACTTTTATAAAGGGTTACAATAAGTTTGAAAGGATTCATATAATTGTCCAAGTACATGAGATTTATTTCACTCATATAATAAAACAAGTCCTTTGCTTTCGCCTCCTTTTCTTTGGCTTTGGAGGGACCACAAAACTACCTTAATCGCAGCATCAAACACAGCTTTCACATTCTGCAGTAGAGAATAAAGAAAGTTAAAATTAGTGCACCATCATATGATTATCATTATATCTTGATATGATTTTGCTGTAAGAATTAACTATTTTTATATCTATGTAGTTCCTCTATACTACAATTTGCTTAATTTTTTTAAATAATAAGCATATAAGTATATTTTGGCTATATTAAATTATACTCAAAATAGTACCTGCTGAGTCTTAGAGCTGCATTCTATGTAAACAGCTGCACCTATCATCTTTTTCAGCTACCTCGCCCTATTTTAAAAAAGAATATATTGTAATATACTCATGCACTTCCATGTAACCTTCAATGATATCTTGTACTCTTCTATGAAGAATAACTTACCTGTGCAGTTGTGATTGATGTTGTACCAGGATGGTCAATCAAGAATTGCTTGTCTTCACGTAGATCTACAATATATATGATAATTTATATTATTGCAATGATCTTAAAAATAATATTTATAGTAATTGAGTTATTTAGTACAATGATATAAAATATTTACTAATGGTAATAAAATTAAAATAAAATACAATTAGTGGAAAAGATAAAATTATTTATTCTATTTTGAAAAAAATCTAATTAGTTAAACAAGATCTTTTCTATTTATCATTTGCCAGCTATTCAACTATAATACAATTTGTTAGTGTAACAAAATTTTCTTTCATATAAACATTGGCTTGTAATTTAATTTCACAATCTCAAATTTAATAAGATCTAGAGTTAATTAATATATAGTTTTCGTAAATAAAGTAGCTAGTTTTTCAAATCTATAATCCCTTGTGAAGGTTGAAGTAATACATATATACTTTGTTGATCTTCTTACCGAGTTTAGTTCCCACTAGTACAATTGGTACATTTGGAGCATAGTGCCTCAGTTCTGGTATCCACTATAGAGCAAGAAAGTAAAGAGTAATCAAATTAATTATTTTAATTGAAATATATCAATACTAAAAGAAGGGAAGTAGATATGCAAATAATAACCTTTTTGTGAATATTCTGATAGCTGGCTTGACTAATAAGTGAAAAGGCTAATAGGAACACATCTGCACCTCTATAACTAAGAGGTTCTTAATCTATTGTAGTCTTCCTGACCTGCAAATTCAAATTATGTTAGGAACATACTAGGGCTATTTTATATTTATTCATTACTAATTATATATAATGATCTACTATAACATAGAAATGATATTGATAGTTTGGGGAGATACGTGGTAGCCCAGATTTATCTTGGGGGGGGGGGGGGGGAGTGATAAGGATGACCAAGATATATTTGGATGGTTATGATGAGTATAATTCACAATGGGAGGGGAGGAATAAATATATGATCTTGGAGGAGGTTTTGTAAAAAAAAAATTTAACTTATATTTTATAAATAATAAGGGAGGCTTCATCTATATACGGAGTTAAAAAAGGAATAGCTATACATTGGTTCATCTTCACATACTTTCATAATTTTCAAGAATAGAAATATACTTCCCAACCACCCTTTAATCACAGTAGTTCGTTTCACCAACAAAAAGAAGAGAGAGAGAGAGAGAGAGAGAGAGAGAGAGAGAGAGAGAGAGAGAGAGACCCATTGTACTATCTCAATAACATGTAAATGGATCTTATTTTCCATCAAACTTGAATACATCCAATTTTCTTGGATTACACCCCACTTTCATTCCGAAAATACCTTTATCTCATCCACTCCATCCCCTTGAATACACACCCCAGTTAAACCGACCGATGGGCACTATACTAATGGCATCACAGACGCTGTAGATGGTAGTCCGAGTATTGATATGCACATGCATTAACTAGCAGTAACATACATTAGGTAAGTTGATCAATAAATCAATTAAAACCCAAGTAAGACATCTTAGTTTGATAATATGGTCTAAAGTTTGCAAACTATATTATCAGCATAATTCATAACTCTGAATATTTTATGAACTACAGTTTGCCTAATTAAAAGCTTAAAACATAGAATCTTGAACTTTATAGCACCTAGTAATCACGTCATCTTCCATTTATCATTTTGTCACGTATGTGGAAATATTTTATTTAAGATCTCTTAAACCGATATGAATTGTAAACAAATTTGTACTCTATACTAGTATATTGTAAATATTGTTAAAGGAGAAAATATACAAAAACAAGAAAACAAAACTCTTTTAGGAAGACAATATTGTTAAAATGTGGGACTTCTGTATAACGAGGAATTTCTTTGTATAGTTTCATGTAAACACTATTAGAAGCTGCTAAGAAAGTTGTATAAGAATGCTGGAATTTTAGAAACAGTATCAGTGAAATTTTTTAATGTTTAAAGATCAATGGGATAAATATTATGATGATTGTATCAATATATGTTAGCAAAACTATTTTATTAAAATGACATTATGACTCACTCTCTCTCTCTCTCTCTCTCTCTCTCTCTATATATATATATATATATATATATATATATATATATATATATATATATATATATATATATATATATATATATATATATATATATATAGAGAGAGAGAGAGAGAGAGAGAGAGAGAGGGATGCTAGGGTGCGGCGTGCGGTGCGTGCGGCGCTGCACCGCAGCTGTCTGATGCACCGCTGCGGTGCGTGCGATGCACGCAGTGGTGCATCAGACGGCTGCGGTGCGACACCGCACACACCGCACGCCGCATTTTAGCATTTCTCTCTCTCTCTCTCTCTCTCTCTCTCTCTATATATATATATATATATATATATATATATATATATATATATATATATATATATATATATATATATATATATATATATATATATAGGGTGCTAATATTGTGCGATTGCTTACCGTGCAGCTTAACGTGTGGCGCCCCCTTAGGGTTTTTTTTTTGAATATTTTTTTTTTTGGGATTGATCACCACCGCTTTGATAGCACACAAAAAATTTTAAATCATTCCAACACCTATAGGCCATTCAAATGTGTTCATCAAATTGACGATAAAAATGAACGATCGATAAAAGTCGAGCACATTTGAATGGCCTATAGGTGTTGGAATGAACTGAAATTTTTTATGTGTGCTATCAAGGGGTAGGTGATCAACCTCCAAAAAAAATTTCCAAAAAAACTCTAGAAGGGGTGGCCGCAAGTTAAGCTGCCGCAATGTATCACCATTATATATATATATATATATATATATATATATATATATATATATATATATATATATATATATATATGTGTGTGTGTGTGTGTGTGTGTGTGTGTGTGTGTGTGTGTGTGTGTGTGTGTGTGTGTGGTGGTGGGGGGGGGGGATGATTAATAGAATATATTAGTTTTTGTAAACTTTTACAAACAACATAATCAAGCTCTTAAAATTTTAAATTTTCTTATAAAAATCCTTACTATTCTTTTATATTTGTTCGCATTAATGATGTGAACTTTGCATAGCCACATGCACCAATAATGAGTCAACACCAGTTTGTTTGTGCCTTTATCTCACTATGAGAAATTTGAACTCCACTCTCTTTTTGCATAAGCAGTCTCTCTATTTCAATATATATATTATTAAAAGAGGTTGTTTAATACAAGTGTGCAAAGATCTAGTATCAATTTTCTCTTTTTTAGTGAGAAGTCATTGCATCAACTCATTTAATCCTATATGGTAATCATAATCATTTCTATTACTAAGTAGGTTTTTTTTAGAAAGTCATGGGTAATATTATCTTACTCCATCTTTTCAGTTTGTGAATATATACATGCAAACCATGGGACACTTTCAAAACACATCAATTTTGAAGCCTCAGATTAACTATGCACTAGTCTAGGAATATCCAATATTGGTTGGCACATGAACCTTTCTTGCCACTCATAAGCATCAACAAACAAATGGGCATGCTTCAATTCATCATGGTGCATATGAAATGCTAAGCAATTATCCATTAAACCCATTTATATGTTGACTTTGAGAAAATAATTGTAAGAGCATCTCAAATGGGGAGCCATATTCTTTAGTCAAAAGATGAGAAAAAGTGGTATTCTCCAAAATAGGGAGCCTATTTTTTATTTGGGTGCTTCAATCATACTCCCTACTTTTGGCTCTCCAATCTAAATGATCGATAAGCCCATCGAATTCAAAGTTTTTGTCGAACATCGATCATCAACATTGTAATACACATCTCCTTGAGGATCCATGCCACTATACCAAAATCAGAATTTAGTAGCGCAGCCAACTGTTATAAAAATATTTAGTAACACAAAAAAATCGTTAGGAATATGGTGTTACAAATATTTGTAACACTTTTTGTAACAATTGTTACTAATTGACTGTTACAAATTGTCTATTTTAGTACACCTCCATTACTATATGGTATTTGGATATATACCTCCCCCCCCCCCCTTCTTCTATCTAAAGATCAAATATATATATATATTTTTTTTGAGGGGGTGGTGGTGGTAAGTCTTGTAATGGGAGTGTAAGTAAAAATTGACTTGTATGCATAGTAAATTGTAAGAAATTTCGGTTTACTCAAGGCTTTATAGAAAAATTGAGCCCAGAACCGTCGACAAAACATACATTAGCTGGCCTCTTAATGGTTAGAAAATGAACCATTGCCCTGTCAACGATTTTAAAAAAAGGAAAGCTAATCCATTATTTATGTGGTGTGCATGGTGCTCACGATCATTCGACATATGCATGTCACCTCCAATCGGTGAGTCGCATTAAATTT
Organism: Chamaelirium japonicum; assembly: GCA_947650365.1. Taxonomy (NCBI): domain Eukaryota; kingdom Viridiplantae; phylum Streptophyta; class Magnoliopsida; order Liliales; family Melanthiaceae; genus Chamaelirium; species Chamaelirium japonicum. The sequence goes on along the minus strand of OX393551.1, from coordinate 50,712,613 downwards.
GAAGATACAAAACTAACCACAAGGTGATATACCAAAAAGAAAGAAAGAAGTAGTGAGAGCATCAAAACAAGCCTATGTGCAAATGTTTTCTATGGGCCCCATGTTAAATGGTAAGTTTCTTTCCACTCACCAGATGTGACAAAGATGTCATTCTAACTATTTCGTAGTGCGTTAGGTCCCTCCCTTACTTATTTACTTTTAAATGATCATTTTACCCCTCTGACTACCCCTGTAGAGCTCAATTTATAGTTTTTTTTATAAATACGTTGTATAGTGAAAGCCCCAATAGTAAACCCAAAAACACTGTCGCAGCTACAGTGATTTTATTTTAGTAATATTATTTTGGAGTATAAATTTGAGTGCTACATTGAAATCACTGTAGCTGCTACATTGATTTTATTGTAGCACTAAATTTATACTCTATACAACCGAATTTATACTCCATAGTAATATTTTTGGAGTATAAATTCGATCGTTACAATGAAATCACTGTAGCTACTATAATGATTTCACTGTAATGACTGAATTTATACTCCATATATAATCAAATTTATATTCCATTAGTCAAAATTGAAATCACTGTAGGTACAAAACCTGGAATACAAATTCAAGGTTAACAAAGTATAAATTCAATTGCTACAATGATTTTACTATAGCAACTATAGTGATTTCACTGTAGAAATCGAATTTATACTTTGAAACATTACTGCTATACAGTGAAATGACTGTAACAAATTTGGAGATAAATTGGGTCTAGCAGAGTATAAATTCAGTTAAAACATAGGGATAATGGTAGGGGTATTTCAGTCATTTGATAGGGGTTGATCATGTCAACAGGTGTTTAACGTACATTGTCTTTTCGGGCTGGGTCTTAGCTCGAACCAAACTATTGTCGGATCTGGTGCTTAAAAGCATCTTCTATAAAGAACTTATGGCCAGCTTTTCTTGATATTTTTGTCAACAACAACGAAAGCCACGGTTTAAATAAACCTAAAGCAAATAAAGGGGGTGTCAGCATTCGAATTCTGCTTTCCTCAAAAAACTATGTGCTTTCTTTCTAACCAAAGCGACCAAAGGACAGACATGCAGGTCTCACAGCCTTTGCAATCATTCTCCTCCTTCTCCTTCTCCTTTTCCTTCTCCTTCTCCTTCTCCAAGTTGTCGAGAGAGTACGGATGGAAAGGAGAGGTCTTTGATCATGTGCGATACTTTAGCTTTCCAATTTGTTTAAAGGTAGAGTGTCTTCAAACACCCCTAAGAATTCCTTGGTTTAAAATTTAACCTCCAAATCAATTTTGAATTATACTATAATCATTTATAGGGTTGGATTTGGATTAGACAAAGTTGACCTAAACCAATAATTAATAAATTATTTATTCTACATATATACTCCGATCCATCAATTCAAGTTTATGAGTTTCATCCAATCTAAGTTGACTGCGCCAGGGCCTAATTTTTGGGTCGTCCAAAATCAAACGGTACGTAATTTTATTCATACCCCAAAACTATTTCTCATACCCTGTTTCTGTTTCGATTCCCTAGCTTATGCCCCTGCTTCGCCTACTCAAAAATCATTCCGATGACAAATATATCCCTCCTCATACCCTATCTCGTAACCCCTTACACTGTTGCATCTACTCAATCTCATTCGCCATCTCTAACCACATCTCGTAACCCCTTTAACCTATTGCATCTATGATCTACCCCATCTCATAACGCCTTACCCCACCCATATCCCACAATCCCCAACCATCATTCGGCAAGCAGCAAGCATCCCCACCACAACGCCCCAATATGTAGTTCTCCACCCCGCCCCATCCTGTCGTACGAGGACGTCTCGATTCAGCGAGAGCCAACCGAAGCTCCACCCCACTCCCACTCCGTGCGCTCTTTTGTCTCCTTCGAGCATCCTCCTGTCCGGCGCACGAACTAGCGCGCATCCGTCTTCGGTGGCTAGTTGTAGGGTGGGTTAATATATACTTCGGTGGTGGTGGAGAAGATGGAGGAGGGAGGAGGTGGCTTCAACGGTGGGCTCATCGAGCACATGCGGTAGCTCCGACAGTGATGGGGAAAGTCGGAGGAAGGAAAGTAGGAGCACATCCGGCAGCTCCGGCGGGTGTGGAAGAGGAGGAAGGAAGCAGTTGGGGATAGTTAAATATATGCCAAAGGCCATGGTGCAGATGGATGGTTCCACCTAAAATTTCAGTTGCAGTCCAACCACACCAGAAGTCCATATGCAGTCTCAGAAATTCCTTAAAAGAGAGAGAAGGGGGGGGGGGGGGGGGGGGGGGGGTCTGACCTGCGGTGTCCCACAGCCCAAGGTTCACCGTGCTCCCGTCGACCACCACGTTGGCGCTGAAGTTATCGAACACCGTCGGAACATAATCCTGGGATCGTCGAAACAAATTAAAGAGGAGAAGCATAAGTCTGCGGCGGTGTAATCGACCGACCAAGCAAAAATTGATAACCGGCCGGCGAGCCCTTCCGGCCGATCGGGATACCGTGGGGAAGGTGTTGCTGGTGTAGGAAATGAGCATGCACGTCTTGCCGACGGCCCCATCGCCGACCGTCACGCACTTGATAAACCTCGCCGTGCTCATCTCCAACCTTTGCTCTTACCCTCCTTTCAACTGCGGTGGAGTATGATAGGCCCTTCAGGCTTTATAAGTAAGTCCGTTTGCCCACTCAAAGCATACAGAAGAGAGAGAGAGAGAGAGAGAGAGAGAGAGAGAGAGAGTTTGATTTTGAGTGTGAGTGGAGGGGAGGGTGAGGTGGGTGCCGCCCCACCAGCAGCATTAGGGGTGTCGCCTCTCTCTGTAGGGGGGGGTAGCATTAATGATGGTGGTGCCCCGTATGTGTAATAAGCTCTTTTCGTTGGGGGGGTTGCTTTGCTTTGATGCAAGGTCAGAGCGAGAGAGAGAGGAGGGTTGAACCAATGAGCCCCGACTTGAGTGTTGGCGTTGGTTGGGTTAGGTGTGGTACAAGGGAGTGGTGGGAATGATGGGAACAAAAGGGAGGGAGGAGAACCTTTGCTTAATTAAAACTAGCTAGGGTTTAACTACTACATGGGACCATGCCATTATTACTATCACTAGAAGTATGCACGTGCGAAGCAAATGCTTTTAAAACCGGATCGGTAGGCGAACCGAAATGGCATCCGGTCGCGTCCAAACCGGTTCAAGCCATCGGTTCAACCGTTCAAACCACATGGAAAATAGACGTTTTAAAATAAATACTTTAATGAGTATGCTTTCTTGGTTAACAAGACATGGACAAATTTTTTTGGGTTAATGTGTAAGATCGATCCCTGACCACAAATCAGTGGGGTGAAATTAAAGGACAGGCAGTAGATGGGTTTTGCCTAAGGTCCTTGGACAATAGATCGGTTCGATGAAAATGATTGCCAAAAGTCCCGAATGCCCCCACTCTGCCTTTCCTTTCTTCTTTCTCTCTCGAGCAGCCATGGTAGTGGCAAGCACGAATAGTGGTAGCGGAAACGGGCACGTGACAACGAAGGTGGCGGCGGCAGCAGGCGCGAGTTGCAACTGTTGCTCACCTCCGCGGCCCCAGTGGCGGTGAGCAGTGGAGACGAGAAACCACGAGCAGTGGAGGGGATCGATTTAGAATTTCTAGGTCCATGGTTCATCCCATAGCCTACAGATCTTACGCTTTAGGAATGGGTTTAGTTTTAGAAAGGAGTGGCATGTAACCTAAATTTGAAGTGCAGTAAGGTGTATTTTCGTCATGACAATATGGCTGTCCTTTAGGCTAGTTACTCTTTTGACCAAATATCTATCACTAACTCCCTCAAGTTTTTTTTAAGGAAAAGTTTGACATAAGTCTTTTTTGAGAGATGACTTTTAGTTCCAGGACATGTTAATTTTGAAATATAGCTCAAGTCCCTCCCGATGAATATATACCCTTTATGAAGACTGTATACTTTTTCTAAAACGAATATATACATGCAGGTATCTTAGCTAATACAGCAAATTATGATTCACTGCAGCTAATATTGCAAAATAGTTAAAAACCTATACCTAATTTGTCATTTTTTTAACCATAGGTACTCTATTCAAAACGTGAGAATCCAAACTCTTCCTAAAAATAGTATGCAATTTATTTTTAATAGAATTTTACAAACGAATCGATTTATTCAAAGACAGAACTGAAACATATTCTGCCGATCAAATTGACTGGTTCGGTCGGGTGCGATTTTCAAAACGAGAGAGAGAGAGGTCTGTTTTTCAAAACGAGAGAGAGAGAGAGAGAGAGAGAGAGAGAGAGAGAGAGAGAGAGAGAGAGTGGTGGGGTGGGTAGTTTGCAGGAAAATGATTGTGGTATAGAATAATGCCAATTAATTGAGGCTCCAAAACTACTACTAAAAAGTCAAAACTAACCCTAATATTTTATAACTTTAACTTATATTAGGGAGAAGTGGGTATTGAATTTCTGGTGTTGACTAGGGAGACTTCTCTTTATATATTAGAGAGTGGAGGTTATCATTGTGCCACCATTTCATATGTTGTTTATGGCTGAAGTCCAGCTACTCCCTGGCATCCATACCCCCCCTTTGATCAATCAGCAGTTTTGGATACTTTCATTTTTTTGCATATATTTCAATTTTACCCTTCATCCTATATGTTAATCCATACCAAATATTTTGAATCATGTCATAAAAATAAACTCAAGGGCTAAGACCGTAATATGTCATTTTCTTCCTTCCCGTGTTATCCCTACCTAAATCACAAATACCATCCAAGATTATTACTCTTTTGCCACTAATCAATTAAGTCTTATTTACCCATTTAAAAAAATCAAGGGTTATTATGAGAATAACAATCCCACTAACCCATTCTTCCTTCCATCCTACTTTTGTTTTCCATTTTATCATTCTCTTCTTTGTAACTAATCAATTGAATCTTATTTATTCATTAAAAAAATAAGGGCTATAATGGGAAGGCCAATCACACTGACCCACTAACCCATTTTTCCTTCCATCCTACTTTTGTTTTCTATATTACCCTTTTCTCCTTTGTAACTAATCAATTGAATCTTATTTATCCATTAAAAAAATAAAGGCTATAATGGGAAGGCCAATCACACTGACCCACTAACCGATTCTTCCTTGCATCTACATTTAAAAAACCGACGGCTATTAGGGGAATAACAATCCAACTAACCCATGCTTCCTTCCATCCTACTTTTATTTCCCATTTTGCCCTTCTCTTCTTTACAACTAATTAATTAAATCTTATATATCCAGTAAAAAACAAGGGCTATAATGAAAATGTCAATCCCACTGATCCACTATCCCATTCTTCCTTGCATCCTAGATTTTATTTTCCATTTGTTTTAAAACAACATCAAGGAAAATGTTTGGATAGTTTATGGACATAGAAACTCTATCCGATTAACTTTCAGGTATGGGTATGGATACCCCAATACCCATACTCGAAACCTAATTGTCCATCTAACTTGTGACCCAACCCCGACACAAAATATTGGGTACAGTACGTTATGGGTACAAATGTACTTTCAGGTATGGGTATGGGTTGTAGAAGGTTTGGGTAGGGCATGGGTATGGATATAGGTTGTACAAGGTTTGGATAGGGTATGGGTATAGAAAATTAGAAACTCTACCTAGTAGGGTATGGGTATAGGAACTCTATCCTGTTAACTTTCGAGTATGAGGACCTTAGTACTTTTTACAAGGCTTAGTTAAGGTATGGGTTAGGAACTCTACCCGATTAACTTTCAGGTATGGATATGGGGACCTCAATACCCATATTTGAAACCTGAAAACCGGTTCTCTTTAACTTGTGTAGATAATGCAGTTTGACATATGTATTGTACATATACCCCCATACTTGGATCCTATGATTCCTATGTCATTAAAACAAAAAAGCAAGGAAGGAAGTGTTGCATTTTTGCACTTCCTATTGTGGCCCTACAAAAATACTAATATGCCCGTATGCCTCTATCATTATTTTATGTGTTCATACCTGCTTGCTCTATACTAAAATTGTTATTTTCAATTTGTGTATGTGTAAAAGGGTCCATAGATCAGTAACTGTTGCACGTGCAACGCATGTGCCCAATGCACTAGTTTGAATCAAATCGGTCCTCCCTGCCCTCACGGTCCTTAACCTATCCGTTCGACTCTGCTCTAGTGATGAAAATTACCAATAATAAATCAGCACAACCTCAGTCGTACAATGCAGAAGCAACGACCATGATGCACCATGGTGTTTTGTCATAAGCGGGCAAGACGTTGATCGTGGCTGATGCTTCAGCATCACATGATAGAGGTCATTTTCGTTACTGGAGCATAGTGGAACTCAACTCATGAATCCCTAAAGAGAAATGCTACTCAGTCCGAAGGTTTTTCCTATTTTGCTTGCCCAATTGACATGGCAACATGTAACTGGTGGCTGAAACCCACTAGTGACCTTAAAATCGTTTACACCACCAGTTGCACGCTGCCACGTCAATCGGGCTGAGCGGAATCGGAATAACCTTCTGGCTGAATAGCATTGCTCATCCCTAAAAGATGACAAATATTATTGAAAAGCCATGTGTGGAGATGTGCAATCCTATTGAGCTCGGCGGCCTTGACATTCGGAGATGGGTGGCGACCGGACTAGAATGAGCTTAGTCAGCAATAAAGTTTTCGGAGTGCATTTTTGCTGCTAGCTCCATTTGCCCGTTAAATGGATGATGTGGCACACTACAATTGGTCGACAGCAAACGCAGCAAATGAGCACTTGGCCTGCTTGTACTTCCTCTCTCTCCCATGGGGGAGAGGTTCCAGTTCTGACTCCAGGTATGGACACGGATATCGTGAAGCAAACTTTCTCTCAAGGCCATTGTGTCTCGTTTACACGTGTGAATCCTGATCGTTGGTGTCATGTTCATAGGATTATTGAATTAATAAACAGCAATTGCTGCCTCTCCTGTTTCGATCTCCAGACCTCTTTGAGCCCTTGCTCTAACGCCCTGTCCTCTGACCGCTTGGTCAGTCCAACAAAAAACAAGGACTTCATTTTAGGCCCCTGGTATAACACATCCGACTCTTAAACCTTGTGGGATCTTGACTATTATTTAACCACATTTTGTTAATAATGACTTTCAAGTGATTTCAATATCCCTCTAAATAGTGAAATTTGGGTGTCTTACTCTTTGAATTATAGAAGAATATCTTGGTTTCTTGATAATCTAGATTGAAATAAAAACTAAAAATTATTGGGGTCGAGAAAAATATTAGTGGGCATACCACACTCCACTCGACCACAGAACAACGAATACACCTGATCAGCTCATTCACCGAGCGACTTGTTGGAGAAGACTTTTGTGTTGCGTTCTCTCCACACATGCCAAACCGTGACAAGCACCAAAACATCCCTCTTATCTCGTTATCTCCGTTGAATATAGCTTTGAGATGGTGGTGGTCGCCCTCACATGAACACGCCTCCAATTGTTTACTTTAAATTTTTAAGTGCACTCAAGTTCTTTTTCACACTACACTTGTTGAGTTTCGTCTCGTATTAGAATGAAAATTTTCTTTTCGCAGCCATCTGTTGCATTTCCTTAGTCTACTCTTGTAGAGTACTTAACCTGAATCCTCTACTGATTTCTTTTAACCATAATGACGTGTCTTGAACGCAATCATCCGTTGCACTCGGTGTGTCCCACTCAGCGCTGATCGGTGGGCAAAGGGACGCTGCACGTGAATGGATGCCACAACATTCTGGTTAAACATTGGGGCTAAATGTCCAGGTTGAATAGCATACACTGATCAGGGATTTGTTTGAGAACAGTAAGATCAATGAAGCATTGGGGGCTGAACATTGGGACTTTATCGTGGCATCCCTTAAAATTTTAAATTTATGTAAAAATCTTCCAAGTTGGACCGAACCACGTTGACTCGGTCGGATTTCAAGTCGAGTTATTTGCCCAAGTCGGACCGAGTTCAGATAAAACTCGGCCGAATTCGGACCTAATTTACTCAACCCGGTAGACTTTCAAGTCAAGTCCGAGTTTCGGGTTTTTGAGCAATGATTCATTCTACTAATATTCTTTAACTAACAGTCTTTAACACCTCATGCTGGGTTTGCTATAACAAATGGATATGTTGCTCTATTACTAATTTGATGACTCAAATTTTTTTGTGCCTGAATAGAGTAGAGAACTTCACAATATAATGATCACTTTCACCCTATGTTCGCCATATTCCTATTAAATTGAGATATATTACTAGTACTAATCTCGTGAAATGCACATCCAGCACCGTATGTATGATCCGAATCCAGCACTGAATCCCACTCCCCATCGTGTTGAGAGCGAGAGCGAGAGCGCGCGCGCACGAGAGAGAGAGAGAGAGAGAGAGAGAGAGAGAGAGAGAGAGAGAGAGAGAGAGAGAGGCTGCCATATAGCACCAAGAGCCTCAGCTTTATAAGTATTTATTTTTAGATTCACTAAAATATTGTTTAATGTGTAATACCAAGATGCTATCTACTTTTTATTCACTAAAATCTTGTTATGTAGTAACCATCTCACCCAAAAGCTTAAGCCGTTAGGTAATTGACCTATAATGTATATCAAGCTAACAGCCTGTATTAGTTCAGTGTCTGTTCCAATTATGTGAAAGGATTCTAAGAAAAATCCAAGAGAACACCCAATTATAGTTGCTCAAGTTCCTCTCTAATGTATATTGTTATGTCTCTTGTTTGTTTATATATATATATATATATATATATATATATATATATATATATATATATATATATATATAGAGAGAGAGAGAGAGAGAGAGAGAGAGAGGAAACGGGAAATGAGCTGTCAGCCTATTTCGAAAAAATGGACAGCCACCCATTTGATGCCCTTAGGAGTCTTAGAATGTGCTGATTTTTTTTTGAGCATAAGTATCTTTTCTTGGATAAAACACCCACAAAAAATCAGCACATTCTAAAACTCCTAGGGGCATCAAATGTTAGAAGTTTCCTCTATAGAAGATACGGGGTATAGGCTGGCGGCCTATTTCGACGAAATGGACAGCCACCCATTTGATGCCCCTATGAGTCTTAGAATGTGCTGATTTTTTGTGAGCATAAACATCTTATCTTAGATAGAACACCCAAAAAAAATCTGCAAATTCTAAAACTTTTAGGGGCATCAAATGTAATATTTCAGATTAACAGTGACAACGAACGCTCAATAAAACTTCTAACATTTGATGCCCCGATGAGTTTTAGAATGTGCTGATTTTTTGTAGGTGTTTTATCCAAGTTACCTCCTGGACTTGGCTGTGAGAATAATAAGTAAACATGAAATAGTTTTATATCACATATTTATATGTGAAGTTGATAATTTTTTTTTTTTTTTGCAATTTTATGTTTCAAGAATGTTTTAAGTTTTCATAGTTTCTAGTTTTTTTCTGGTGTAGTGGGTGTTGTCGGTTTGCTACATCAGGTACAATCTTAAATTGTCGGTTATATCTTTGTTGACATGGAAATGCAGGTCACTTGGTTGCACACCATCTTTTTCTGTAAACTTGTCAATATCTAGTGCTCACCATCATACACGGTTGGGCGTGCTCACTATCAATCACAGCCGTCCATGATGATCAGATACCAAGCCATGCATATATAAAAATGGATAAGATGGATGGCCGATAAAACTTCTAGCATTTGATGCCTCTAGAAGTTTTAAAATATGTTGATTTTCTGTGGATGTTCTATCTAAGGTAAGGTGATCATTTTCACAAAAAAATAAGCACATTCAAAGTGCCATGTGTCACGAAATGACTATGTCATAGAGTAGTCCCTATGATATGTCATATGAACCCATTTTCCATATATATATATATATATATATATATATATATATATATATATATATATAGAGAGAGAGAGAGAGAGAGAGAGAGAGAGAGAGAGAGAGAGAGGATACGGGGTATAGGCTGACGGTCTATTTCGACGAAATGGGCAGCCACCCATTTGATGCCCCTAGGAGTCTTAGAATGTGTTGATTTTTGTGAGCATAAGCATCTTATCTTAAATATAACACCCACAAAAAATCAGCAAATTCTAAAACTTTTAGGGGCATCAAATGTAATATTTCAGATTAACGGTGACAACGAACGCTCGATAAAGCTTCTAACATTTGATGCCCCTAGGAGTTTTAGAATATGCTGATTTTTTGTGGGTGTTCTATCCTAGATAAGATACTTATGCTCACAAAAAATCAACACATTCTAAGACTCCTAGAGGCATCAAATGGGTGGCTGCCCATTTTTTCAAAATAGGCTGACAGCTCATTTCTCGTTTCCTCTCTCTCTCTCTCTCTCTCTATATATATATATATATATATATATATATATATATATATATAGAGAGAGAGAGAGAGAGAGATATGGGATATGATATACCACTCTATTTCCGTCGAAATTGGCTTGCGGCTCATTTTCCACCTAGGGGTTTTTTTTTTTGAATTTTTTTTTTGTAGATCATCTATCTATGGTTAGATGATCATCCTCGCAAAAAATCATCAAATTAAAAAACCTCTAGGGGGTCAAATAAGCATTTCCTATTAACAGACGAAATAGACGATTATAAACCATCTACATATTTGACCCCCCTAAAGGTTTTTAAATTTGATAATTTTTTGTGAGAATGGTCATCTAACCATAGATAGATGATCCACAATTTTTTTTTAAAAAAAAAAACTCTGTCGGAAAGGAGTCGCTAGCCAATTTCGGTGGAAATAAGCTGGCAGCTCTGTGTGTGTGTGTGTGTGTGTGTAGGGGCATGCTATAATGCAGCATGCGGTAAGTGCGGCACCACACCGCAGCCGTCTGATGCACCCGCTGTGTGCATCGCATGCACGCAGCGGTGCATCAGACGGTTGTAATGCGATGCCGCACTTACCGCATGCCGCATTATAGCATGCCCCTATATATATATATATATATATATATATATATATATATATATATATATATATATATATATATATATATATATAACAAATAAATAAATGAACATAAACCAGATGATTCAAAAACTTCATATTATGTCCTAATAAACAATGCATTCATGCATCCAACCATGGACCCACAGCAAACAGAATGCTGATTCACTAGTACCCAAGAGGCCATTTCATACAAATAAAATGGTGATTGGTCTTACATTTGGTTAGGCCCTTATGGTTCGCCTCCTTCAGCCACGTCGCAGGAAACCCTAATAGTCCCATAAATTTACAGTCAGACTTGTTGTCAATACTAAAAATTTTTATGTCAAGATAGCCATAGCAATAAAACTTCCGAATCCTATACAATGATCAAGTTTTCCAAGCACAACAAACCACAAATGCGTTGATAATATAATATCCAACTTAGCCATCCAATAGAACTCCTGATTTTATTCCAAAGACCCAGATTTTGGACATTAAACGAAACCTGAATCCCGTAACTAAGTTTCTTCAAGTAAACAATGAACTGACCTTGGTTGTGAAGAATCAAGCTGCATAGTAACAGGACCGTCGTTCACCAAATGAACCTACATATGTAAGCACAGATTAGAGATGCAGAAAACCAACAGAACCCTATACACCCAATCACAGATCTTGTGTTTAAAAACCTGAACGCACCTTCATCATCGCTCCAAAAACACCATCTGCCCTATATGATAAGCATCAAATGATTAGAAAAGTAGTGCAAAAGTCAAACAAAAAGGCACGTGGAGGTTAGGTATTCTGAATAGGTTTATTAATTTCAGAAGTGTGTGGATGCCCTAGCATGTAATAAAAGGCATCCTAGTGACCAAAAACTCAATACATGGCAATTAGTCTATAGTCTTGTCGTCACTAAGAAATAGATCATATGTACAGATTATCAGGTAAGCACATGTCTTAAACAATCAACCCATACAAGGCAAATTAAGACATGCAAATGTGTGCAGCATGATGCCAAAATGCAAAAATGCATAAACATACCAAAAATGTAAAAACACTTGAAGAAAATCAAATCAAGCATGTAAATGTATGAACAAGCATATAATGGACATGATATATGATCATGACCAATAAGAAGGCATGCCCATGAATGCAACGGGATGACGCTATGTAGTGTACATAAACTTCCTACGGTATGAATGGCCGAGGTAATCCGACTATCCGAGTGTATCTAAAAGTGCTTGGAAGCAGCCTCATCTCACCTCACCCACATGGTGGTAGGATGCGAAAAATGTGCAACTTCACCATTGGGTGTTTTACACATGTTAGCCCAAGGCTTTGGTGCACAGAGCTTAGAAGCCTTAGATAGACTAACATTGGACCTAGAAAGTTGCTTCATAAAAGAAACTTCTTTTGGTTCCGAGTCAACTTCCCCAACATTTGAGCCTTGACATGTTGCTTTTTTGGCTCAGCCATTGTTTGTGACATTGTGCTTTTATGGTGGGAAATCGGTACAAACTGTGAGGGTCTAGCAATAGTGTTGCTCATTGCCGTATGAATGGTTCTCACACTCTCAACATCATTCTTTCCATTCTCATTCAGAGGAACAAGAGGCGCACAAACATTCATCTTTTTAGCTTATGGCAATTGGGCTCAATGTGTCCCTTTACCCTGCAATGATGGCAAATACAAATAGCCCAGGGTGAGGAGCATCTTGAGACAACTGGTGTACTAGTAGGGGACCTAGCAAGCACAAACAAGGTTTTGGATAGACAACTGGTGATCAAAACTTGTTCTTAGAAATGAAGTTCTGCACTGATTCTGTGTACGTCATGCGCATGGTATCAACCATCATGGGCATAATAAGTCTGGTAGTGCAAAATGCAATGTAAAAACTCAGTTTCTCAAGCTCCAAAAAATCTGTAAAAAATATGCAAAAATCACATGATGTATATATAATGGAAATCATTGGGTGGTTACGGAAACTACGTAACTTCCCATAAACCAATCCAACCATGAGGTAGTAATGAAAACTACATAACTTCCCACATTCCCATAACCACTCCTGGTCCTATAAAGTTCAAATTGGAACTTCGACCCTCGACAAAATCACACAAATACTTGTAAAGTTCAAATTGGAACTTAGACCTTAGACAAAATCCAACACGAAGGATAGAGGATCAAATGATTCAAGGCGAATTCCCCACATCTCCTGATTCATATCTCCTACTTGCTCAACCATACTCGAGCGAGTTTTGTAATTTGACTTGGACTAACATTGATTGTGCAGTTTTTTGTGCATACTACTCCGATACGGTAAAAAATGATACATGCACACGATACACATTGTTTTACTCCCTTATCATGCATCATACCGTGTATCACAAGATACAAACAACTATGGTCATAATATTAACAACATAGATCAGTTCATTATAACACAATGATTTTGTCAGATACACAAGATGTTACAAAAACAAATAATAATAACAACCAAAGATGGACTAATTAATTACCTTTGACGGCATCTGAAGTGTAAGATTTGAGAAATTTGTCCACTAATGCAGCATAAAAGAGCTTTGCTTTCTCAGGTGGCATTGCCACATGAAAATCAGGCTTGTTACCCTTCAGAATGCCATATAAAGTAAACTGACTAACTGAGATATTGGCAAAAGGAGGTCAGGGAAAGGCACTGAATAATTAGTTATTAAATGGCTATGCTTAGAAGTACTATCAACTGCTTTATAAACCGTCAACTCAAACGTATATTGACCACACTAGATACCTAATAGAACTCCAAAATTGCACTGCATGACCTGCCAAGTAGTTGGAGATATTAATGTTTAGAAAGTGAAAAAGGAGGACGTATGAAGATAGTAGAGCAAATTCTTAATTGTAAGATACAAAGATGAGGAAATCCATCTACCACAACTTGCTATAAAATCTGCATGCCAAAGTCATGCTGACTCAAGTAAACACGCGTACTGTGTGAAAATGCATTTCTAATTCGAATACTTACATTCCGATCCCATGCTTTTCCACTCACTTCATTGGGAAACAGCCTCATATTCAAAACCTTTCTACAACTGCGGTTGCATAGTAAAATAATAACAGTTATTCTGCATATCGTCAATTACCATAGTTTTTACAACTTTAATCACACAAAAAAATTACGATGCTGGATTGTATTCTAAAACACCTGAAAGGCAAAAGCAAACTCTATTGTACAGTGTAGACAAGCAAGATCCGTTAAATTTTAGTTTCTTAAGATTCCTTTTTCCATAGAATTTTTAGTACTATAGAAAGGATAATTTTTAAAAAGTATTGGTGTGCAGTGCATGCAACAACCGGAAAAGGCTGCAAAAATACATGTATTCATAAATCATAATAACGTGAAAAAAAAAATGCATTCTGACGTAGGTAACTTTTAAAACTCAAGCCTTCAAACATGATATTTTTCCTAAGCACAACAGGTGAACAGAAAAGAAATATCAATGAAATCCCTTTCACAATAGTATAAATGCATAGCCAGATGTGAAGTGATGCAAGGCTCCGTGAGAGTGTCCTATTGTGAAGAGGTGCAAGACTCCGATGATCCATGAATGTTTCCTGCTATCGCGGGCCAATAGGTAGATTGTAGACGGGTACAACATACAAGCTTATGTATATTGGGAGGGGAAAAGTTAGTTATATAATAAGGATATGAAACTTGAAATTTTAGAAGAAAAATTAGACTCATTATTAATGAGGGATTTATAGCTTAGATGTTTATACGATATTCCACATCAGTCCTTTCTAATATCCGTTGGATCTCCTTAAATCTCAAGCCCGTGATGAAAATGTAAGAATCTAAAACTTCTCTCTAATTTATAACCAAAATATGCAACGGTAAGCTGACGGTATAGCAAGGAATGACCTTTTCGATACAATGAGCCAATCAAGATAGTAGCATTGCAAACAACACGAGCTGACAGTTTTGAAGCCAGCGCCTCACTACAGAATAAGCAAGAATTGTAATATCAAACCCCGCTCAGCGAGCAAGAAGCCATCACACCAATAAAGACTGACTGCAAAGAATGATGAAGTCCTCCTCAACGTGTCCCCTCTCTATCTCCAGTTAGGGTCTTATACTAAAAACACACTAGGATTTATTGCAAAGAACAAGAAGAGAAAAAAAAGAAGGAATTTGTCCAATAGTCACGAATGGTGCCTCCACAGGTTGACATCCGATCCAACCTAGTAGCACGTGACCCACCAAAAGCATCCAAAATGTTCCTTGCTGAATCGGGCGTGAGATTGAGGTCTCAATGTCTCATGAATGACTTTTGACGTGGCCAAACTCCCCGGTCACGCCCATGGATGGATCCTTTTAGAATGACGAGCCGGTTGGCCCCGGCGGTGAAGGAAGGTGAACACACGGAACATACCGATTCCCCTAGCAATACCGCACACACATGAAAGCCTAACACACAACAGCTTGACTTCTTCTTCGCCGAGCATCTAGCTCCTTATTCTATCTTATCTATCACCTATCTCAAAATGTCATAGAAGATGTTGCTTCAAAGAGACGGCGGTAGAGGATTCATAATTAACCAATGATGATCATGCCATCAACCTATAGAATAAGAATGTCATAACCGCGAGAAGAGGAGAAAACACACAATGCATAATCATGAGAGCTCTTCTTAGAGCCGACAGCAATAACAGCCCGACGAAACTGCTCAAACCAGGCATGAGGAGTTTGTTTGAGCCTAGAGATTGCATGGGACGATGAAACCGGCATACATGTTGTGGAGGAGAGGCAAGGTCAGGGGGAGGCTGCATGTAAACATCTCCGATTCTCCGATATATCCCCATGAAGAAAATCATTCTTCACACATCTCCTATAAAGCGGGGGTTTAGGGTTTAGCGTTGGTTCAACAAACCTTTCCGGTAGCTACATAGAAAGGCTCATGAATTTGTTTTCACGACAATTGAATGAAATTTTGTACATCTCACTTGTTAAAATTGTTATCCCTATGGCATCTTCAAGATTTTTATCACTAGATCACGTAACTCCCCATAAATGTCTTTGTATAAATAATCCATTTAGGTGGCAATGTCAATATAAAGTAACTTGTATTTACCAGCTATATTAATAAGACAAAAAAGAAGAAAAGAGGGGGGGGAGAGAGAGAGAGAGAGAGAGAGAGAGAGAGAGAGAGAGAGAGAGAGAGAGAGAGGAAGTGAAGGGATAGAGAGAGAGGCACGCACATGTAATCAGCGTCGGAATCGGCGTCGGACTCATGGATGCCGACGAGGACGAGGAGGCCGGGCCCGATCTCCGACACGATGCGCCCCTCCACCTGCATCAAAGCGGAAGGGTTCGTGAGGACTGAGGAACATAGGAAGCGCGGCCATGATGGAAGTGGGAGAGAGACAGAGAGAGACGTCACTACCTCTACACTGGCAGAGGCGACTCGTTGCACAACTGCCTTCATATCCCTCACCTTCTGGATGCTAGCAGCAGGCTGTGGTCTATCACCCCTCTCTCTCTCTCTCTACAATTGGGGGAGCTAACCCAATTTTGGAGTTTTTTTTTAAGGACAAATTCGGTACAGGGTCTTAACTATTTTGCAATATTAGCTGCAGGACACACTAATTTGCTATATTAGCTAGTGTTCCTGTCCTCGTCTCCTCTACTCTCCTGAGCAGCTTCGGCGGCGGCGGCCTCGTGCTCAATCCCTAACGACCCCATCGATTCCTGGAGCAGCTTTGACGGCGGCTGCAGCAGAGGAGGCGGGGCAGCGGCCAACAGCTCTGGTGTCGACGGAGACGGCAGCAGAGGAGGCAGCGGCGGCAAGATGGTTCGGTTGAGCTCCCTAGGCCTAGGGTTCATCCCATGGCCTGTAGATTAGGTGGGGGTTCGATTAGGTCCGGTAGCAGCGAGGGGGGGGGGGGGGGGGGGGGGGGTTCGGTTAGGTCCGGCGACGGGGGCGGGGGGTTTGGTTAGGTCCAGCGGTGCCAAGGGAGGGGAACGGGGGTTCGGTTAGGTCCGACGGTGACAGGGGGGGCAGACGGGCGAGACTTGAGCTATATTTCAAAATTAGTTTGTCCTGCAGCTAGAAGTCATCTCTCAAGAAGGACTTATGTCAAAGTTTCTCTTTTTTTTTTTACGCCAAATTAGATATATTAGCCACATAACACCATAATTTACTATATTAGCTAAGATCCCTACAAGTATACATTTGTCTTCAGAAAGAGTATACATTTGTCTTCAGAAAGAGTATATATTCGTCAGGAGGGACTTGAGCTATATTTCAAAATTAACGTGTTCTGCAACTAAAAGTCCTCTCAAAAAAGGGCATGTCAAACTTCCTCCTTTTTTATTATTAAAATCACACTCTATTTTTTGAGCAAATTACACTTTAACTCCTAAGGTTTTTACTTATATACTTTACATCATGAGATTTCTAAAATTACACTTTAACCCCTGATCATGTTTTTCACTTTTTTGGTTAAAAATTTTCTTAAAATATGAGGCATTTAAAGTCTAACATATAAAAAGTGGTCTTTCATAGTTTTTAGCATGCTATAATGATAAAATAATCCTTAAAATTAAGATTTTTTAGTAGATTGTTGAATTTTAGTTATCATTTCATCATGATAACATACAAGAAAGCATGAAACACCTCTTATTATATGTTCATGTTTAGACAAGCCATGCTTTTAGTAAGTTTTTGATAAAAGAAAAAACATGAATCATAGAGGTCAAAGTGTAATTTTAGAAACCGCAGGAGGTAAAGTGTAATAAGCATAAACTTCAAGGGGTCAAAGTATAATTTGCACCTTTTTATTCTCTCTCCCTACTTTTGATGGTTTTTTATGTTTTTTGGAAAGTAGACTCGCATGTCCTAGTTAGAGCGACGCATGTAAAGCATGTAAATGCGATTGCAACAAAGAGACCACGGTTTGAAGCCTACAAAATGCATAAGCCCAAAGTTATTTTCCTCATCAAAGATCGAGTTTTGTTTTTCCCCACAAGTGCACCAATTTTTTTATATAGCACACTGCGTAAGATAAACCAGGATTTGATCATGTGATCATTCAATAGGAAAACAATGGGAAAAAAATGATATTGTAAGGCTTGTGCTAACAGGCTCATCGCGCTTGGACGCCGAGTCCCCCCACTAGGAAAAAAAAAAAAAATCTAAGTATCTCAAGAAGTGAATTTCCCATCTCATTTATATCTCGCCAAAAGAACGGACCTTATTGTTGCACTTCATTGCCCCATTATACCCTAGAAGGCGTGGCACGCCACGATTGAGCCGTAAGCAAGTGCAACAAATCAATCGGGTAGCAAAAATGCTCTCGGACAGCTGTACTCCTGTAGGGCCCAGACTCGAGCGAGTCTCTAGGAGTTTATTCCAACACCAAACCACCACCAACACTGTCCAATGCGCGCGAGAGAGAGAGAGCGAGAGAGAGAGAGAGAGAGAGAGAGAGAGAGAGAGAGAGAGAGAGAGAGAGAGAGAGAGTTTATCCTTTATTCCATCAAATGTGGTAGCTCAACACACTACAAAAGTATATAGTTCAAGGCCTACAAGATCTTTTCTTAAATTACAAAAACACCACTGTTTACCACCTTTTTATTTGAAACACAAGCTATGGCAAAACATAGCACAATAAGGTGAGATGAGTCCACCTTGCCAGCCATATATTCACAACATAACAAACCTCCGCAAACTCCTGTACCCCACTTTCTACTTCAAACTCTGCTGCTCATCTGTACTGACATCATGTGGAGGATGCCTTCTGATTCCATAACACATTATGCTCATCTGATCATCAACTTTCAAGCTCAGATACCCTCGACAGGATCAAGACCTGCATGAACACAAACCTATCCGGCTATCGCGGATTGCTTACCGTGTTCAGGTCGGGAAGTAATTCGAATCGGAGACCCTCCGATTATAAACGGATCATCCTTCGCTGTATCATCCGACACGTCCGACCCCCGAGAACCGTCTCCCTCTCCCGTTTCTGATGCCCCATCCTCTTTCGTCTTGTCGGAACCCTTCCTGCTCAACACACTCTTCAAACCGTGGCCGGACTTTGTTGCCTGTTTTATAATGCTCTTAGCCGCGTTCTTCATGTGGCCTTTCCCTGGGCTTTCCACCTCACCCTTCTCTGGGCTACTACTGCTTCCCTTGTTTGCCTTCCGGTCTCCACTATTTCCAACGCAGTAGTTGTCAACTATAAACTTGACGGCTGTCATCCCATTCTCGCTAACTGCATGGAGGTTGGGGCGCGGCGAGGGAACCGCCTCCTCTCCATCATCTCTGGGGCTCCCCTTTAAGCTTCTGTGGACTAAAGAACCAAACTTGCGAATCTCTCTCCCTAGTGTTTTGATTCGATGAATGTGCTTACCCTCCACTTGCTCATTGCTGCTATTGGCATGACTACGGTCTGCCGATTTTGGGCTGCCGGTGTCCTCTCGATGGAGTTGTGTCTCAGCATGACGATGAGATCCTTTTCTGGGCTCCCACGTTTGTGCGAGATCACTCCCAGGGTGATGCACCCATATCCCCGTCTTCTTCTGCCCTTCGATGTTGATTGCCTCGTACTCGTCTGCCACATTTTGACCTTCTTTCGAAGATGCATCAGCACTGTTATTTTTAGCCATTGAACTTAATCTCGATACTGTCACCTCTGTTGTTTTGGATTGATCCTCTTCGTCACTAAGATTCTCCGTCCCCTATTAATATTTCAGTTTCAAGATGAGTCCCCACAAATTGGTGCATGTGGAAGTGTACTATATTTGTCGTACCTTGGCATCCTCGTCTTCAAGTACAGTTACTCCTAAATGAAGCCTTCCCATTTTGATGTTCCTGAGAGGCAACCACTTGTCATGTCTTTGCCCACCCCTTAGATCATTGATGCTCACTGAACAATCCCTGCAAAATACAAACCTTAGCAAACAATAGGATATGCACATAGTCGCCTCGCTGATCTCTTAAGAGAGAGAGAACTTGAAAAACTATATCTACATATATCATAGGTTCATGAAGCATGATGTTAATGAGTGAAAGAAAGATCACAATTCTTGAACTCAAACTATGATGATTCTTGAATTCATATCCACCCCCCCACCCCCACCAACACACACACACACACACACACACACACACTCAAAACACCACCACCACACCCCAACAAAAAAAATAACCCAACCACAAAAACCCCACCCAACGCGATCGCGCATGCACATACACCTCCCTCTCTTCTTTATTAAGATTTTGTTATAGTTCTATTGTCAACATCTAATAGGAGCCTGCACTTTTCTTGATAGTTTTTTAAATAAAATGCTGCACTGCATATATTTATATACATTTGCATAGGAGCAAGGAACAAACCCAAGTGTGTCGTCAAATATATGATCCTTGTCAAGAATTCGGATAACTAGATCATTAGGTCCTTCCCATGAACTAATGGGGATGTTGAATTCCTCGAGCCACTTTGGAGCTAATGTTTTCTTTTGAATCTTTGTCTGGAATCTATAGGGACCAAGTTGACCTTTCACATATGGATCAGCAAGACCTGCAGGTCCGACCATTCAGTCAACTTCATGAAAGCGGTCCAGTGCAAGCAGACATAATGGAGACCTACCATTCATATCTGAGGGTTTCATGTCAGCTGCTTCGATAACCTCCACTTTAGCATACGCGATAGGAGGTTTCTCATCAATGGTGAACCAACCATCTGAAATATTTGATTAGCAAACCTTAAGAGAATGTAATAAATCAAGATGATATAACAATAATAATTAACCATCTCAAAAAGCAAGTACAACATTCTCCCAATTATCATTATTCTATATCTCCTACACAAATATGAAATGCAATTCGTCAAAAAGCTTTCTAGTGTACACAGGAAACCTGTGGTTCTCAACCAAGTAATTGAGATTCCATGTTGAAGTTTTAAACATCACCCTAACCAGAAAACATCATGTGCGATCATGAAAACCCATATTTTAGAATTTTCCCCAACAAATCCTTGATGACGCACAAATTCTATTTGGGCAAATTACAAAAACCTCCACTGAATTATACAACAACTCATTTCATATTGCGCCCTTAACTTTTTTTTTTTCCAAGGAAATTGAACCCTGGACTATGCTCTGACTGCACTTAGAGGGCTTCTATTTACATGTCTCTTCCGTGATAAAACGGGTGAAAAACATCACTCTGATACCACTGGTCATAAATGACTAGTGAAAACAGCATAAAAGAGTTGAAATTTTCAACCAAATTACTGAAATTTAAACGAAAACAGCAAATAACTATGCTACAAATAATAATTTATTCAATCAAAAACTAAATTTAGACATCCCTCTTTGCAACCCTATAACAAATAATAAATTATTATTTATAGCGAAGAGTTGTTTCTACTTGTATTATTTCTAGAAGATTTAAAGTAGAATAGATCTCTTATTTGATTCTAGAAGCTTTCTGCATTTTCTAGATATTTTCTGATTCTCTAGACATTTTTTTCAGGTCTTCAAAACTATTTCTGTAGAAAAAGCAAAAGTGGAGAAGAGAGAGAGACCAAATATGGACTCTCCATGTGCAGTTCGTCACCATTATAGCTTCTGAAGGGGTCATGGAAGGGAGGAGTCCCTACCTCCAGAGGAGAGGAGTCTAGCCTTCTTAGGCCTCGATTAAATATTTTAACATAAACAAAACTCCATCTAGCCTTATCTTTATTAATGACAGTTTTTTACAATCAAGTCCAATGTAATAATTTTGCAACTAACTCTGACGGTTTGTAAAAATTATAAACAGGTCCCTACACTCAATTGAAGGCTAAAGTCGATGAATTGAATCCTGTGTCGGATCCAATTTCACTCTTGCATCAAGTATATTCTTTGATTGAATCATTGAATGAAGGCAGGATATTGTATGTTTGTCGGTGGTAATCTACTCATATGACAATGTAAAAAATAAAGTTCTAGATCAAGTGCTAAAGCATAGCACAGAGAAATGGCATATATGTTCTATGAGTTGCTATGGCTCAAAGATGGATTTCCAATCGTTAAAGTCCAACTTAGTTGTATTGTGGTAACCAGGCCATAGTGCTATCACAAACAATCCACTATCAAAAAGAGCAAGTCACATATAAGGGCTTATCATACAGTTGGAGAAAACAGTATAAATAGTACATCATCGAATCTTTTATACGATCAAGGGATTAATTGGCGGATAGTTTTCAAAAAGGCGTTGAAAAGAAGAAGTCAACTTGTTATAAATTGTGCACAGCTTAGGAGCGTTACAGATGAGTTTATTTCTCATAACCGGCCCAGCATATTTCTACCATAAGAAGCCCAAACCCATCTTTTATGGGTGTGTAACTAAATCCCACCTTAGCTTATTTTAGTTTTTCTGTACTAAAAGGAAAGGAGTGTGATGGCTAAGAATCAGGCCAAAAAAACCCTTTATCTCGCATTCTCTCCTCTTCTTCTCTTTCTCTTCCCACATTTATACCCTCGTAACATTTAATTGTATATATTCTTCCATACTTCATTTTACTATTTGAGGACTTACTGTCTCACCAAAAACATCAGTAAGTTTGTTCCGTAAGTTGAGGTCAAGGGTAAGTTATTCATGATCTATCCATAATATCTTCAAGTTAAGTAACTGTTATGCTAACAATAGAATATAATAAAAAGTATTTGTAACATACGTCAAAATACTGAAGTAAGACATGGAATAATAGTCAGGCAGGAGTGCATATTAATATTGAAATTTTAGTACTGAAAGCTCCAATTTGGTTGTTTTGTGATAACCAGACAGTAGTGTATAAACATATGGAGGGGATTATAATTTAATTCAGGAGAGGAGTAAGAGAGGGAAGTCATTTCGCCTTTGTCCGATCGAGAGATCAATTGGCAGATAGTGTTCACAAGGCATCAGGAATAACGAATGAGCTGATTTGTGAGTATAACTCCATGGATCAAGAAGCGTGAGAAGATACGGTGATGATTTACACAACCTTCGGATAATTATAGTGGATAATATAAGGGGTCATGGTAAAGATACTAAAGATCATACAAAACTATAGCTTTAAACTAATGGAACTAACCAAAATTCCATCTTAAGTATTCACCATTTCTCTACCTTTCATATTATAGGAAACAGATGGATCCTAAACCACTTTTTACCTGGCCCACTATCGATAAATGAAAATTTTATCTTAAATATGTTAACGGAACAAAGAATTATAAGAACTTGCATATGTTGCATAATCTACTGAAAATGGCTTCAAAGTAATTCCCAATAAAAAAAATAATACAACAAGTGTTTCTGAAAAAAGAAAAATAAGATAAGGATAAATTTCTTCATGGCAAAAATTTAACATCTGTCTTTTGTTCGTGGAGTAATCAATAAGAAAAATGGAGAATTAAGATATCATGACAACCGACGCATTCATGTGACTGATATAGTTTTTACTATGCCAGAAAAGGGAAAGGCCTCATAACTGCAAGTAAAGTGAAAAACATATTTACAAAGTATTTAGCATTATTTACCTTTTGGTGATGAAGCAAATTTTTCCACATCAACAACCAGCATATTAGGCTGTAAGAATGTGTTTACATCAGGGCTATCAAGCGAGCAAAAATTCTAACTACCCATTTTGTCACAATTGTAAAAGCAACTATTGCTCGATTTGCTTTTAAAAGTGTGAAAGATATTAATCATAACTAGATATATATTTTAACTAAATATTACATCTAATTCTCTAGCACATCAGAAGAGGTTGGCATCACAATTATTCTTCCTTTCACCTTTTAGATTTCATGAACTTCAAGCATAGATATTAAACCCCATTCTAGATAAGTCAAAAAACATAGAACTAACCTCAACCAATGTCTGCTCAAATGCTACAGCCAGCAGCTTATCCTGAAAAAACATGTGAAAAGAGGCACTGACAAAATGATGGATCGGTCCTGATAATTGAAGAATGATAAATGTCGGTACTACTGTAACAAAAGCTTACTAGCCATCCTGCAATTCCTGGAAGTTCAGTTACATCAACCCCATGATTGAATATTGGTTTGACTGTCATCTGAAAGTATGGTGGCTCAACAAAGCAAACTCTAACTCGTCCGAGGAATGGCCAGTCCCGAAGAAATTTAATACCCACCAGTACCTACAAGTTTTCTTTTTCTTGTAAATGAAACAACTATAGAAATTTTTTATAATGTTGGGTTTTGTCCTTGGTTAGATTTAAAGATTGGCCCAATAGTTAGAGAGGACTTCTACGGTTTCTTTATTTTACTTTTATTTCATTCACTTGCTTTTATGTCACTTGCAATGATGAAAACTATGATGAGCTTTTCACAAACAATAGAAAAAGGCAAACTAGGAGAAAGCTCCAGACAACTACTAAAACAATAAATCATCCATTCAAATTGAATCACCTTTCCGAATTACTTCTGCACCAGGTTGAGATCTCATAAAAATCATAAAGTCAAATGTGTGCTTTGACGAGAGAGTTACGAACGCGTGGTACACCCAACGAGTTCCCATGTTGCAGAAAATATGTAACTGTTTGACTTAGCTATTGATAAGATGTTATAAATTATTATTATTATTACATAATCAGAAATAATTCCTTTGTAGACAAATCAACTTCGTAACAGAGTTCAATACTTGTGAAACATGCCATAACATTTTTTTTCCTTTTTCCTTTCAAACATGCTTATGTATATATATACATATATACATATATGTAGATAAACCTATACACGTGTATACATGTATACACACATAAATATATATATATACTTGTAGATGTACGTGTACATGTGCATGTGTGTGTGTGTGTGTGTTCTCAATAACAGAGTTCAATACTTGTGAAACATTCCATTCATTTTCTTTCCTTTCTGTTGTTACCTTCCCTTCGACATGCATGCCTGTCACATGCATTTTTGCCCAAATGCCAAACCCTAACCTCTTCCTTAGCTGCACTGCAAGTGTTGCACTCATATCATCTGCTGAGAGAAAGTTCATTCCCAATTCTAGAACCTGTAACCATTAATCATAACAATATACTATCATCCTGTAAATTTTAGAAGTTATAGGCAATAATAGTAGAGAATCATTCAAGAAATATACACAAACCAAGTGATCGTCATCAGATGACTCACGAAGAACCCTTATTTCAGTAAATATAGGTGGGCTCCTACCCATGTAAAGGTTCTGAACAACTGCTTTCCGCTGCACATATAGAACAAAATAAGTTGAACGTATAAAAGGACCAGGAAAGAGAGATTAAGATTATAACAGAAAGGATTTGGTATAATAGGTCAGTAGATACAAGAACCTAAAATGCTATTTAATTAGCACACGTGTGCAACTTATACTTAGCAAATGAAAGAAATATTTTTCAATATTAATGTATGTTAAAGATATAGATGTACATAATCTTGTATTCCATGTCTATACATATTTCTGATGCACATACATTGCAGTCTAGCACTACATGAAGGGGATGTCGGAAATTGTATATATAGAAATGTAGAATTGTTTACCCATTTGATGTATTTCGTAGAATTTCTGGCAATCGGCAAAAACATGGTGCTCAAGTTCATGGTGGCAAAGATTCAGAATGTATCGAGGTTCATAATGAAGACCTACTGGACTCATTATGGGAGATCAGATTGTTCATGGTCAATCACACTGTTGCAGTCCCCGAAACAAAGACTACACGATGGGACAAAAAAATGGTACCAGTCACTGGAGACATCAACCCGATCATCACAAAAAACTTGCAGCTACCTGCAGATCATTGTGAACAACCTCATCATGACAAATATTTAGAAATTTAGTTTGCTTTGTCATGGAGAACTTAAACCATGCAACTGTCGGATAATCAGTGCACCAAGCAAATCAAATACCTAAACCAACTACTGTTGAGGTGCTCAAGAGCATTGATCCATAATGTCGGACTACAAAATTAAGAGTAGCTTTAGTAATCGGTGTGGTGTTGCAAGACTCATCTAGTCACTGCACGATCGGCTTAGGAGTAAGACATTGACCGCAATGAAACCCTCATCTTCATAAGAGAGATGACCATATCCCTCCCTTTTATAAGACTAGTAATGCCCGCGTCTATCGGCACACAGATTCGACGAGGGCGTGACAAAATTTTGATGGAGGAGAATATTTTAAGGATGGCAATAATAATTCAAAAGCGGTGATAATATTTCAAATACAGCAACACAAAAGAAATGTAAAGATGATCAGGTTGGCTTAGACCAAGGTTCGAAATTTCCATTTCGATGAATATTTCGACCCTCTAGATATGGAAATATTTCGTGGAAATATTTCGACAGTGTGGAAATATTGTGATTTTATAGAAATAGTGGAAATATTGATTTTTAATGGAATTTTTCAGTGAATCTCTGCATAATCATAAACCAAGTATATATACACAATTTGGAACACTCATATAATATTTGTACCCTATCTACGGGTGTAGAGCTTCACAAAGCATGTATTCTACATTTGAGTCAGTGAATCTTGTGCAGTCTTGTTTGGTCCTGTTTTGATCTATGTTTTTAAAATGGTTTTTTAAATCTTTTTTGTGGATAAAAATGTTTCCAAAATAAAGATTAGTTGATTGTTAAAATAATGCTTCAAACGATTTTGAAAACGGACTTAAAACAAGAAAGTTGTGCAAGTTTGAAATCGTGCAAAAATTATGCTGAAATGCAAAACACTGTTTTTTTACTTAGTCTGAAAAAAAAGAGTTTTTATAAAGAAAATTTTTTATACATTCAAAATTTTATTTGACGGACCATGGTTTTCTAGATGTACTTGTAGTTCTACATCTTGTGGAATTTTTTGAGCTAAAAATGAGTTGATTTAATCACTTTTCTCAGCATACATATTTCATGAAAAACCGAAAAAACTGTTTTCTCCTACTAAAACTAAAAGTATACTTTTTGATTCACTTGGTTTTTGGATTTTTTTTATATTTTTATTGAAATCAAATGGGGGGTATTTGCTTATTTACATATAATAATTTAAAGTAAGACGATATAATAAAAATTATATGTTATATCGTCTTACTTAAGTTATTATATGTAAATAAGTTGCTGAGAACGAAACCCCGAGTCCCCTTTTATAACCAGTCAGTCCCAACATTTCGGTGCCAAAATCCCGAAATATTTTGAAATATCGCGATATTTCGTGCCGATTAATATAACGTGCGAAATATCACGATATATCGCGATATTATCGTGATTTCCATTCCGTTCGATATCGCCATAAGAATTTTGTGCCGAGGTCTGAGAAAACCAAGATATTTTGCGAAATTTCTTGAGATTTTGTAGCTTGGTTTAGACGACGAAAAATATTTGTTTGTGCCTATCGGTACCCACATTCGGCAAGGGCACCCACATTCAACAGGGTTTCCCACATTCGGTGAAGGCGCACATGCCCCCACCACATTCGGCGGGGGCCTGCAGCAAAGCCACAAATCAGGCACTTTTTTTATTTTTTTTTTAAACTCCCTTTAAATCTGATCCCTTCATTGCTATGGATTATAACTTATAACAGTTCAGTTTTTTTTTTTTTTTTTTGAACTACCACGCTCCTCCATACGGGATGGTGGAGCATGGGTCACATCCAATGGAGTTCACATCTCCTCCAGTCCGTTGGCCTCGATCGGTGGGCCCGGTGCGCATCACAGCCGCACGCGCCCAAAAGTGAATAGCACAGTGATAAGAAATCAAGAAGGATAAAACAGCAAAACAAAAATCAAATAAGCAAAGAGAGATACAACTTCAGTTTGCATACCATCGTTGGCATAGAGCCTCCTTAGGGCTTGAGGAGACCCTTCGATGGGAGTACTGGCTCAAAGAATCACCTTGTCAATGCCGAACATGATGTCGAAGGAGCCTCTTGAACAATTCAAATTGAAATGTCAACGATGAAGACGAACAACGATATAGGAATCCTTTTTTATATACTTGTTTTCCCCTTGTTTTCGTGTAGTGAAGAAACATGGGGGTGGGTTTGAGATTTGAAGACCTCACCGTCGACCTTCAAAGGAATCCAGATCCTTTGTGGGTTTATGATGGAGAGAGAGAAAGAGAGAGAGAGAGAGAGAGAGAGAGAGAGAGGGGGGGGGTTACCCAAAAATAAACAAAGTTTATTTAGTTCTATGAAAGAACGAAATGCCAAAGACATTAGTTTTTCGTATATAGGATCAGCAACAACAAAGAAAATGCAACAACAATAACCCGTACCTAAGATGCTAAAAGTATACCTATAGCATGCTTGTATGTTAGGTGAAAAATAGATTGCATGCATTTTCCTGCCACACCATGAAGGTGATGCACAATTGGCAATCTTTCCTCAATGAGAATGGAGGGGAAGAGGGGTACAGGATCCATGCATGGTGACATCAAGCCGATCAAAACATGTTCTTTCGAAGAAAGATCGAAATAATCTAGCACCATGTTCTTATAATAAAGAAATAAAAAGGAATGTGTTCCGCCAATAAAATCTAATGCCAATGGAATCTAATGTCGATAAGTTTCCTACAAAATCACCGACATGTCTTTTTTTTATGAATTCGGTATAGAAATGATTTGAATAGTACCAAATTTATGTCCAACATAGATGCCATTCAACCGAAATCCAACATGCCGGCCTTGTTTAGAAAATTTAACTGAAATTTTCACCTATTTCAGTTTAAAAAATTCATCTTTTGCCAAGAGAAATATTATCTTTTTCCTCCATCCCGATTTTTTTCTTCATAAATTGACATTCAAAATTTGACTGAAACCCGACGAATTTCAACCAAAATAAAAAATACAAAATTTGTACCTATCATTGAAATGAAATCCGACATAATTTCCCATGAAACCCACGGATCTGGGAGTGGAAGGACCATCAACAAACCAGTGAAGTGAAGCATTGGGAAAGTGAAAATTAACCTCATATGTGGGAGTGGAAGGACCATCAAAAGGAATACGAAACATAACCTCATCTCTGAAAGTGAAAGCCGATAGAAAGGAGGGCAAGATCAACTACTTCCCCAAAGCTGCAACGCTTCTCCTTTGTCCTCCCCCTTCTCTCCCTCCTCCTCCCTCTCTTCTCCTCCCTTCTCCTTTGTCCTTTGTGGGTGGGTTTTCAGATTATGTAGAGAGAGAGAGAGAGAGAGAGTACGTTCTTCCATTTGGGATGGGTGAATGGACAGTTTTGATCGTGACAATCGGGTTAAACATTTCAGGTTAAATATTGTTCCAATCAGGTGGTTCAGAATGATTTATAGTTCCCTCATCATAGCCGTTGTTTGTACCCCCCACAAAAACTGTAGCTTATTATATAGATTAGCATGAAAAATGCTCATGCTGAAAGCTCTTCACCATGTTACTATACCTACCTGGTATTACTTTCGCATTCGCCTAGAAACGTGCCAAATTATATATGGAATCGAAAGTGAAGGTGTTACACGGCTGAACCAACACCTCGTTGGCTGCTTCCCCAATGTAGCAAAGTACTTGAAGGCCCTGGTTGAGGCCAAAATAGTCATGCACATTTTATTAAGGAGCGAAGAATATGAAAGAGCTCAGATTCGGACCCCCCATGCCATTGAAGAAGAGACAGATCCACTCCATCCACCAGGGATAGATTAGAACCAAATGATATCGAGTACCCTCCAGATATGGAGATAGGCGGTCTTAGATTCGAGACGAACCCAACGAGAATGAGGTGAGAGATATTGGATGCCGGTGCAGTTTGGACCCAATGACAGCAACAGTAGACCTGGTCTGTCAGCCGGAGGTTACAGTGGTGCTGTTGCGTCAGGAGCTAATGATGAGTTCAGTTGGATGAGCGAAAGAGTTGACTTGGATGAGCGAAGATGACTGATTGTTTTCTTCGTGACGTAAACAATATAAATTTATATAAATAATTCAAACTTTGGTGTGTTTTCTTCAAACAATTCAAGTAAATATGTATACACAACAATAAAAGACTTAAATTTAAAAATTTTAAAAACAATCCAACAAAATACCCCTTTTTGGACCATTTTTAAAAATTTTCTACCATTTCGATTGAATATAAGAAATTTCAATCGAAATTTCAAAATTTTGGTCTAAATTAAGAAAATTTTGGTCGAAATTTCAATTTCAACCAGGACCGAAACTAGACACGAAATCGAAGTTTAAAACCTTGTTGATTAGAAGTGCTTCTCACACTATTAGGTTCCTGCTATATGTCTTTAAGTTCAATAAACCCTTGACACCCCTTCCCTTCTTAAAGCCAGTAAAATTAAATCTCGTGATACACTATCAAAAGTTTTCTCTAAGTTCATAAAAACCATAGACATTTTTTCCCTACTTTCTAAATATTTCCATTAGTATAAACTATTATAGTTGCATTATTATAAATTTTGTACACATATATATATATATATATATATATATATATATATATATATATATATATATATATATATATATATATATATATATATATCATAAGCTAACTAAATTAGATGGCCATGTAGCATTGCATTTGTATATGATAGTTCGATACCCCATAGTATGATCCATTGTTTTGATGCAGTCATCCAAACCATCTTAAAGTATGCGCACCAATATGGGATTGACTATGGAGCACAAGTGTAACCAAGAAAGCTCTACAAACGATTGACAAGAATTTCCCTATCTGCTGCCACCCTCTACGACTGAGGTTGAAAACCTAAGAAAAAGCAACTTGGCAACAAAGGGGACTGCCAAGAAACCTAGAAGACCAATACAGGGGTAAGGACACTAACTTGTTAGGAGGCAAGGATGTTAGCTTGTTACTTGCGCATTTTTAAGACCATGCAATCAGTGAGTGTCGATCCAAGGTTCTCCTAGACTACGAAAGAAATTAGACGAATAGGATAGAAGGAAAGATTTAATACAAATAATTTCATTCCCATCACATAATAAGCCAAATAGTTGAAGTGAAACAACAGCCCATAATATAGTGTAGCCATACAACACTTATTTATGGTAATAGTTGACTGTGAAAAAGTAATTGAATACCAGACCCCAAACCCCCACCCATCTCCCCCAACTTATTGCCTACATTCGATCAACCAAACTAAAAAAAACAACACAACACCACATTCCACATGTTTAAATGTTGTGATTTATTCCACATGGGTTCTGGCAATGCAAATTTTAAGCAATAAGATGGCTCATGGCAAAAATAAACAATATACACAAAGCGTGCTGAAACATGAATTGCATGCAATATAGAATGAAGGAATAAAGGAAAAAATCCAGAAAAAAATATTTAATTGTCACAAAAACAAAATGCATGTTAGTGATTTCTTCCATGGTACAAAAATAAGAAAGGAAATTTTCATACAGCAGTCCAAGGCTTGTACTTGTCCAAAAACCATGGTATGATGGGCAAGAGAAATTGCTGCGACATAATATTTTCCATGCATATGGGCCAAACTTTTTCGACTGCATGATTCAACCATCTTACTGATTCTGAATCAGAAAGAAGCTGAAAAATAAAATAAGAGAACCAAATGAAGGCCTATAATAATTTCACCCTCACGAGATTAACAAACATTAGGAATAAAAAAGTAAAACTGACAAAAGAACATACCCTTCGTTGGTTGGCGTTTTTTCTTTCCTCAAATTGTAACCTCCTCCGCAATTTCAATGAATAGCGTTCATTGACCTATAAAGGAAAAATAATCAAGATCAACTTGATTTGACCCCAAAAAAAAAATCTCATATCATTAACCAAGACATTAAACAGAACTAAGCAGAATTAATTTAATATCTAAGAAAGTTCATCACCATAATAAGAAAACATCAAAATCACACAAGAGCAAACCATACATTTCTGAAATTTTGATTGCAGCATATGTATTAAGATAAACGACCACCACCAAAAGTATCTGAGTAATTGCAGATGGGGGGCCTTTGGAAGTGCAGTTCTGTAAGGCTTTAATCATCCCAAACGGAGATAAGATGTGAGTATGATCAGATTTTCTATAGTGAAGCAAATGTGAGATTGAAGTGGATAGGGGGAAGGCTGGTAGTGGTACGGACGTTGGCCTAGAAAAGTAGGAAAGTTTTGCCATCACATGAAGATTTATGTGGAAAAATAGATGATATGGTCTGTAGTGGAGAAAATTCTGTAGAAAATTAACCTAACTAGGAACCGGGATAGGTGCTGACGAAGATTCTGATCAATGAAACTAGGAGTAAATTGTGCAATGAGTTGTGCAGGATGAAGATTCTGATCAAAGCAAAATATAATGAGCTCTCGCTGCTAAATTAACCTAACCAGCTTCATCCTTACACACAACCAAAAAAAAGGTAAGAGTTGTAGTAGTTCGGAAATCATAAATGATAACTATAATTTTTAATCTCACTTGAGGTACCCATTATCAAATCAACACCATGAGACATCAACCATGTAAGTGGAAATATTGAACAGAAATTTACAGATTCAAAACAAATTTGTAGCATTGATTAATCTTTGCCTAACCCCGTAACGATATACGAAACAATTCGAAGCTTCGATTAATCTTTGCCAAATCCCATGATGTTATTCCACCCTAAGACCATAGTCACAAAGTTCTCCGAATAACAGGAAATAAAAACTCCGAATATTCGCGCATTAAGGGTCTGCCCAATAAACCGGCAATTAATCTTCCAATTCGCCAGTTCTCTGAATAATCCCAAAAACTGCCGAATGATCTCGAAAATTCGTGAATAATTCTTCAAAACCACATGAAAACTCCTAAAACATTCCAATAATCCTGAAAATTCTAAGTAATTCTGAAAAAAGTCCCGATTTTTTTCCCGAATCTTCCCAAATTTGTCCGAACTGAACGGAATTGACCCACCACCAAATTAGTGCCGAATCCGAATTTCGTCGCTATGCCTAAGACTGCACAAACTGAAGCAACCCCACTGCTTGGTTGGCACCAAAAGCATCGGAAAAGACAACAGCCCTTCATTTTTTTTTGGTTCCGTAGCTAACAATTCCTGCTCCTCTCCTCATCAAAGAGTTCTGCAGACCAATTCATACGCAGATTGGTCCACATGCAAGTTACGGAATGAGTAAACAAATCCACCAAATCAAACGATTTAAACGTCTAATACTCTACCAAGCAGGTCAAACAAATTTCTGACACCCAGGGGGGGGCCTGATCGAAAATCCGGCATACCTTGTAGAGATAGAGCAGAGCTATGAAGAAGGCGATGGGGTGGCCCCAGCCGAGGGACACCAAGGCCCAGAGCAGCGCGATGACCAGGGCCATGTGGTGGATGATGGTGACCTCCGTGATATCCATGGCCCTCCGCCGATCTCCGCCACTTCAAGCCACCACCATCTGCGATTGGGATTCTGGCAAAAACCCTAACGCCCTGGCCGAAGGGATTCGGTGAACAGACCGGAACAAAAGAAAAGGCAGAGGATCGGCACCAAAACCCTCGCGAATTTAGGAGGCTAGAGGGGAATGGGGGAGGGGACCGAGGGGGGGAGTATAACGGCTCGTCGTGCGCGGGGATGGACGGGCGGTTTTACGAACTGACCGCCCGCCCGAGCAGGCAAACGGTGAAAGTTGTCCTAACGGATGGCGTGGCAGACATGCGGCACGTGACGTGGCAGCAGGAGAATCACGATTTTTTCGGAAAATTAGATATAGGCCCTTAACTATTTTGCAATATTAGCTGCAGGACATCATAATTTGCTATATTAACTAAGGTCCCTACAAATATACAAGAATATATATTCGTCTTCAGAAACAGTATACATTCGTTTCAGAAAGAGCATACATTCATCTTTGAAAAAATATATATTCGTCGAGAGGAACTTAAGCTATATTTCAAAATTAACGTGTTCTGTAACTAAAAGTCATCTCTCAAGAAGAACTTATGACAAACTTTTCCTTTTTTTTTTTATTTTTTTGACATTGTCCCCCACTTAATTGGGGTAACTAAAAAGTACCCTTCTGATCTTAATTTTCGAATCTTACTCATAAAAAACCATTTTTTCATTACAAAAGTCATGTAGATTTACAATCAGCAAGGGGTAAGATTTGAAAATTATGCCCAGAGGGGGTACTATTTAATTACCCCCATTTAACTGGAGAGCAATGTCAATAAATCCTTTTTTTTTGGCATAATTTCATGAGAAAAATATTAAGTGGAAATGGGATAGGTGCTGACGTGGTGCAACCTATTCACAGAACCGTCCAATGCACTCACCATGGATGCAGGTAGATGGGACCCACCAAAATCAGGACAGAATGAGATCAACATGTCGGCTGTCGGGGTGCCTGCATCCACCCATTGATGCGATTCACCACTTCATCAATTGCATCGGACAGTTCTTTGAATAGGTTGTACCACGTTAATATATATGTATTCGAGTTCCGCTGAATATTTTCTCGATAAGTGATGTTATTTGTACAATCTCCATCGACAATCACTAGGACAAACCAGACCCATGAAGTGGTGGCCGGCTCAGTGCATTGGCATTCACACCAAGCACTGAGCTCTGGCCCCACCACCATTTGTTGGGTCTGGTTTGTCCTTGTGATTGTCAATGGAGATTGTACAAATAGCATTACTCTTTGTTAGATACCTCACACCTAAAAACCCTGGTGATAAGGGGAGATCCATAGAGGATATATGAAGCGGCAAATGGGTGCTCCCTTTATGGATGTGGATTAAATCGGTGGACTATGTAAACACTTTTTCTCGATGATCGACTCAATCGAGATGTGCCACGTGAACTATTGAAGGGGATTAACAAAGTTCATATCTTCTTTGGTCGGTCGACACATGACACATGTAGTCAGTTGGAGTACATTTACTTTCAGGTCACTTGTCATCGTGCGGCTGTGATGCGTGTCGGGCCCATGCTTACTATCAGATGTTATTCTTCACTTACATTTTGTTTAATGGTCCACATGGCACATCTGGATTGGGCTGTTAGCAAGTCCAGCGTAGCAGATGGGTAGCAAAGTAGCAATAATGCTCTCCCTCGTCGAGGATTGTTCGTGGTGAGTGCCGCCCTCAACGTCCAAGAAAAGAACAGCTGTGGTCGTGCGTCATTTTCTCAAAGAGAAGGAAGTCATATTCAACCCGAAGCCCTTACCCCGAATGGTCATTGGTCAACCATAATGACATGGCATCCAATCACAGGTTCCCTTGACCGTCGGTTAAGGCTGAGTGCGATTCACCAACCGGGACTGCCAGCAATGGATGGCTGTGATCAGAACACATCACTCGGATTGATCATTCCGACTAAATCATTGAGCTAAATAGCATTTCCTCTTTAAAGGACAAATAACCTGCCGACGAAGAGGGCATTTCATGGATCAGTGGAAGCCACATTGATAAATGGCTTTTATCAAAATCATCTATATAACGTGTTATGGCAGTTCGCGATAATAACAATTAGTAAATTTGCTATCGACAAGTTGATAAAAACAATTTAACATGACAAAAAAAAACAGATTAAATATGATCATCAATTTAAAGTCCAATGATGAGAGAGAGTGTAAGTGTGTGAGCGAGTGAGTGAGAGAGAAACTCAAAACAACATGAGAGTGAGGGGGGAGAGAGTGATCGCTACCAAACTATAAAAATCATCAGAAATATACTAAAGTGGTATTCCCTTGCGGAGGAATGGAGGAAAATCTCAAAATTGAAAAATATTGTTTGTCTCGAAGTGTCTATCCCGGATGATAATCAACTAGAATGATGTGTTGAGATCACAGCTATCCATTGCACCCAGTCCCAACCAGTGAATAGGCACTCAGTGCCGACCAACAAGCAAAGAGACACTGTGATTGAATGCCACATCATTCGGGTTGAGCTTTCGGAACATACGCTAAAATTGAATAGCATTGCTCCTCAAAATTGTACCACGAGAACCTGCTTAAAATACAAAACAACACGTAAGGCCTCAAAGCCATGCCTTTTGGGATCAAGTTT
Source organism: Chamaelirium japonicum (assembly GCA_947650365.1). Lineage (NCBI taxonomy): Eukaryota > Viridiplantae > Streptophyta > Magnoliopsida > Liliales > Melanthiaceae > Chamaelirium > Chamaelirium japonicum. The sequence goes on along the minus strand of OX393551.1, from coordinate 50,676,636 downwards.
TTGTTAGAAGTTAAAGCAAGCAATGTAATTCTAAAAGGGGATACCCTTACAGTGATTACTCTCATGTTCGAGAGGAACGACACATCCCTCCATAGCGTATCCACAGTAATATAGTGGAGTGTACGAGGCTCATTAAGTTTTTTTCCTTCTCTTGGGCCTAGCATGTTCCTCGTGAGGGAAATGCGATCACCCACCTATTAGCGGCTCATTCTCTTAATTGGAATGTGACTTCACTTCAGAGGATATTTTTGACTTTATTGTTGAGTTTGTTGCTAAGGATTGTAGCGCTTCTTGTACCGAGGAAGAGTCTTCCTCAATTCGTGAGTATCAAGTCTATCTAAGTTGTAATCGAAATTTTCTTTTGAACACAGAGCGCCATGAATAGAACCCCATGGTTTTCTGGAAAAAAAAAAAACGTTGGGCCTCTAAAGGCTATGAAGGAAAGAAAGAAACGACCATGTAAAGATAAGTATGTCACATGCACGCCTCGACGACAATGATCTCAAAACTGTAAAACGACGGAGAAAAAGGGTCGCCACTCCAACTCTTGTCTTTTTTGTTGTGTGCCTAGCTGATAATAACATACCCCAATCCTCGTAGCTTCTCTCTCTCTCTCTCTCTCTCTCTCTCTCTCTCTCTCTCTCTCTCTCTCTCTCTCTCTCTCTCTCTGATGCAATACGATGCAGGTGAACAGGAAATCAGCAGTTCAATTGGACCAGCAGTGTTCACAGTAAATTAAGAATCTCATATAGGAACCTTTGTTCATACAATCGCAGGAATGATGGGTTTAACAAGTTACTACTAGCACCCTACAGTTTTCTTTCCGTGTTCAAAACTTAAAAATATTAATGCTTAAGTAATCGGGCACGAGTCCGTCCCGCAATATCGAGTACTAATAACTTAATGGGCAGGAATGGACACACAATCTCTCGACAGTGGGCAGCGAAGTGTGGTTGATAATATACTAGAGATTTGACTGATGGAATATAAAGGTACCTTACCGTAGGGGATTGGGGAAGTGATGATAGTGCAGGAACGCCAGCGTCACAAACCACGCACTCCTCCACGCTCTCTCTTTCGTCCGATGAAGGGGGAGCTGATGTCGAGGTATCCATCGTTGTCTGGGATCAGGCCGTGATCCCCATCGGGGTCAGCCATACACACATAGCGGACTGTATCGAGAGTACGGGTTCGGGGTGATGGAGATCGGGTAGGGTCGGGTCAGCTGTGAAGGGAAGAGAGGGGAAAGGCAGAAGGGTCGAGTCGGGTTAACTGTGAAGGTAAGAAAGGGAAGAGGCAGAGGGGTCAGTTGGGTGGACTGTTAAGGGAGGAGAGGGAAGGGCAGAAGGGCTGGGCGCGGGTCGGCGGTCGGATAGGAGGCGGGGGCCAGTCGCAGGGGGGCGGCGGGGCTGGGAGTGGGTCGGCAGGCATAGAGGTGGCGGGGCCGATCGCAGGGTGGCGGCGGGCCTAGGATCGGGCCGGCGTGGGAGGATGGCGGCGGGGCTGGGATCAGGTTCGCGGGCGGAGAGGTGGCGGGGGCTGACCGCAGGGCGGCGGCGGGGCTCGGGCCGGCGCGGGAGGAGGGTGGCAGGGGTGATGTGGGTCGGCGGGCGGAGAGGAGGGTGGGATCGGGCCGGGCTCGGGTCTGGGGCACAACAGAGAGGCGGGGAGGGAGAGAGGTGGGGAATCGGGTAGGGCTCGGGTCTGGGGCGCAACAGGGAGGGAGGAGGAGGGAGGGAAGGGGTTCGGCAGGGGCTTGGAATAGGAACGGGAAAGGGGGGGAATGGAGGGGTGGGGGTCCTACTAGGGTTTCACACCTCTAGATTGGCCCTAGGGTTTCACACACCTCACCTTGGCTCTCTCAACATAAATGTGGAGGGAACGAATTTTTTTATTCATTATTCAATATCTCAAATGAGAAGACAGGAGCCTTTATATAGGCTTACAACGACTGGTCCACACGGCCAAAAGGTGAGGTGGGACTAAACACAAGTGCCAAAAAATAAAGACAAACATAACATGGAATCATGCTGAACCACTGATCACATCCACAAACTAAGCTAGCGTCTCCTGCGCTGGTACACACACCGCGAGCGCTGCTTCGTATTGATGTCCGCATCATCCTCTCGGGGTAGAAGAGAGCTCGACTCTGTCGGGTAAGGCTCTGGGCGGCTCTCATATAGCTCCATGAGGTCTAGATCCAACTGTTGAAGCTCCTGACGCTTGATCCATGTGTCCTTAGAAGAAGGGCTCCCTTTCCAATAAACTAAGTACCGCCGGGTTCCACCGTTTCTTCCAGAGACAATCTCATCATCTAGAATCGTATCAATGCTCTTCGCTGTATATGGTGAGGATATTTTTGGGAGTGGGGGTAGGAGGGGACACTCAGGGGCTAAGTCCAGGGTAGGCTCATCAAGTAGTGGATTTCTAGGGTTAAAATATGGGCCCTTATAAGCCACCAGGTCTTCAATATTGAAGGTGGGACTGATGCCAAAACCCTCAGGTAATTCAATAACATAAGCATTATCATTTAATTTTTTTAGAACCCAAAAAGGACCTGCACTGCACGCATGTAGTTTCTTAACGGCTCCCGAAGGAAACTGTTCCGGACGAATCCGGACCATCACATAATCTTCCACACTAAAAGTCTGAACTCGCTTCCGGGCATCGGCCCTTAATTTATAGCTTGCATTGCTCTGTTCAATTTTTTTTCCTGATTTCCTTATGTAAATCCTGCACATAAGATGAAAAAGCAGATGCCGACTCAGAAATTCTATGATGCTCAGATATGGGAATAAGGTCGACTGGTTTCCTAGGTTTAAACCTGTGCACGACTTCATGAGGACTCATACCGGTGGTCCTATTGACAGATGTATTAAGTATGACACCTACCCACATGTCTGGCGACATCACGCTTCAGGCTTGGCCAATAGAACCGATACTCGATGGCCTCGATGGTTTTATTAACGCCAAAATGGCCAGCAAGACCACCCGCGTGAAGCTCTCAAATTAGGAATTCACGAAGGGATATTCGGGGGATGCACAATCGATGGCCACGAAAGAGGTACCCGTTTTGCATGAGATACCCGTCCATTTCTTGAACTGTCCCGTCTACTAGTGCAGCATAGACTTCACCAAAATAGAGGCAAGACTCGTACTCTGCCCTCAGCTTTTCAAAACCCTCAACCGCAGTGGTCAACTTAGACAGAACGAACATACGACGACTGAGTGTGTCGACCGCCTTGTTCTCTACTGCCGCCTTATGACGTAGGGTGAAGGTGTAGTCTTGGAGGAACTCGACCCAGCAACCATACCGTGCGTTAAGCTTCTTCTGCGAGTAGATATACCGCAGGGCCTCATGGTCAGAATAGATAACAAATTCTTGCGGAAGTAGATAGTGCTGCTAGTGGCGAAGCGACTGAATTACCGCATAGAATTCCTTATCATAAGTGGAGTATCGCTGGCGAGTTTCATTCAGTTTCTCGATGAAATATGCGATAGGATGACCTTCTTGGGAGAGGACGCCTCCAATGCCGATTCCAGAGGCGTCACAGGCTACTTCAAAGACTTTGGTAAAATCTGGGAGGCGCATCATAGGTGCCTCAACCATTCGCTTCTTAATTTTCAGAAAAGTTCTAGTGGCAGCACTTGTCCACTCAAACTCGCCTTTCTTTAGGCAGTCTGTGATTGGGGCCGTAATGGTACTGAACCCCTTGATGAACCTCCTGTAAAAGGTGGCGAGACCGTGGAAGCTCCGGACATCCCGGATGTTTCTGGGTTCAGGCTATTCTTCAATTACGCGGACCTTCTCCGGGTCAACAGAAACCTCGTTGACAGAAACAACAAAACCGAGGAAGTGGATTTCGGTGGCAAGAAAAGTGCACTTCTTAGGATTAGCGAATAGCTCTTCCTTCCTCAGGACGGTGCAGACTTGCCGAAGGTGGTCTAAATATTGCGCCTGGGACTGGCTATAAATGAGTATGTCATCAAAGTACACCACAAGGAATTTTCCCATAAAAGGGTGGAGTACTTGTGTCATGACTCTCATGAAAGTGCTAGGCACATTGGTCAGTCCAAACAGCATAACCATCCACTCGTACAGTCCGTCCTTGGTTTTAAACGTCGTCTTCCACTCATTTCCAGGGCGGATGCGAATTTGGTGGTAACCACTCTTCAGGTCAACTTTGGAGAAGACTGTGGCTCCAGACATCAGGTCTAACAGATCATCCAGGCGAGGGATAGGGAAACGATATTTGACCGTTATCTTGTTGATGGCATGGTTATCCACGCACATACGCTAGGTTCCATCCTTCTTGGGTGTAAGCAGAGTGGGAACGCGCAAGGACTCATACTTTCTTTAATGAAACCCTTCCTCAGTAATTCATCAATTTGATGTTTCTGCTCGGCATGCTCCGTAGGGTTCATCCGGTAGTGGGGCAGGTTGGGGAGGCTCGCTCCAGGAACCAAATCTATGGCGTGTTGTATATCACGTATCGGAGGCAGTTGGTCTGGGAGGTCCTCAGGGAAGACATCGGCGAACTCTTGCAGCACTGGAGCAATCTCTAGGGGAATAACTTGAGTGGACTCTTTAGGAACTTCCCGGGCTGCAAGGATCATGATTGGAGCCCCTTTTTCCATCTCGATGCTCAATTCTTTGGCACCGATGTAACTGACATTGCTGGTTTTCTTTGTAGAGGTGGGTTGTTGCGCAGGTTGACTACTCTTGGGTTGAGAGGGCAATAGTTTAATTTTCTTGCCCTCATGTTCAAACAGGCACATGTTAGATCAGCCATAGATGAGAACATCATTATCGAAAAGCCAAGGCCGTCCTAGTATAACTTGACCCACATCCATAGTCAAGACATCACACCAGATCTTCTCCTGATAGGTATTGAAATTTATGGGGACCAAACATCTTTGTTTGAACTCCATTGCCGTAGAGTTGATCCAAGAGACCTGGTATGGTCGAGGATGGGGAACTGCCTTTAACCCTGTCTTGGAGATCACGACAGATGATACTGCGTTAACGCAACTTCCACTGTCGATGATAACTTTATAGTTCTTATCCCCAATCCTAGTGAAGGTGTGAAAGATATTGGTACACCTCCAGTCATCTTGTTCTTTCGGCTGGGACAAGGCGCACCTAACAACTGACAATTTGACAGGCGACGTATACCTAAGGCAAGCTAGCGTGGGGTCACTATCATCCTCATCGAAGTCTCCCTCGTCTTCGTCGGCTTGGTACACGAAGCCGTCAACCTCTGACTCTAGTATCTCACAGGTGTGCCATCAATGATGTTGATTTTGACGGGGCTAGGGCAATTCGCAGCCACGTGTCCATAACCTTGGCACTTGTAGCACTTGATGAGGGGACTGACTTTGGAGAAATCCCTCTCAGGGCCCTTGCCACGGTTGTCCTTCTTATTGCTTCGACTGGTGGAGTCGGCTCGATGTGGAGATTGGTTTGGGTAGGGCCGACTTGGGTAGTTACTGGAGGAGGATCGAGGGGCATTACTTCGGGAATCTTGGCCTCGATGAGAGTGGGTGGACCTAATGCTATCGAGATCTTGTACTAAAGCATAGGTCCTCTCTAATTCTGTAACATCTCGAGCAAGGAGCTCGTTCCTCAGGTCTTCTCTCAGACCTGATCGAAAACAGGATAAAACCTGAATAGGGATTTCGGTCCCTAGAACGTTGCAGCGGGTCAAGAACTCATCAAACTTGGCGACGTAGTCCCTTGCTGACTTGTTGCCTTGAGTGAATTAGTGCCACTGATCCAAGAGGCACGCCTGATAGGAGGGTGGCACGTATTTCCCCTTTAGTTCATTCTTCATGGCTACCTAAGTATCAATGGGGTCTTGGGTTCAGGCCACTCTCAAGGCTTCGACGTTAGTCCAGTATTGACTGGCAGGGCCACTGAGTTTCATCATGGCAAATCAGACCTTCCGGGGTTCCGTTAATGGGTACCAGGCAAAATACCGATCCATGGATTGGAGCCAGTCTAGGAAAAATTGGGGATCATGTCGACCATCGAAAGAGGGCACTTCTAGCCTGATGCTCCGGAGATATTGTTCATCCGGATCTTGATTATTTTGCCAAGGTGGCCGAAAATCTTGAGGGTCTAGGGGTGGGGGAGTCCGAGGTGGAACTTGGTCCCTAGAGGTCAAAACGGGCGTTGGTATCGCGCTGGTAAGCTGTAAAATTTTGGTTCATTTGTGGCAATCCCCTGAGCTAACTCAGTGAGTGTCCTAGCTAGGGCGTCGGGATCTATGTTGCAACTGTCAGACTCACTAGACTCCCCTAAAAGATATGGCCTACCTCTACGGGTTGGCATGCACACACAACGACAATCGATGCAAATGAAATGATGACATATAATAAGTGCAGGGTTCCTATCTAAAGGTCACGACCATGCTCTGATACCAAAAATGATGCAATACGATGCAGGTAAACAGAAAATCAGCAGTTCAATTGTACCAGCAGTGTTCACAGTAAATTAAGAATCTCATACATGAACCTTTGTTCATACAATCGCAGGAATGATGGGTTTAACAAGTTACTACTAGCACCCTACAGTTTTCTTTTCGTGTTCAAAACTTAAAAATATTAATGCTTAAGTAATCGGGCACGAGTCCATCCCGTAATAGCGAGTACTAATAATTTAATGGGCAGGAATGGACACACAATCTCTCGACAGTGGGCAGCGAAGAGCGGTTGATAACATACTAGAGATTTGACTGATGGAACATAAAGGTACCTTGCCGGTAGGGGAGTCCTTACTGTGGAAGTGATGGTAGTGCGGGAACACCAGCGTCATAAACCATGCTCCTCCATGCTCTCTCCTTCGTCCGAGGAAGGGGGAGCTGATGTCGAGGTATCCATCGCCGTCTGGGATCAGACCGTGATCCCCATCGGGGTCAGCCATACACACATAGCGGAGTGTATCGAGAGTACGGGTTCGGGGTGATGGAGATCAGGTCGGGTCGGCTGTGAAGGGAAGAGAGGGGAAAGGCATAAGGGTTGGGTTGGGTTGGCTGTGAAGGTAAGAAAGGGAAGAGGCAGAGGGGTTAGTTGGGTGGGCTGTGAAGGGAGGAGAGGGAAAGGGCAGAAGGGCTGGGCGTGGGTCGGCGGTCGGAGAGGAGGCGGGGGCCGGTCGTAGGGGGGCGGCGAGGCTGGGACCGGGTCGGCGGGCAGAGAGGTGGCGGGGCCGATCACAAGGTGGCGGCGGGGCTAGGATCGGGCCAGTGTAGGAGGATGGCGACGGGGCTGGGATCGGGTCCGCGGGCAGAGAGGTGGTGGGGGCCGACCGTAGGGCGGCGGTGGGGCTCGGGCCGGCGCAGGAGGAGGGCGGCAGGGGTGATGTGGGTCGGCGGGTGGAGAGGAGGGTGGGATCAGGTCGGGCTCGGGTCTGGGGCACAATAGAGAGGCGGGGAGGGAGAGAGGTGGGGAATCAGGTAGGGCTTGGGTCTGGGGCGCAGCAGGGAGGGAGGAGGAGGGAGGGAAGGGGTTCGGCAGGGGCTTGGAATAGGAACAAGAAAGGGGGGGAATGGAGAGGTGGGGGTCCCACTAGGGATGGGGCCTAGGGTTTCACATACCTAGGTTTAGATTTGGGTTTCACACACCTCACCTTGGCTCTCTCAACACAAATGTGGAGGGAACGAATTTTTTTATTCATTATTCAATACCTCAAATGAGAAGACAGGAGCCTTTATATAAGCTTACAACGACTGGTCCACACGGCCAAAAGGCAAGGTGGGACTAAACACAAGTGCCAAAAAATAAAGACAAACATAACATGGAATCATGCTGAAACATTAATCACATGCACAAATTAAACTGGCATCTCCTGCGCTGGCACACACGCCACGGGCGCTGCTCCGTACTGATGTCCGCATCACTCTCTCTGGGGAAAAAATCGAGAGGTCGTTTTCTCTCACAAGCAGCATGTGGGCATATTTTTGTTTCGAATATATAGATGTCTATTAGGTTCTTCTATTAAATTAGCACTCCACTTTGCAATAAACTCAACTTTGGTTAGTTATTGCAAGAAATTTCTCTGCTAGAGGCCTCTTCATCAAAGTTAGACGGTCTCGAAGCGACTCTGAGTTCTATCTCCACAAACTTTGAGGCTTTGATGCTCACGACTCCTGCATACTTGGTTTTCGATCGAGCTATTGATTCCATCATATTTTTTGGGTAATTTTGTGTTTCACCCCCAAGTTTATTCATGTATTTGGGTTACGCCCTCAATTTTTTTAAAAATTAATTTACACCCTCGTTCCGTCTACGAACCATTGAAAGGTGTTAACCGGGCTGAACTGGCGTTGATGAGTTGAACGACTTTCAATATTAGCTATGCCTTATGGGTTAGATATTTATGTGATTCTTTTATGAGTAACCATTTATAATGACTTTCATCCCAAATTTGAGCTATGTTGAAGAATCCTAAAGCTCGGCTTGAAGCAGGTGTTGATGAGTTGGACCCCCCACCCACCCATGTACAGCTCTCCGAGTCTCTCGATCTCGTCTCTTTTCCCCTTGTCTCCTCCAACCTCGAGCAGCCCACCATCGCCTCCCTCACCTTCGGTCATTACCGAAGAAGATTGTCGTTACCACTAGACACCACTATGCCCTATCAGCATGCAGTAGCGACCGAGCTTGGGTGCTCACCACCTCAACCCCCCCCCCCCCCCCCCCCCTCGTCCATCGTGCTGACGACCCAAGTAGCCATCGCCGCACCATACAAGCCTCCCCCAATGGCCACACCATCCCTCGACCTAAACGAAGACACCCTTCTTCCGCTATCAATAAGCATACAATCCTCCTGCACCACCACCCACACATCACCACTTCTGCACCTCCATCCCCAGCTCTTGCAGCCACTGAACTCTCCTCCCTCGTCTCCTTTATGTGCCCTCCTCCTTCCCTGCCGACTTTGGTCACGCTTGAACTAGCAGCACCTCCTCTTTCCCCTCCTTTCCCTTCTTTTTCCCCACCTCCATCAACCCATCACCTCTCACAGTTATGCAACTCCTCCACTTTCACCACCCCACGTCATTACTCCTCTTTCTCCTCTCATTCTCAATTTCTGACCACCCTCTATGCTCAACCGTAGTCCCACCTCCTCTCTCTCTCTCTCTCTCTCTCTCTCTCTCTCTCTCTCTCTCTCTCTCTCTCTCTCTCTCTCTCTCTCTCTCTCTCTCTCTCTCTCTCTCTCTCTCTCCATTTACACCTCCTCAATCTTCACCTCTAGCAAATCTCGACTCGACTCTAACCTCTTTTCCTCTCTCCTTCTCCGATCCCGACTAACCTTGGACTCCTCTCTACTATACTCCTTCATCTTTGCCCCCGTCAACCACTCACTCAACAAACCTTTTGTCAACCTCCGCCCAACCACCCTCCTCCAACCACCTATACTCGGATGCCCCTCCTCTATGTTCTTCTTCCCTTCTCCTCCTCTCTCGTCCCCAGGTCCAACCACCTCCCTCTCACTTTTACTCCATCCTGACATCATTGCCTTGCTCCGCTAGCTCCTCCCTCGATCACTTCCTCCACTCTCCTTTGCTACCCTCCCTCTCCTTCTCGAATGAATTCCTAAATTACAAATATGAAAGCTATCAACAATAAATTAAATTCACACATGGATTTAGAAAAATAACAAACAAAACATACTAGTGGCACAGGGGTGTGGGTATTTAGGCATGTAAAAGACGAAATAGGGGACACAAACCGAGGTACGACACAAGAAAAAATATGAAAGAAGTACCTACATCGGTGCATGGTGAATGGAGTACTTGGGGGGTGAAAGTCAAAATTAATGGTTACTCATAAAAGAGCCACATAATTCTCTAACACATAAAGTAAGGGCAATATCGGAAGTCATCCCAGTCATCAATGCTAGCACAGTCCACCCAACACCCTTGGACGACTGATAGATAGAATGGGGGTGTAACTCAAATTTTTTAAAAGTCGAGTGTAACCCAAATATATGAATAAACTTGTGGTGAAACACAAAATTGTCCTATTTTTTGTTATTTTACATCGCTTCTGTATATAAGCAGGTTGGATTTATCGATTCGAGTTAAAATGATTTTGCACATTCTATTTCCTAGAGCACAAACCCAAACTAACGCCCCCCCCCCCCCCCCTCTCTCTCTCTCTCTCTCTCTCTCTCTCTCTCTCTCTCTCTCTCTCTCTCTCTCTCTGTGTGTGTGTGTGTGTGCACGCGCACGTACGCGTTCGTGCACTTACGCCTCGCGTCAAAATAATGTAGCAACAATAAAGTTTAAAAAATTAGGACAACTTTATTTTCAAATCCTACCGCCATTAGAGCGTCTTTAGCGGTCTGCCCTATTATTTGGGGAGAGATGATCCTCTCTAAACAATAGGGAGCTACTTTTTTGGGTGCAACTCCAGCAAGCTCCTTATTATTTTTATATAATTTTTTATTTTCTCAAACCATAGTGGCGAAGGACAGCGGGATGACGAGCTGCTGTAGGTGCTATCAGTGCGAGTGCAAAAGAAGCATCAGACCATAAGAAAACATAACACAAGATCAATTATAACTAGAGTATAAATCACAGACACTGCAAATCGCCTCCGAGGTGTAGCCCGGGTCTCACTCACGCCCGTTCAACTGCATCAAATTGTGGGCCCTACACCAAAGGGGAGACATAGCATAATTCCTCCTCATTGCAAATTGTGCACACGAGAGTGTCTTTGTCCTTGTAATCGCAGTCGTACGATGCCGATCGTGTGGTTCAAATGAATTCAATTTTTATTGTTGGGCTTTGCTTTTGTAAATCGCAGTCATACGGTGCCGATCCTGTGGTCCAAATTAATTTGATTGCCATTATCCCGAAATTGTAAAAGAAAATTTTGAGGAGACCGCTGGAGAGTTATATTTACCTCCCCTCCTCAAAGGTGACATGGCATACAAATCCTCCTCAACCATGTTTTTGAGGAGGCCCATTTTGAGGAGGCCGTTGTACATGGGCCTGAGGACATCAACTGTATTCGGATTCGATAATCGACTACAGTCACGTCCCATTTTGAGGAGGCCGCTGTGCTGAAAATTTTTCCGGAATGCAGTCATTAAAGTTTGACTTTCGTGCCATTGAGATATGATGCCATTCACGAGTGGATCCCCCATGCGTATGTTGGTTGTAAGTGAACGTTCCACCACATCGCTTATACAACCGTACCCTTGGATAATTTCCTCTTGCGGACAGAGAAGTCACGTCCCACTGCACATGGGCGGAGCCACATAGGGACCAGGGGGGCAAGTGCCCCCCCTAGATTTTTGGATCTCAAGAAAACTCCTATCTCTTTTGGGCCAAAAGATAAGGTACAACTTTGTGTTGCCCCTTCTAATTACACTTTGCCCCCTGTTAATGTATAGAGATGGGTCGGGTTATATGTACAGTCGGGTCTGGTTGCGTGTGTATACTTGAACTATAGATAAAAAACACTTAAACTGTCACGCCCCAGAAATCTGAAAACCGATTCCTGGGGTGTGAGGTGAGAAAAAGGGGTTTTTGGGATCAAATCATTTAACTATACCGATTGGGATTCTCACTGGGCTCCTTCTACGCTCACACACATGGAAAGCTAAGGAAAGAAGGGGAAGAAACAAGAGATGATATTTTAAAACTTGAAAATATTTTTATTCATTTTAAAAATAAAATTTATCAACAGGGATAATTATTAAACCAGGCTCGACCTTCAAAAGGGATATCCTCTCAGTATGTGCGACCTAACGGTGTCACTACATACTAACAGAAGATCCTCTGAATGAGCACGAGGCTCAAGCCTCCGACGGCGAGCTAAGTATCTTACCCACTCCCTAACACTCGGTGCATCGATCTGGAGGTCCTATCTACTGGCTTGCCAAATTAGGTCAATTATTCTTTTTATATTTTCATTGTGATCTAACTTAGGCTTGAGGCCTTGAGGAGAGGCCTACCCAAAAGATTCAACTGCACATTGTGGGTGCAAAAATTGTACCAGACCGGATTAGAGCCGCAGGGGCCCGCGCAACGGCTCAAGTGGGTAAGCCCGTCCAGGCTCATGGGCCCACTCTGCAGGCAGATCGATCAAGCCCTCCCCCTTATTGGGCCCGAACAATGGCCCAATAAGAGCCCAGCAAGGAGGCCCATCACCAGTGCCACCTCATCAACACCACCTCATCACTGCCATATCGGGCACGTGCCTATGCTATAAAAGGACCCGCAAGGCATTCAGAAAGGGGGGTTGATCATTTGATCAAAGGAGGAGGATTCCAGAGCAAGGGCTAGAGCTCAATTATCCACTTCCTATTCTCTTCTAGTTGCCCTGCGCAACCCCATTGTACAAAGCTTCTCTCGGCCTGTCGAGAGAACGCTTCCCCCTCCTTACTCATATTATAGTGAAAATCAGGTGACACCTCACGCCCGGAGACGTAAGTCGTAAGACCGAACTCCGTCATCAATCCTTGTGTTATCACTCTCTACTCTCTCTATCTACTCTCCCATCTCTCTAACTCTACAAACCATCAATATTCAATCAAGGCTATAGGGTGGGGTTCCCGATCAAGACGGCTCAAAAATTTCTCTCACAATCTTTGGCACCGTCTGTGGGATATCGATAGAGGTCTTACCCACACCTCTACCGACTCCTATTCAACTTGTGGTGATGAGCCACAAGTTCTCCTCCAAATCAACCTCAACGCCTTCATCACGCCGACATCAACACGCTCGATGGTGAAGGTCAGCACCAACCCACCAAAGGCGGGTGCTGAACAAATAAATGATGAGCTAATTGAAGAAGAACAAGAAGTCTCGGGTACAACCAACCGAAGAAATATTCGAGAGCGGCTGGGGCCGCAAGGCAGCCATCCAGAAGGGCACAGCGATCGGCGGGACCCGTCATCCCCGAGGCGTCGATCTGGCAAGGAACACGCTATTCAAGGGAGCGAGCCTCAGGCTACATACGAGATCTCGGCTGCTGACTTCCAGCTGCTAAATCTCCTCAAGAAGAATGTGGCCCTTGAACAAGAGAGAGACTCCTTGAAGAAGGCAGCTGAGAGGGCGAGAGTTATGATCCAAAACTTTTCCACCGCGACTAAAGGCCCATTAAAGACTCGCCCAGCTGCGAGTCATCACCTCGAAGAACCAAGGAGGGTTCATGCCAAAAAGCGTCAGGCATCCACACAAGCACCTAAGCAAACGGTATGGGATCGTCTTGACATCGATGGCGCTCCAAGCCACCATCGAGAGAGGTCGCCTGAATCAACGACATCCACTGGATGCCCCATTCACTCGCATGCAAGAACGCCAGATGCACGTGAGCTACTCAACCGAGAAGGCAAACCACATATATGGGACGCCGCCATCAAGATCGCAGGCTACTAATCACCTCAGTGGGGCCTCTTCATCCTGAGGTGCTCGCAACCTCTTTCCCTGTAGGTTGGCGAACACCAAGTCTGCCCAAGTTCAACTGCATCAAGGGAGACCCTGCTCTCTATATCCTAGCCTACAAGCAGGCCCTGATGCCATACGAGTATGAGAACCATGTTCTTTGCCATATATTTGCGGGAAGCCTCGAGGGGCCTTCCCTCGATTGGTACCACATATTTGCCCACCGGAGCGGTGGCTACTTTAGAAGAACTGGCAAAACTATTCATGGATCATTATCGGCTTAACCTGAAGCCAGAAAAGAAGCTGGATACTCTTTACCGGCTAAAGGTAGGCTCCGACGAATCTATGAGGAGCTTCACAATCAGGTTTCGCAATGAGCATTCTGAGCTCACTGGCCGTTACCAGAATGAGGAGGCCATTATGTTGGCATTCCATAATACCATCCGGTCGGAACTCCACGTCTATACTGATTTTATCTGACATCCTCCGAACTCCTTGGAGGTAATGTTCAAACGCGTGCAGCGGGAGATAAATATGGAGGACAACCAGCGGGCCAGAAAGTTACGCGAGCTACGTGAACCTCGCGACTCTCGATATGCACACTATAAGAAGTCTGCCAATATCGCGTCCGACCAAAAGGTACAAGCCAAAAGGTACAATGAAGATCCGAAGGCCCCTCCAGCAGGGAAGAGGCGAACTCTAAGGGAGTAAAGGGTATTCACTGAGCTGAACACCTCTATTGAAGACATCTTTGCCTATTTGCAGAATGAGCCCTTTTGCAAGTGGCCACAGCCTCTCCCTCTAAATTCTGACCAGGTGGGAGATATGATAGCCTACTGTGAGTTCCATCGCAGCCATGGCCACCCAACCTCTACATGTTGGAAGCTAAAGCATCACATCGAAGATCTGATCCAAGAAGGGCAGCTCGATGGCTACCTCGCTAACAAGTAATCAGGTCGAGAGAAGTAAAGGCAGCAGCAGTGGAGAAAGAAAGTCAAGGTAATACATGGATGCATAATCATAACGTCCGCTGGGCAGCCTCTGAAAAAGTGTAACCGTAACTTTTTTCTATCAATAAAGTGTCTCTTTTTTCTCAAAATCAAATCTCTCGAAGTTCGATTCCACCATATTAAGGCATTAAAAAAAAAAGGGCTCCTGACAAACCAGGTCAACCAAAGACCTTCGATTCCGCCCATTCAAGTCGAAAGCTCGAAGGCAATTCGGCTACGCCCTCTTGAGGCTAAAGTCCGATAAAAAGGCTCCTTGCAACCCAGGTCAACCAAAGACCTTCAATTTCACCCATTCAAGTCGGAAGCTCGAAGGCAATTCGGCTACGCCCTCTCGAGGCTAAAGTTCGATAAAAAGGCTCCTAGCAACCCAGGTCAACCAAAGACCTTCGATTCCGCCCGTTCAAGTCGGAAGCTCGAAGGCAATTCGGCTACGCTCTCTCAAGGCTAAAGTTCGATAAAAAGGCTCCTGGCAACCCAGGTCAACCAAAGACCTCGACACTCTACAAGCCCAAGGCCCTGCCCTTGGCACTTGAAGGCAAAGTCTGAGGCGACCAAGACTTCGGCACTCTACAAGCCCAAGGCCCTGCCTTTGGCACTTGAAGGTAAAGTCCGAGGCGACCAACACTTCGGCACTCTACAAACCCAAGGCCCTACCCTTGACACATAAAGACAAAGTCTGAGATGTCGTCACTAACGTATTGGCATTCGATCAAAAGTCCAAGCTTAGTCTTGTCACTTAGGTCCAAGCATCAGATTGTCACTTGCCATCGTTTTTTCTTGATGACTGACGGTTCCAAACCGGTTAGGAGGTGGTCGGTCTAACTCTGTCAGCGTGTGTCTCCACACTGGTGCAGTCGACGGTGGGTTTCTTATAATCTTCGTTCACAAAGGGCCTTAACGGCCCGAGCTCGTCATCAAAGCCACTGTCCGAATCCTCAATATTTGGCAGATGAGGAGCACAAACAATCTCCTTCATTCCTCGATGGCGTTTTTCCAACACAGCGGGTCCCCTAACGATTTTCATCGTGAAAAGAGCGGCCTATAATGGATGAACAAACGATAAGTTAAGAGTAGGGTGGGCGAAAAATCCACCGAAACATGAGATAAAAGGGCACTTCCTTGATCCTGGCCAAATCAACACCCTTATGCGACCGTAATACCTGGCGAACACAGTAACTAGGTGCGGTAGTACATCGGGTGAAGACTGGCTGGCCATCATGCGACGTCATCCTAAATTACCTCTAAGAAGCCCCCTCAAATGTAGCGTTGTCCCTCGTCGACAACCTCTCGCACCAGTGGCTTAGGAATATGGCCAAAAAAGTGTCAGTTTCAAATGGGGCTAAAATTCTGAAAATATACTATTTTCAGTACCGACACTTCTTGGCCTTTTCTAGCAACCGCAATAATGGGGTGTCAGCATCGACAAGCAGCCCCCCTCGGTTTCGCATAAAAAACCGAATGGGAAAGGGGTGACGACACACCATCAGTAGCCCATCCCTCGGTTTTATCAGAAAACCGAGAGGGGGGTGTGTCGGCATCAACAAGTAGCCCACCCCTCGGTTTCGTCAGAAAAATGAGAGGGGAGTAGATGTTGACATCAGCTACAGTTCACCCCTCGATTTTGATAGAAAACCGAGAGGGGGGTATTCGGCATTAACAGCAACCCACCCCTCGGTTTTGTTAGAAAACCAAGAGGGAGGGTGTTCGGCATCAACAGCAACCCACCCCTCGGTTTTGTCAAAAAAGAAAACCAAGAGGGGGGGTGTGTCGGCATCAACAAGCAGCCCCACCTCGGTTTTGCACAAAAACTGAGTGGGGAGGGGGTGACGGCCCACCATTAGCAGTCCACCCCTCAGTTTCGTCAAAACAATCGAGAGGGGAGACGTGTCGGCATCAACAAGCAACCCCCTCGGTTTCGCACAAAAACCGAGTGGGGAGGGGGCGACGGCACACCATCAGCAGCCCACCCCTCGGTTTCGACAGAAAACCGAGAGGGGGGGTGTTTGGCATCAATATCAACCCACCCCTTGGTTTCGTCAGAAAACTGAAAGAAGGGGTGCTTGGCGTTATCCAAACATATTAGTCAACCCGATTCAAGGGTCATCCACACACAATGATCATTCAAAGATGAAGAGCTATCTTCAATTGGGTCGGTTGGATAGCATCTCATCCAAACCTATTGATTTGCTTATACAAACTTCACAAAAAAAAATTCCCCTTTCTCATCAGGGGTGAGCACGCGGTAACCATCGCGTCGTCACTGGGGCTCGACTGCAGTCCCTAGTGAACACAGTAACTAGGTGCAGTTGGGTGTCGAACAGAACAGATGAGTCATCGCGTGCCGAGACATCTTTAAGACGCTAACCGAAAACCCGGCCAGCGCGTTCTTTAAAGTCATCTGTCTATAAAGGTGAATACCGGAAAAGTTACTCGTCAAGGCGAACGATGTTTCACGTCTACTTTGACCAATTTTTCAACGCCTACGCAACAACCCCTTATACGCATTAATCTGACGCGTGTATAAAAGTTATAACAGTCGGAAGTTTTCGAGGCCTTTTTCTCCGAAGGTAGGCATCCGAAAGGTTACACGTCAAGGTGTGCGATGTTTCACATCCACCCTGATCGGTTTTTTGACTCCGACACAACGACACCTTATACGCGTTGATCCGACTTGTCACTACAAAAAAAACAGTTATTACTGACGGACAATATCTGTCGGTAATATTAATTTTCCGTCGGTAATATTTTATAGCGACGGAAGCAATTTCCGTCGCTGGTCTATCGGGGAAAAAGGTGTCGGGAAAAACATGCGACGGACTAAATATTACCGTCGGTAATAATAATTAATACCGACGGTAATATTAAAGCCGTCGGTAATATTTAAACAATTAAAAATAAATATAATATATTATTGCCGACGGAAACTAATTATCCATCGGCAATATATAAGCATTTTACCGACAGTTATAATATTTACCGTCGGTATTTATATATATATATATATTACCGACGGATCTATATCTTACTGTCGGTAATAATATATATATTACCGACGGATATATATTTTCCGTCGGCCATTTATTAATAATTTAAAAAAAATAAAAACTTTATTACCGACGGAATATTTTATTTCCTTCGATAATAAGTATGTTTTTTTTAAAATAAAATTACCTAAATAATGTTATTTAATTCCTGTGATTTACAACAATACCACAATATATTACCACAATTTATCAAATATTACCACAATTTATAAAATATTACCGCAAATTATCAAATATTACCTAAATTGATAAAATATTACAGCAAATTATCAAATATTACCACAATACCCGACAATTATAACAATTAATAGCCGACAATAATAGACAAGAACAAAAAATAACCACATATTACAAAATAATATTTACACAATCCAAAACTGAGAGATGATGCATGCCCTATCTCAACCACCCCACGCGGCCCGCCACCAACGCTGGTGCTCTCATCGATCCCTTGACGTCGCCCTGCTCTTGCAATTAACATGTATTTGTTAAAAAAATAGTTTATATCTATAACTGAGTCTAAGCATTAAAAAATCATAAGTTAGCGTGTTTCGGCTTTGAAATAGGTTTGGATTCAATCGAATCGACATCCAATAATTCGAACTTGGAATTATTCCGTATTTCGGACTTGCGAGCGAGTTCCAATTGGATATTTGATAAATTTACGATCCGATTCACCGATTTAGAGTCTAAGTGTTGGAAAATCATAAGTTAGCGTGTTTCGGATTTGAAATAGGTTTGGATTCGATCGGATCGTCATCGGATCGGCATCCGATAATTTGTACTTGGAATTATTCCGTATTTCGAACTTGCGAGCGAGTTCTAATTGGATATTTGAACAATTTACACTCCGATTCACCGATTTAGAGTCTAAGTGTTGGAAAATCATAAGTTAGCGTGTTTCGGATTTGAAATAGGTTTGGATTCGATCGGATCGTCATCAGATCGGCATCCGATAATTCGTACTTGGAATTATTCCGTATTTCGGACTTGCGAGTGAGTTCTAATTGGATATTTGAACAATTTACACTCCGATTCACCGATTTAGAGTCTAAGTGTTAAAAAATCATAAATTAGCGTGTTTCGTATTTGAAATAGGTTTGGATTCGATCGGATCGTCATCGGATCGGCATCCGATAATTCGTACTTGGAATTATTTCGTATTTCGGACTTGCGAGCGAGTTTTAATTGGATATTTGAACAATTTACGCTCCGATTCACCGATTTAGAGTCAAAGTGTTGGAAAATCATAAATTAGCGTGTTTCGGATTTGAAATATGTTTGGATTCGATCGAATCGTCATCGGATCGGCATTCTATTTCAGGGGCTTCAACCCTTGTCCCATACCATAGAATTTTGGTATGGTACCTAAGTGGATACCATAGAATTTTCCAAAAAATATGTAGCCAAGTTTGCCATTTATGTATCCAAAAAAATGAAACGACAAAACAATAATTAAGGGGGAGAGGGAGGAGGAGGAGGAGCTCACCTGGGGGAGGAGGAAGAGGAGGATCTCACCGGTGCCCACGAGGAGGAGGAGGAGAAGGAGCTCACCGCCGGTCGATCGGTGGCGCAAGAGAGGGGAGGGGTGGCCGGCCGGAGGGACGCGAGGGAGGCCGGGGAGGGGGGGAGGCCGGGGAGGGGGGGAGGGAGGTCGGGGAGGGGAGATTTAGAGAGAGGGAGATTCAGATCAAATCAGAACAGAAGGGGATCGCTGAAACTAATTTATCGCAGGCTTTTTACCGACGGACATTTTTAATTCCGTCGGTAAAAATAACCTTTTTACCGACGGCACAATAATCTCCGTCGGTAAAAATCGACGACGAAACTCAGGGTTCCATTTTTTCCAGAGACTCGGTTTTTACCCTGAGTTTCGTCGTGACATTTTTACCGACGGACATGTAAATTCTGTCGGCATAATGGCATTATACCGACAGACAAATAACATCCGTCGGTAAAATGTCACGACGAAACTCAGGGTTCCATTTTTTTCCAGAGACTCGGTTTTTACCCTGAGTTTTGTCGTGACATATTACCGACGGATGTTATTTGTCCGTCGGAAAAATGGCATTATGTCGACGGAACTTACATGTCCGTCGGTAAAAAGCGATACTCTTCACCGATGGTAATATGTCCATCGGTATAAAGTAACGTCGTGACTTTATACCGACAAACATTAAGTTTCTGTCGGTATAAAGTCATTTTACAGACGGAAGTATATGTTATGTTGGTATAAAACATTGTACCGACGGATTATATATAACCGTCGGTAATAAATGTGCAAAAAAAATTAAAAAAATCGAAGTTATAATACCGACGGAAATTATTGTCACCGTCGGTAAAAAGTATATTAGTACCGACGAAAATGAGAATGTCCGTCGGTAAAGAACCTATTTCTTGTAGTGTGTGTATGTAAAGTTATGACTGTCGAAAGTCTTCGAGACTCTTATCTCCAAAGTAAGGCATCGGGAGAGTTACACGTCAACGCACGCCAGGTTTCGCGTCCACTTTGACCAATTCTTCGGTGTCAGCACAATGCCACCCGTGCACCATCTTCCGACAGCGGCTCGCTACAACAGAGGAGGGGGTCGGGCAGACCAAACCTCCGCCCTTCTCTCCACGCGTTCCCCCTACAATGGCCTGCGACTACCCGAGGAGGAGCAGACGGACCCATGGCCCGAATTGATACCGAACGAAGAGCCCCCCATGCGTGCCAGCAGCAACAGAGATCAAGGGGGGTCCGGTTCCTCCCCCCTGCGTGCCCTTGTTCCCACGGTGGCCATGGACCCCGCAAGTCCCTCCACATATTCGAACCGCACCCCAGCGTGCGCCTTCCGTTGGGCTGAAGAGAAGAGCGTAGGGGGTCGGACGAACCAACCATCCCCCCTCCCGTGCGTTTCTACTCTCACGCAGCCCTCTCTCCCTCTCCCTCTCGCGCGAGGGGGGGGGGGATTCCCCCCATGCATGCCTCGTCGCACAGCAGCGAAGATCAGGGGGGTGTCCGGTTCCTCCTCTCCCGTGTGCCCTGGTTTCACATGACGGCCACAGACCCCACGGGTCCCACCGCTCATCCGAACCGCACCCATGCATGCGCCTTCCATCGGGCAAAAGAAGAAGAAGAGAGAGGTGGATCCGTTCCCCCCCTCCGGGCATCATTCCGTTGCTCTCTCCCACGACCACCGGCGCTCGTTGCGAGCCGACCGCCTGCGCACCACCGCCGGCCTCCGCACCCGATCCCGAGCCCGGCCGCCAATAGTGCGCCGCATCCCGGCCCGCAACCACCTGACGCCAAGTCCGACGACCCGGTCCGCGCCCCGCATGCTCCCCACCGAGCTCTAACCTAGGCCCCACCGGGCTCCAACCTAGGGCAACTGAGAAAAGAAGGAGGGTGACATGCACCCCCCCCCTTTGCCGACCTTCGCCCAACGCCGCCTTCCCGGACGCCCGCATGCATCCCTCCACCTGCGCGTGCTCCTCCGCATGGCAGCGACAAACCCAGGGAGGAGATTCGACTTCTCTTCAACCGGCATGTCCTCCACGACACCGGCGAGGGGGACAGGTCGTCGACGCAAAGGCTCTCTTGTGCAGACACCGCCCACGGCTCTCTCTCTGACTCGCACCCGGCTCCCTCTCCCACTCGTGCACGGGTCCGCCCACCGCTTGCGTGCGACCCAACCTTCCTTTCGGCTCGCATGGATCCGCAGCAATCCGACTCTACATCACTCGTGCATGCATGTATCCACAACAAAACCAAAAGAAAAAAAAAAAAGAAAGGAAAGAAAGGAAAGAGAGAAAGAAAGAAAGGAAAGGGAGAGAGAGACGCCTGCTCTCTCACCAAAGTCAAAAGCAAAGAAAAGAAAGAGAGAAAGATAGAAGGAAAGAGAGAAAAAGAGACGTTGCTCTCTCTCACCGAAGACAGAAGGAAAGGAAGGAAAGAAAGAAAGAAAGCAATGAGAGAAAGAGAGACGCCTGCTCTCTCTTCCACTCATGCACAGACCCCGCGCCCCCTTTTGTCGTGCCTCCATCTTCGGTGTACAACACACACACACACACACACAAAAAGGGTCTCGGCGTCGAAGGAAAAGTGTCTCGGTCAGAAAACGTACTGGTTTTTAGGGAACGCCCCCTTACAAAACCGAGACTTTTTAGCTCACACCAAGAGGGTCTCGGCGTTGGCAGAAGGAAAGGGGTCTCGGTCAGGAAACATACTGATTTTTCGGGAATGCCTACCTGCAAAACCGAGACTTTTTGGCTCTCACCAAGAGGGTCTCGGCGTTGGCAGAAGGAAAAGGGTCTCGGTCGGAAATGTACTGATTTTTTGAAAACGCCCACCTGCAAAACCGAGACTTTTTTGGCTCTCACCAAGAGGGTCTTGGCGTGGGCAGACGGAAAAGGGTCTCGGTCGGAAAAAACACTAATTTTTCGAGAACGCTTACTTACAAAACAGTGACTTTTTGGGTCGCATCAAAAGGGTCTCGGCATCGGCAGATCAGCACAAGTATCTTACACGAACATGTTGGCTTGGCTCGTGACACGAGTCGGGACTCAGCTAATACGAACCGTGACTCTGATGGCCCTAGCCAACCATGCCAGAATCCTAAGGCGTTGACACCATGGAATCCCAGCCGACCCAGGAGGTCCTGACCCGACTGGGACGGAATAACTGTGGGTGCAAAAATTATACCGGACCGGATTAGAGCCGTAGGGGCCTGCGAAACGGCTCAAGTGGGTAAGCCCGCCTAGGCTCATGGGCCCACTTTGCAGGCAGATCGATCAAGCCCTCCCCCTTATTGGGCCCGATCAACGGCCCAATAAGGGTCCAGTAAGGAGGTCCATCACTAGCGCCACCTCATTAACACCACGTCATCACTGTCATATCGGGCACGTGCCTATGCTATAAAAGGACCCGCAAGGCATTCAGAAAGGGGGGTTGGTCATTTGATCAAAGGAGAAGGATTCCAGAGTAAGGGCTAGAGCTCAACTGTCCACTTCCTATTCTTTTCTAGTTGCCCTGCGCAACCCCATTGTACAAAGCTTCTCTTGGCCTGTCGAGAGAACGCTTCCCCCTCCTTTACTCATATTATAGTGAAGATCAGGTGGCACCTCACGCCCAGAGACGTAGGTCGTAAGACCGAACTCCGTCACCAATCCTTGTGTCATCACTCTCTACTCTCTCTATCTACTCTCCCATCTCTCTAACTTTACAAACCATCAAAATTCAATCAAGGGTGTGGGGCGGGGTTCCCGATCAAGGTGGCTCGGAAATTTTCCCCACACACATTACCACTTATCAAACTAGCTAACTAATAATAAAATTATTATTCTAATCCAGTTCGATTACATCGAATGCTAAGATTGACATAATAGAAAGACAAGCTGCTACCCTAAGCTAACTGCTGGACTCCTACTGTTACTCCTGTACCTCCGTTCCTACAGGAGAGTCTACTCGTGGGAATAAGTAACCCTTAAAAATATATTTGGGAGATTAGTCAAATAAATGACTAGTGACAAGCTAACAGTTTTAATAATTAACAATGCTCGCATTTTTTTAGACAATTTACTGATTAACCTAATTGTCAAACTATGTTCTCAATCACGTCCTATGTGTCCATGCAATTTCTAAATTCACAACCAAATCCTGCTGTCATTAGGTCATCGTGTAAACAGTTATATAATTCTAATTTAATAAAGAGACAAACACACACTCAAATGTGAACCCCGGGTATTTGTTTAACCTGCCCCCGGTCGGGCATTACTATCGGGCCTTTTATTTTGATGTAGAGGGCCAACTCTCTCGTCGTGCATCCACCCACACCATGCACTAATCACCCAGTTGATTATAAGGGATTTTCTGTCTTTCACGGTGGAGCTCTACCGCCCAACTTGCTTTACTATAGGGACTTCAACTCCCCGGGACAGGGTTGCTAGGCCAATCCCTACTCGAGCGCACCACCTATTGGATTTACCACAACCCTTGCCCGTGACCCATAACCTACTTAACTTTGGCTGTACGCGCAGGGTGGTTCACAGCCCTTACGCGCACGAGATCCCTACCCTTTAACTAGGTAGATTATCAACAATTAACATATCACATGGCGTTGAAGGAACTATACAGAGATTAATCATTTTCGATGGTTTACCCCGGATTCGCACCCACTTACAACCTAGCATCACATTAAATACAATAAAGCTACTCATGCTTGAATACCCATGTATTAGGGTTGCCACACTCCTCTCATGAGGGTGGGTCCCGATAATTTTTTAATTAATTATTTATTTATTTTAAGAGAAAATGTCTATCTATGGTGTCCATGCAAACAAATATAATAATTATTATTAAATTATTAACTTTTTAAGCATGCGTCGTCGGACTCGCGACTCCGCATGCAAGGCGGGGTCCACTCGACCACATGCGACGACGTCCGACGGGACCCGCATGCAGCTTTATAAACACCTACCCATAATTTCTATATCATCATTATTAATTATTAAAGAAAGCGTGCTGTGTCACCTGGTCAAAGCGCACAAACTCCCATCTCTGGCCTCTGTTCCGTCCACGGCTGGATCGTCCCGGTACGAACTGGTAAGTTGCATGCATCCATACGTTACTAATATGCTAAAAGCGGGAATTTTAAATTCATTTGTGTGGGGACTGGATGTAGCTATCATCGTGTTATGGACACGGAAATCGATATGGTTAAAGGGGTATCATCATGCGCAATTGGGTTGTCCTTACCCAACTTGTACCCTAAAACGATCTAAGAATTCCTATTAGGTGTAGAATAATATTGCATAGGCAATTGGTTTGGCAGGTCGACTACAGTTTGACCGAACATGATTTAGGACAGGTTGCGATCAACTCGACCTAAGCCTCGAGGGCCAATGATTGTCATTCACACATCACAAGCCAGTTTCGGTCTTGGGACATCATGAGAGTCCGCGATCGGGCTAATGCCATGCTGGCAACAATCATCATAAAAAAAAAAAGACAGAGAAATACAATAGCCCTAAAACAAGGTTTGGGACTGGTTGTCTTGGCTGCCTCGTTGCCAAGCCATATGGCTGAGGACTAACTTGCATCCGACAGGTCGAGAGAAAAGAAGGGTATCGGTTGGTCTGCCATCAATGGTGGTTGGCTTCTACTGTCTGCCAGTCGACGTCAAAGCCGACGACGGCCACCACAATGAAGGGAACGCGGGGGTCAAAGCGGTAGGTACGTGGCTATCAGCACATAGGGCCTGGTCGGGCTGGGTCGAGTACTACCTGTTGCATGGTTGCCGACACGAGGCTGTCGGCAACCATCGCAGCAAGGTGAGAATGAGGGGTGGCATGCAATGGGTCGGCTCGTCGGTTGCTCAGCCACTGGCAACCATGGTCGCGCCAAACAGAAGGCGACAGGGGGGGCTAGGGGTTGGTCGGATCCACACAGGGGCTCGTCGGCTGGTCTCAACAGTACAAAAGAAAAAAGAAAAACAGGGGAAAGGAGGGGAGGTGGCCAACCTGGTGCGAGGGGCTCGGCTCCGGCTGCTTTCTCCCCGTTGGCTGCTCCTCTCAGGTTCCAACTGCACTTCGGCCGCCACGCACACCGACGATTGCAGGGGAGAGGAGGTCGGATGAGAGAGGGAGAGATCGAGAGAGGTGAGGGATGGGGTCAGGTTTAGGGCTTTGTTAAATAGGGGAGAAGGGTTGCAGGATTTTCAGAAGAGGTGGAGGGAATTGAAGAGACGTGCGGGTTGACGGGATTGAAGGGGGGAAGGATTGGGATCGGGAATTAAAGGGAAAGGGGGAGAGGAGGGGTCAACCGTTGGGGGAGATAAGAGGGATCGGATCGGGTTTGCGATGGAGAGGGATCCAAGAGAGATAAGAGAGATCCAATGAGAGAGAAGAGAGAGATCTGAGAGAGACAGGGAATTGGTTTTGTTGGGTTGGGTTTGGGTTAGTGAGAGAGAGAGAGAGAGAGAGAGAGAGAGAGAGAGGGTAACGGGTTGGGCTTGGGCTGGGTTCGGGTTTGGGTTAAAGAGAGAAAGAGAGAAAGAGAGAGAGAGAGAGGAACTGTTGGAGTTGAGGTTGTTTTGGGGTGTATGAGTAGTTGGAGTAAATGGGATTTGAGTGGTGAGGATTTTTATGCATTGGTTCGAAATCGAATGGCCGTGGAAGGAGAAATTAGAGGCCATCAAGTATGTTACTGCTAGCAATCCAGTGGCCAAGGAAAAGAGGAAGACCTATGAGGTGTCGGCCTAGGGTCTTGAAAATCGAGTCAGCCTTATCGTTTCGGGTCGACGCTTGGGTCATTATATCGACCCTAGGTCCGACGGCCGGTTGGGTGGCATGACTTGTGTCGCTCGGTAGCGGGTCACAACGTGAACAAACCATGGTTGGCGACATACATATATTTAATTATTAATTATTAAAGAATATACGCGTGCTTATTTGCACGCTCAACACCCGCATGCACACGAGCGCATGCCCACACCCACGCGTTTGAACAATCGCACTGTCACTACCATGTCGCCTCACGACCTAGACCCGAGACCCAAGGTCCGGTCCAACTCAAGTCCATAATACAATACAAGTATCACAAAATTCGAAGCAACAGACAATTAGGGATTTTACTCGTTATTATAGCAATAATAATTATAATTAAATAAACACATAAGGGGGTGCCCTCAGCAAAAGTGGACTCAGAAGTTTCGGGTATTACATAAACCCCCTATAGTTAGAAAACTACATTTTCAAACTTTAGGGAGCGATTTGGAACAAAATAAACTATAGAGGGGTTAAGTGTTTTTGTGTGAAACTTCAAGCGGGTAAAGTGTAATTTATCCTTAAAAAATACCTTAGACTAAAGTGGTAATATGGGCCCCACATGATAGCCTATGGAGTAGTAGACCTTACATGTTTTAAGTGGGTATGGTCCAGTCGTTGATTGCCATATCAGTTGTTGGAGCCCGTTGCTCCAATACCAGTTGGAGCTAAGTATTGTTCTTATCCCATTGATGCCTCACCCAGTAGCTAGCTATCCCATTATCTATAAACTAAGTAGTCTATTCTGATTGCAAAAAAAAAAAAAGTCTATTCTCTGTTGGTGTGTCCGTGCATATCTATTTATTTAAAAAAAATAATGAAATTGTCATTATCTCGATCTTTGTAAGCCTTCACACTGGGTGTCCTCGTTTGAGAGTCCGGTCCGTTAAGAGGGATCATTGTGCAATCAAGACTGTCAAATGGAAGAAGTAGCTCTTTCAGGTGAGAGCATTTTTGCTACCCCATTACTTTATTGCACTTGCTTACGGCCCAATTGTGGTCAACCACGTCGTCCAAAAGAGAGGGCATAATGGAAACTACACTTGCTATAATACTTCACGTACTTTTCCATTATGCCCTCTTTTAGTCACCGACATCAACATGCTTTCGAGACTACAGAGCCTTCGATGGGGACCACGTAGCCCCTGCAATCGCTCGTCGTGGCTTCACGGAATCACAAATCAGAGTCAATCATCCGATCTTGATGAATCACTTCGATTTATTAGCTGATACCCACCCCCTTAGGCCCTCCCTCTCGGTTCTCGGTTTATATTACATCTTTGCCCCCCTACGAGAAAATCCTGGCTCCTCCCCTGCCATTGCAGACAGCTCTGGGATCACGAGAATGATTTTGTTCACCGTATTGACAGGTGATGATGCATTACCTTTCTATATGGATGCATATGAAATGACACGACTAACATAAGAATGTCAGTAATGATGTATGATATGTCACCCGTGATGTGCATCCAATGCTCTACATTGGGAAATAATGATTTACCACTTTTCACCCAAAAAAAATAAAAATAAATTACACATAGACCCTATTTTTTGATCGATTATCACTTACACCCCCTCATGTTTAAAACCCTATAAATGCCTTCTTATAGTTTGAAAAACACACCACTTGCACTCTCTAGAGGGCTTCCAGAGGGGTCTATGTGTATGGTTTTTCAACCTATAGAAGGATATTTTGTAGGGTTTTTAATATAAGGGGGTGTAGGTGATAATCGGTCAAACTACACTACAAAGGGTCTATGTATAATTTATTCAAAATAAATAATGCTTCACCGGATAGGTAGAAGTGGTGTGTGCATTAAGAAATGCTATTCAATCCGAAGCTTTGTCTCGATTTTGTTAAAATTGCTAGTGGGTTTCAGCCATCAGTTGCATGCTGCCATGTCAATCGGGCCGGCAAGATCGGGACAACCCTTCGGGGTGAAAAGCATTTCTCTGTGCATTGGGGCCGCCCCTGGATATTACCTGATAAAGCTATTAATGGAGGGAGTCGATTCCATAGTACGTTAGCTCGAAAGTCTCAATGCATTCCTACCGAGAAATAAAAAGAAAATCCTAAATAAGTTGCTCACCAAGGCGAGCCGCGTCCAGAGTCGCGCTCTGTTGTACTCGTTCGCATTGGGGCCGTTGCCACCGGGAGGCGGCCGAGGTTGGATGTAGGGATGAGAAGGGGGCATCTTACGATTAAAGAAAAAGAGTAAAGAGAGTAAAAGATGCTTGGGTGAGGAGGTTGTGGGTTCGACCTGCCTTCTCTTGATTTATCTATAGTGAAGTCGGAATGAATTGAGATTCGCTCCAAGAGGAATTAGTCTGAGATTAAAGTGGGTCGTTGCCCGAAGGGTTTTGGGGCACCGTTGATCTTTAAAAAAAAAAAAAAAAAAAGAAGAGTATCCCATTGAACAGCTGGAGGGAGGGGTAGTTAGCACTTGGCAGGTGATCCTAAGGGGAGGTCCACTAGAGGGTATATGAGGATGACGGTCGTTGCCCGTCCCTATCCTCCCACACTAAGGCTTGGAGACGAAGCCAACTCCCCCTTTTTATGTGGGTTCGAGGGACTACTAATTGACGCTTGGAAGGCACAAGTGCATACAAGAAGGCCCGAGGTGTGGAAGCGAGCACACCCCTTATCTAGCGAATCAACGCAGGCTTGGGCCACCTAGGCTCTGATACCATTTGTACATATCCTCCCATTTCAAAACTCGGGTCGTAAGGAGAGGTCCACTAGAGAGTATACGAGGATGATTGTTGCTCATACCCAGTCGATGTGGAACGAAATTCCAACAAACGGGTCAATTGTGGCCGCAAGAAAGAACTTAGAAGAGGGATAAGCAAGGCATCATGGGGCGTCCCTAGCTGGAGATGATGATGACTAAGATATTTTTCTACATTATAGTACTAATGATTTCTCTAATTAACATCAAATTATTACTAAATGCTATTGAATGGATATTTATCATCTTTATTGTAGGCATTAATTTTTATTTTAGCATTATACTATAAGATAATATTATCTTCAATTCAATCAGACTTGGGCAAACTAGGTTGGGCTCAAACAAGCTGGGCAAGAAACGGCTGGGCCGGCCGGTTCGCTCGGGGTCAAGAGCAGAAACGGTCCCAGAACCCGAAACGGCTGAAGGGGTCCGGATCTGATAACACTGTATGGTCCGCATGGAGCGTCTGGTGAAATGCGCAGGAGCGAGTACCTTCACCTGTTCGCAGTGCAGACGCTGCAGTATTTGGATCGGCTCTATTCCTGGGTGCCTATATTCTTTTTTTTCCTTTGCTCCCAACCGCGGGATTGGAATTCAGCGGTTCAGATTGAAATTTTGCCAATATCGCTAGTGATGTTTTGCAACGAACGGCCGTGATCTCGCCACATGGATTTGGTAAATGTCAATAGTCAGAAACAAAATTTCAATCTGCACCGTTGAATCCTGATCCCGCGGATGGGAGAAGGAATAGAGAGGGATAGAGGCACCAGGAATAGAGACGATCCGAATCCCACACTGCACGGCTCTTTGTCCCATCCGTTTGAATGCACAACGTCTCACACGATATAGAGAGAGAGAGAGAGAGAGAGAGAGGGGAGGGGGGGCAGCGGGAGCAGAGGGCTGGAGAGAGAGAGAGAAAAGGGTGGTGGGGCAGCGGGAGCAGAGGGCTGGTAGCAGAGGATGCCATATATTGGGGGCCGGGAGAGGAAAGAGTGGAAGGAACTGAAGGGGAGCATAAGAGAGAATGGGCGATGAGGCGAGGACTGTAGAGAGTGGTGGTGGGAGCCCCAAGGGTCAGGGACTGGGGAAGGAGGCGCTGCCGCGGAGCAACAAGTCATCGGAGCTGATCTTGGCGCCCAAGGCCGGGTGCGATCCTCTTCGCCGCGTGCTCGCCTACCTCCGGGAGGTCCTCCTAGGCACCAAGCTCTCCTCCCTCCTCCTGGCCGTACCCCTCGCCGTTGCCGCCCACTGCTACGACCTCGGCAATGTAAGCCCCTTCATCTCCTCTCTGTACTTTGCTAGTGTTGTATCATAGATTCATCGTAGCATGGAGAAGGAAAGGGCGATCTCTATATTAATTTTGTAGTCAACTAGGATAAAGGTAAAAGAAAATGATAGGTACCCGTGACAACATTATGTTAAGTGTAGGTCCCGACAAAAAGGTTCTACTGTTATAGATCCAAATTAAAAGATTAAGTTCCATTAGCGGCTAACAAAAAGACATATACCTATGGACAATTATCGTATTTATCAAATTACCATTCTATTAACCAAAGATGCGGCTCCCTTACGAAACCATCAGTTTTGACACCGATAGTGCAATCACTGTGGCTGCTACAGTGAAATCATTGTAGATACTATAGGGATTTCACCGTGGCTGCTACAATGAAATCACTGTAGCACTGAGTATCATTTCATATATCTAAATATTATTTCAAATCACTGTAGCTGCTACAGTGAAATCGTATGATAATTTTGATGTACCTGCTACAGTGATTTAAAATGATACTCAGTTATATGAAATGATACTTAATTCCCTGAGCACCATTTTGTATAATTGAGTACCATGTTAAATCACTATAGCTGCTAAAGTGATTTCACTGTAGCTGGTGCTATGATTCATCGTGGTTGCTACAGTGATTTCAAATGGTACTCAAATATACAAAATGGTACTCAGTGCTACAGTGATTTCACTATAGCAACCACGATGAATCCATGTAGCTGCTATAGTAAAATCACTATAGCAGCTACATTGAAAATCGTTATAGCAACCCATGGAACTATAACATCTACGTTGAATTGATCATTGTAGCAACCCATGGTACTATAACATCTATGATGAATTGATCATTGTACCTATAGCATCTACTGTGAATTAATGTGGGAGGATCTTATGGGTATTTTTGGTATTTAAAAAAAACGTCATCCAAAACTGTTTGAAAAGATCCTCTTACATGCAAAAAATATTGGAGAGGATCACCTTCAAAACTAACTGTTGTATGTGGACCGTACTTATTCTAAGCAAACAAATGAAACTGTCCTCTTAATGAAACGAAAATGTTGCATGGACCTGCACCTAATTTCTAATCCCCCCCCCCAATAAAAAAAAATAGCTTGGTGGTTTTAAGGCATTAATACAACCCTAAGAACAAATTACCTCTCTACCCTTGAGGGATGAGAACCACCTAACAAATACATCCCAGGCTAAAAAATAAATCTAAATCGTAAATGATAGTGTGGTACGTACCTAGCAGGATTTGTCCAGACGGTCGTCCGGAATCCAAACCAACTGTGCAAAAACACCTTACTTGTCCAGATCCATAAGAACCGTTTTGACCAAGTCCTAGCTGTCGGGAGGACTGTCTAGACCAGCTTGGGCATTTGTCTGGACCGGCACATGAGTCTTTTAACATTGGAAAAATTCCTAAATGTTGGGTCACGGAGATGCCACCATGTGTACATGGTCATGTGAATGCACTAGGCCCACTGTGTGACTAATGGCTATAGTTAAGGTTTACGTACGATCGATGGTACACTTGCAATAAATACATGTATTTATATGTGTGCACTGTCATTCAGCTAGTCCAAACCAAATTTGGTTTCTGCACTACAATAGATCTACCCTAAATCAGCGGCAAAATTTCCCATTTATACCTTATGTTACGAAGAGAAAGGGAGAGAGAGACTAGGGTTTTGGGGAGAAAACTCCTTGTATTAGCTCACTTCATTACATAAGACTATCTCTCCTTATTCAAGGAGAGAACGCACACCATTACAATACCACAACTAAGGTGGGACTAATAGTAATACTACATCTAATACTCCATGTCAAACTGATGTAAGGTATAAACCGACATCAGTTTGCTTAATAAAAGAAAGGAAAACAAAAAAAAAAGAATAAAAGATTACATAAAATCTCATTTTTATGCTGATAGTGCCAGGGCAACTTGTAAGCAAGTAATCCTGGAAACCCGATTGACCTGCAAGCAGGACAACCGGGAAACCCGGCCAACCTGTAAGTAGGTCAACTGGGGAACTGACAATGATCACTAAGGATCAGAGTGGAGGAAACCGGCGGTGATGGAAGCCGACAATGAAGGAGGCCAAAAGGGAGGGGTCAGTTAAGAAAAAAGGTGTGGATGTGTGAGACCTCATAGAAGGTAAGCACTCGGTCGAAGTAAGCACTTGACACCTTCTATAAGATCTCAATCATCACAGATGAGGGAGAAAATAGAGTCAGAGCTTTGAAAGGGTCTCATGACCAAGAAAAGAGAGGATCCGAAAGCCGGCACAAGTGTGTCCGGCAAGAGAGGATCCGAGGGTCCGTGTGAGTGAGGATAGAAATAGGCCGGATAAAACAATGACCAAGAAGAGAGATGCCGGAGGAAGAGAATCTCTTAAAGGGTCGCATGACCAAGAAAAGAGAGGATCCAAAAGCCAGCACAAGTGTGTCCAGAGAGAGGATCCGAGGGTCAGTGTGAGATGATAGAAACAAGCCGGATAAGACAACGCACACCATTACAATACCACAACTAAGGTGGGACTAATAGTAATACTACATCTAATACCCCATGTCAAACTGATGTAAGGTATAAACCGACATTAGTTTGCTAAATAAAAGAAAGGAAAACAAAAAAAAAAGAATAAAAGATTACATAAAATATCTCATTTTTATGCTGATAGTGCCAGGACAACTTGTAAGCAAGTAATCCTGGAAACCCGATTGACCTGCAAGCAGGACAACCGGGAAACCCGGCCAACCTGTGAGTAGGTCAACTGGGGAACTGACAATGATCACTAAGGATCAGAGTGGAGGAAACCGGCGGTGATGGAAGCCGATAATGAAGGAGGCCAAAAGGGAGAGGTCAGTTAAGAAAAAAGGTGTGGATGTGTGAGACCTCAAAGAAGGTAAGCACTCGGTCTAAGTAAGCACTTGACACCTTCTATAAGATCTCAATCATCACAAATGAGGGAGAAAATAGAGTCAGAGCTTTGAAAGGGTCTCATGACCAAGAAAAGAGAGGATCCGAAAGCCGGCACAAGTGTGTCTGGCGAGAGAGGATCCGAGGGTCCGTGTGAGTGAGGATAGAAATAGGCCGGATAAGACAATGACCAAGAAGACAGATGCCGGAGGAAGAGAAGCTCTTAAAGGGTCGCATGACCAAGAAAAGAGAGGATCCAAAAGCCAGCACAAGTGTGTCCGGAGAGAGGATCCGAGGGTCAGTGTGAGAGGATAGAAACAGGCCGGATAAGACAACGGTCAAGAAGAGCGACACTGAAGGAAGGAAGCTCGATCAGAAGGAGGGAGAAGATCTTTATCGGCAAGGCACTGGCGGCCAATAGAGCGTAGGGCGCAGACAACGGCCAAGGAGAGCGCAGGATGCAGGACGCAGACTGATAGTGCGCAAGGTGCAGGCAAGCCAGCAAGGTGCAGGCAAGCCAGCAAAGTGCAGGTGGTCGGATCGATAGAGAGCAAGGCGTAGGGCACGAGTGCAGGCTCAGGCGAACTGACAAAGCTCAAGGGCGCGAGTGCAAGGCGCAGGCAGTGGTCGGGACAAGGAAGTGAAGTCCGGCGAGTTGCAGGTGTGCCAAGATCAAGCCAGAGATAGGAGATCAGATGCGGCAGGACCGAGATCGGACTGCCAGGTGCAGCAAAGAGGGCCGAATTCGGGCAGCGCGCGAAGGGAGTAGGTCCTCTCTCAGGTCCGGAGAGAGATCCGATTGGGATCGGACACACTGCAGATCCGTCCGGTGCGAGGGAGATCCATCCGGTGCGAGATATAGTCGCAGTTCAGGTCCGGAGAGTGATCCGATGGGGTCGGAGGCGCGACAAATCTGTCCAGTGTGACAGGTGCATAAGAGATCATAGGCGTTGCAGATCCATCCAGCGCGAGAACCGACCGTGGGTCAGGTCCGGAGAGAGATTTGGCCAGTGCTGGAGGGAAGAGGTCGACGACGCGCGAGGGTGGAGCAGATCCGGCGAGGGATGCAATGGCAGATCTGGCACGGGAGGAAGCTAGCGCAGGTGGCCTATGCTGGAAAGGCAGTGCCACCGAGGGGCGCAGGAGAAGAGGTCGTCCTGCCGAGGTCTGCACAAAATCTCATCCGCGGCGAAATCGTGCGCAGAGCAGAGAGGCAGGGGAACGACTGTGATCACGCAAAGAAGAGTGCTCGCAATCTCAAGGGAGAGAGAGACTGAAGGGATCGCGCGCAAGGGAGATACAATATTAGAGAAGTTGGCTGGGAAACTAGGGACACAACCGTAGGGGACACTAGGGTCATTACGCGCAGGGACACACGTGAGGTGTGCTGCTCACCGCAGGCGGTGGGGACGCGTGAGATCAACTGGATTTGGGACACGGGCCGCCGGCATACAAGGGGATCAACTGGATCTCCGGTGCAGGCGGATCTCAGGCACCGACAAGAAGGAGATGGTTGGTGCGAGCGGCGGAATGCATGGAAGCAAAGGAGGCATGGGCTACGACAGATCCGGCGAGGGCTGCGACGGTAGATCCGTCACGGGAGGAGGTCGGCGCGGGTTGAGGCAGATTCGGCGTGTAGATCTGGTGGTGTCGAGCAGAGGTTGGCGGCGACGTGAGGGTGAGTTCGAGATCACAAATGAGCTACGATTCACACAGGGGCCTCGCGATCAGGGACTTCCCAACTGGGGCCTTGTGATCGAATCGGACAGAGATCGCGCGAGACTGCGGGCTCTCGCAGAGGAACACACACAACGATCAAAGAGGTTGCACAAGGCTGGGTCATAAGGCTTGCGAGCGCAGAGTGTTAGGCCGAGACCGGAGAACGCTGAAACCCTAGGTTGGCTCTGATATCATGTTACGAAGAGAGAGGGAGAGAGGGACTAGGGTTTTGGAGGGAAAACTCCTTGTATTATCTCACTTCATTACATAAGACTATCTCTTCCAATACAATGTGAGAATGCACACCATTACAATATCACAACTAAGGTGGGACAAATAGTAATACTACATCTAATACCTTAAATCGGGGGTCTAGCGGCCACATATAGTTGTCGCATTTGCATCCGTCAAAAAAGACTTTTTGCGGCCTAGCCACCGAATTTGAGTTTAATTGATAAAAAAAATACTCGTTAGGATTGTGCCATATCTGATCCCTAGCTTGTGTCGAAGCCAAGTGAACAAATAAATTCTTGACTGATGATTTGATACTTGATCTATTGGAAGAATTAAAACACTCATCCCTACCCACTGAGCTAGCAGTCACGCATGAAATAGATGCCCATCCTTTATATTTATTGTAAACCATCCTAATTCAGCATGGACGCCTCAATAAGTGCCTAAAATAGTGGCTCAGGCCTCCAAATTAAGTGTTTACCTAATTCGGCGCCCAAGCCGCTGAATAAGAGATGGGTTGTTGGGACGTTGAAAATAATGCCTTAATTTGCGGTGGAGCCACCTAGCCACCAGAAGTAGTACCTAAAATGGCTATTGGGCTACCGAGTATAAAGATTCATTTTTTTTTAAAAAAAAGGGGAATAATCGGCCTTGTATAACATGGTCACCTATTATGTCACCATTTAAGGTTGATTTTGTTGTAGTGCTGGGGCATTGTCCCCGAACCCCAACCAAGTGGCATTGTCTCCTGGACTCCGCGAGCTCACTAAGGAGCTCAACCCCCGTATGCATAGTGCACAATGATCGTATCATGGTAGGACTCTAATCAAATTTGCTAAATCCAAAATAGAAGAATCAAGTTCGAATACAATGTAAGTTATATAAAATCACGAACTCAAATAATACTTCAAAAATTAGGTTTTGAAATGCGTGAATCGGAGGTTATTAAAACTTAAAAAACAATGATAACGCAAACACTGATTAATATTAAACTCTATAATTTTGAACAGATAGTCCTACAATCTCAAATGCAAGTAAAACCACATATACCTTGGGTTGGTGTAGGTTGGTCTTGAATCTTTCGCTTGATTGTGTGTTGAGTGTGATAAGATCGTTAGTGCTATCACTATGACAGAGACCACAACACAATGACACTTCACAACTCGATAATCAAGAACGTTTTGTGCACACAAATAATGCCAGCAACTGAGCAAAGGTGGGGCGTCTAGAGGGTTGGCTGAGGGAGTTGGTGATGCATGTTGGGTTTGAACTTGTATTTTCTATTTTTTGTGGAATTAGCAATTCTTGCATGCTATACTTTCTTTTTATGTTAATGAAGTGGTAGGGGGGTCAATGCCAAAACCCCCCTCTCAAGAGGGATTCTCCAAAAAAAAAAAACAAAGGTGATGCGCCTTTTGCGCTAGCACCATAATGAGGTGGCCTTCATGAAGGAGCCGGGCTAACTTCTTTCTAGTGACTAAGAAGTCACAACCAATCTACGTCAATGGCCTTTGAACAATTGGAAAGTATGAGTGAGGATTTCTCAAAAAAAAAAAAGGGAAACTACGACATCACTAGGTGGATGTCTTCGTAGTAGTAGAAGGTGGTCCTTACTCATCCCTAGCATTTAGGGATTATGTCACTATTGCTAGGTAATCACTTATTCATATCCTCTTCTCAAATCTATCACTCTATAGTAGGGGTGGCAATTGATTGGGTTCGGGTCGAACCCTACCCCTACCCATACCCAAACCCATTTGGGTATGGCAGGGCCCATACCCATTCGGGTAGACGAGGGTCCATGTCTGATCCATACCCAATCAGGTTTTTGGTTTCGGTTCGGGTTTCGGGTATGAATTGGGTATAATTTTGTCTCTCTTTCTCCGTCATATATGCAATTACTCGTGGAAAAAAATCAAGGTATCACAATGCAAGTTAAGAAGCTCTTTTGGTTTCTTATTACATTGGTTTTACTAGAGTATAAGTTTCGGTAGGGATATGAGCGGTTAGAATTTGGGTATATGAGAATGAGTTTGGAGTCAAACTGTATTATCTAGTATACACAAATTAGAGGGGCAATCGGGTTTCAAGTTTTGGGTATGGGTATTGTGGACTGTGGTACCCATACCCATGCCCGAAAGTTAATCGGGTAGGGTTCCTATACCCAAACCATGTTTTGGGTCGGGTTTGGGTTGGGTTTCCGGAGTCCATTGCCACCCCTACTCTATAGTTTATTCCATTACTGGAAACAATACCAGTAACAGAGTCTTGGTATATGCTTTCATAGTAGAGAACATTCTGTGCATCTTTTACCCATCACAATTTCTTGTAAATGTAGGAGGCTATGTCAACAATACTTAAGTAAATTTTCTTCTTCTCCTACTTGATAATAATAAAAAATACTGGGAGGCTATTTCTTTTAAATGTAGAGAGGTCATTTGTATAAGCTTTGAGATCCATGATTCTTTTACCCATCACAATTTCTCAAAGCTTTCGGCCTTGACATGACATAGTGTTAAGCTTTCGGCCCTACTGGGAGGCTATTTTTACTCGAAGGACAATATCACCCACAATACATATACACTAAAAAAAGTTTGGTCTTGGGAGCGTTTACACCATAACCAAGTAGGATCCAACAGTCAGAGCCAATACTCAACTTGCTCCAATTAGTCACCTCAGCTGCTATGGCCTCTGATTGGATCAGTTTAACAAGGCCTATAATTATGTGGCACCCTGGGGGTTCATGACAATCCTCTCATTATATTTTAAGGCTATCACTCTTGCTAACCCTGCTAAGAGCTAATGACATTATACATAAAAGATATTTTTGCCAAAACACTTCTATATTGAGCTTTTTTTTTTTTGAGAAAGTATATAGTGATTTTTTTATGTTTTTTTTTTTATTGAGGACACAGGCTTGGGTGTTTGGTTTGAGCTTACTTGGGCTTGTTCCTCTTGCCGAACGTGTGAGCTTCCTAAGTGAGTAAGTTCCTTATGCTGTCCAATTTCCCATGGTATCACAATTCTCTTAGACATTTGTTTTTTTAGACAAATCAATAATTTCAACAAATAAATCCTTCTTTTTTTGTATTCTTCAGGCAAATCACATACCATACAAGTCCAACAGGTAATTTTGGCCACCACCAGTCTTTGTTGTTCAAATTAAGTCATTTTCTAAAACTAGGAGATTTCTACTCCCTTCACATAATAATTGTACCCTCTACGTAGTTGGTGGGCTCCTGAATGCAACATGTGGGAATGTACCGGAGCTGATAATCGCTCTACTGGCTCTCCAGAAGGACAAAATTGGTGTGCTGAAATGGTCCCTCTTCGGTTCCATCCTCTCCAACATGCTGCTCGTCCTCGGCTCCTCCCTCTTCTGCGGGGGACTCGTCAACCATACTAAAGAACAGCCATTGAATCAAGTAGGAGAAACATTGAAGTGCTTAATCTTGCTACAATTTAGTTAACCCATACAAAATCCCTTTCGGTAACTGCATTTCACCTTGCTTGCTGCCATGTGACATGTTAATGCAGCAGCAAGCTGACGTGAGCATAAGCCTTCTGCTGCTCAGCGCGCTGTGCCACATCCTTGCATTGATGTACCGACATACTGCAAGCTCCGGGGAGTATGCAGTGGGAGCGGTTGGTGCACTGGAGCTATCGAGATTTTGCAGCATTGTCATGCTCCTCGCTTACTTCACATGCCTTTTCTTCCAATTGAAGACCCATTGTCAGTCATTCCGAACACAGGAGGTGAGATGATAGCACATGTTAGTTTGAGATGTTGAGAGAGAGAGGGAGGGAGAGAGAGAGAGACTAGGGTTTGTAGAGAATATTCCTTGTATTGCTTCTCATATTACATAACACTACCTCTCCTTATACAGGGAGAGAATGCACACCATTACAATACCTCAGACCATGTGGGACTAAACCATGACTATATTCCAACATAGTCATACTTATATATTAGGTTATCAATAATATTTATTTTGATGGAGTAGATGACTAGTTAGTGGACTAATGAAGAATGAAGATTAATGATTAGCAGGATGAAAGCAATGGCAATGACGATTTCTTAGATACTCCCATGATTGGATTCAGGAGTGCATTTGCTTGGTTGATTGGGATGACTGTTGCGGTTGCGGTTTTATCGGATTATGTCGTGGGTACCATAGAGGTACTTAAAAGTATTGACTTCTATTTATTTCTCCCACTTTTTTTATAATATTTCTTTCTTTACCTAGCCTTCTTCTTTTTCTGTTGTTTTGGAGAGAGAGGGATTATATAATCTGTTTTATGCTGTCCATATTAGGCTACGTCAGAGTCATGGGGTATGTCTGTTAGCTTCATTAGTGTCATCTTGATACCTCTGGGTGGAAATGCAGCAGAACACGCAAGCGCGATCATATTTGCTTTGAAGAACAAGATTGTAAGATTTGCCTCTTATTTTGGTTTATTAAAATGTTTTTAGTTATACCCACCAGGGGATAGGGGAGTTGGCAAGCAACTGATGTTTGGGCACTAAGGAGGTGGTGTGTTCCCTCCCTCAATTTACCTAGGAGTGCGGTGGGAAATTCAGAGTGGGTCGGGCTTCACTAACGGAGGGATTAGTCCGAGCCTGAAGTGGCCAATTGCCTGAAAGGTTTCGGGACACCCGCCGATCTCAAAAAATAAACTAAAAGTTTTTAATTACTAACAAATATGTAGCTATTTGTTCTATAAAAATCGTGCAGGATATCACTTTAGGCGTGACTTTGGGCTCTGCAACTCAAATCGCTCTTTTTGTGGTGAGAAGCAAAGCATGCACTCCTTAGATATCAGTTTTACTTCCTGTATCTTCTGCTGTTTAGATGACTATATGCCCGCTTGACATTATTAGACTCCATTATGTGTGCTGGTGGCATGGATGAAGGGTGTCAACATGGATCTTGATTTCAAGCTCCTAGAGACCGGATCTTTTGTTATTGCGATTCTTATAACAGCCTCCATTCTTCGGGTATGTACACAGTCATCCATTCATTTCCCCACCATTGGCTAGTTCAGAGGATTGCTTTTTCTGTTACATCAAATTGTTGCCCAAATTTGCAAAATTATGTTTATATTGTACTAAATAAGGAACCATCTAAGCAGAAGCCACTAAGAGTCAAAAGCGAATGTAAACTAACAAGACAAATCAAGTACACCAAATTATGCTAGGTGAATCGAACACCAATAAGTTCACTTCTGAAGAGAAGTATATAGTCTAAC
Organism: Chamaelirium japonicum; assembly: GCA_947650365.1. Lineage (NCBI taxonomy): Eukaryota > Viridiplantae > Streptophyta > Magnoliopsida > Liliales > Melanthiaceae > Chamaelirium > Chamaelirium japonicum. Next base: position 50,636,747 of record OX393551.1, on the reverse strand, counting down.
TATGAGCGATGAGGGTAGTGTAGCTTTTAAGTTGCCACTTCAGCAAAAAGCTTAAGCTCTTAGTGAGTGGACCAACATATATTTGAAAATCAAGCTAGTACACCCCCCTACCCTCTCACATGGGGAATAAAAAAAGGGAGTGAGACTTGAATCAATGACCTCCGAAAACCAGAGCTCTAATACCATGTTAAGTTACTACATCACCCAAAAGCTTAAACTGTTAGGGAATGCTGAATGGACCAACAATGACTATCTAGCTAACAAAAAGCCCTCCAAAACACTATTTCCATGTAGTTTTCTGCTCCTCATCACGTAGACGGCAAAGAGTCCAGATTTATATAATCTGACCGTACTGATGTGTCCAAAACGGCTCAATTAGCCAATATCTATATATGGATTATCCGGACCGGCCCCAGACTGGGCCCAAAATCACAAAAATCATATAGACAGTCTAGATTAAAATACAATTAAATAACAGTAAATGCAAAAGCTGGAATAGTTTTATCGGGTTGAGTCTTAAATCGAATAGATCGGATCGGGCTTAGCACTTGAGGTGCAGTTGGATCTGACATTAAAATGCCTAACGGGTTTAAGCCCTCAAGTGACAAACGAGTCGAGTGGCGGGTTGTCAGGTTCAAATCCAACAAACAGAAAGCCCGACAATAGCAGTCGGGTCGGGTAAAGAGGTAATGTCCGGTTTTGATTGGGTTTAAACCGAACTAAAATAAAACCCAAAACTGATAAACAATGTACATCTTCTCCGATGGTTTCGGAAACCCTAACCAACCGCCGCCCCTCCCCCACGAGAATACGCAGCCGCAAGATTCGCATGCGCGCAGATCGCCGCCCGCAGGCGCGTGCGATGCCAGGCCTCCGCTCGAGCGCCGCCCGCAGCCACTGCTGCGCGATGATCGGAGCTCGCAGCCGCCAACTGCTACTAGTCTTGCGCGCAGCCCGCAGCCGCTGCCGCACGTTGGCCGAAGCATGCAGGCTCCGTCTCCAATGCCGCCCAGAGCTCCTCTAGCTGCTCTCGGGTGCACTGTGACCGTCGCTACGATTTCCACCGGTTTGTGGAGTTGGTGGCGTTACGGTCTTGGACGTGATTGAAATCCCTAGGCCGTGGTGGCGGGCTGTGCTCAAGTGGCCACCGGAATCAAAATCCCTTTGCTCGTGGCCCGCCGGTGCCAACCCGAAACGTTGAAGAAATACATAAAATAGGATTAGATCTCGTCGAAATAAAAGAGACGTCAAGGAATCTATCCGACGGAATCAAAATCTCATGGCTGTGAACCCATCAATCCAAAAACAGGAACAAAAACCATGACAATCTCCGACAAGATAAGTTCTCATTGGAATCGAAGAAGAAACCGGAATCAACATCCAAAAATCAATGAGCGCGGTCTAAACCTTGCTCTGATACCAACTGTTGGGGTTTCTACACAAGAACACCCCGATCGATAAACCGAGATTGTCGACATGGATGAGGAACGTACCTTCATGAGAAGATGAGAGGAATCTTTCGCAATACCGAATGAAGATCTTCCACACGCTGCCGTTTGTCGCGGATTTGATGGGTCCTCCTGAATCCCTCTAGATTCACAACAGCGGCTCTAATGACGTGTGAATGGGGATTCCACCCGTACTCATCTATTTATAATAGATGTGTCCAACCGGTAGACGCAACCCATCAGGACATCTATCGGTTATTGGGTGCACACGAGTACGAGGTCCGGTTTACCACCAACCCGTCAGGTCTTCTAGTTAAGTCGTCTGGTCTGACCAGAACCGTGACAACCTACTTGGTCCACCTAGTTCAGTAATTCTCCCGTAAAAGGCCATCAAAAAACCAACATCCGAGACCCTCTTTTACATCGGTTCTCTTCCTACCAAAAAAAAAACATATGTTCTCTTTTCACTTGAAGGCATTATCGACTTTTTTACTTGCTTCGTAAATGGAGTTGGGGGGGCAACTATTACGAAGGAGTGAAGTGTAAATATCAAACCCACATGGGAGATCCATGTAATTTAGGCTAACCTCAAGGGAGGTATGTGTAATTTACCCAATTAGAAAAGTTTTAGATGTGATTTCTTCTTTTTTTTAATACCCCACAACGTCTCATATGTGTGAGGGTTAAGGCAGTCCCCTACCAGTTATCAATTCGATGCAAGCAGGAACCGATCCCAAGTCTCGGGCACTGACCCCCCGAGACTTTACCAACTCACCTAGCTGGCACTACAGTCTTAGATGTGCTTGGATCTTGTTAATGTAAATGTAATGGGTCAGGCGTGGCTGCCGAAGCAGAGGAGGGGGCTGCGGAAGGGGGCGGGTGGGCTGCTGGAGCAGGGGAGAGGGCCGGAGGGGGGTCGGGTGGGCGGCCGGAGCAGAGGAGAAGGTCGGAGGGGTGGAGGAGATGCCGGAGGTGCCGCCGGAGGTGCTGCCGTCGCGCGGGAAACCCTAGAGCTCTGATACCATGATAGAAGACGACGGCTAGGGTTTGGAGAGGAACAGAATGATTCCATTGAGGGACTCAAGCCCAATATATGTACAGTAAACCCGACCCGACTATACAGTAAACCCGACCCATTACATTTACATTAACAGATCTTAACAATCCAAACCGTGCGTTCTCCCTCGGAACCTCAGGAGTATGTTTAATTTCCTTTGCTTTGAAGCTTCCGGGTTGGTGGTGGTGTGGTGTGGATCTGCTGCATCAGGAGGAAAGCACAAGAGCTATAGTTTTTCAAGTGTTCATGTCGATGATTGCGATGTTTAGATTTGAATTCATGGAAATGAATTTTCATTACAGGATGGTAGTTGGCACTATATGAAGGGAGCCCTTCTCCTGTTTTGCTACCTTGTCATCAGTGCATTGTTTTTCTGCCTCGGAACCTCTGAGTAAGTGTTGATGTTAGAATTATTGAAGAAAAATATTGGTAGAGGAGTATTGTGCCATTAGATTATGTTTTTGAACTGATATGAATTTATTTATTTTTCCTGGATCGACGGCAGATCAGGCAAATGTCATCAGCTTGAATGCCAAAATGGTGCCAACAAGATCATGAAGGCTTCGTATGCATGCAAGCTTGGACAACTGTGTCATGTACACTAACTAGGTAGAATAACCCTCTGTCTGTAATTTTTCTCCTTTGAACTGCCATTAATTTATCAAGGGGACTATATTATGAGAACTGTTCTTGAAGGGCATGGGGGCATAAATTTGGCGTCCATTTTTCAAAAATAAAATTTAAACTCTCACACACACACACACACACACACAGAGAGAGAGAGAGAGAGAGAGAGAGAGAGAGAGAGAGAGAGAGAGAGAGAGAGAGAGAGAGAGAGAGAGAGAGAGAGAGAGAGAGAGAGAGAGGTTCAAATACTCCCTCCGAGTGGATGGGTGCGAGATCGCTGAGAAGTAAGCTAGTTCGCTGACCGACCACATGTATAGGTGTCAATATAAAGGGTCTGCAGATATTGGCCGTGATTACTGTTGACGAATAGTCCCACATCGGTGAGGGAGGCACCCATCACCCGCTTAATATATCCCCTGTAGACCTCCCCTTGCGACAGGGGTTTTGGGGCGTGAGGGTATCTAGCATGGTATTAGAGCTGGCCCGTCTCCTGCTCCTGCTCCGGGTGTTCCCACCGATTGTGCCTTGCCACGCGTGCTTCGCGTTGGAGGATCCTTGCCACCCGTGCTCCATGTGAAGGGGAGTGATGACGAATAGTCCCACATCGGTGAGGGAGGCACCCATCATCCCTCTTAATATACCCCCTGTGGACCTCCCCTTACGACCCGGGTTTTGGCGTATGAGGGTATCTAACAACTATATACAGCACACATCATATAGGCAGGTCGTGAGTTATAAATCATTTTCGTTTGCTAGGGGCAGCTTGTGACTTAAGTCAACCCATGCCTTTGTAAGTAGTACACACCTTTTTTTCTCTTCCCTTCCTCTCCAGTTTGTTGGTGCCTGTGCATGTTGCTAATCTTGTACAAGTCGTTGACGTCGTCGGTCCCATCCAATCTGCCGCCACCACCTCCTTCCACCTCTTTGTTTTCGTCCTCCTCCTCCTCCTTCCCCTTCCTCTTCCTCCTCCTCTCCCTTCCTCCACGATCCCCTTCTTCCTCCTATTACATTCAACCATTTCAGGCTGAGTGATACTACAACATTGCCCATTTAGCCTGAGGAGACCGAGTGCATTGTAGTAGCACTTGCTTACCGTCGATCACTCAACTTCCAAAGGTTGAATGAACTGTAGGAGCACTCGGCCTCCAATGGCCAAATGCAATGTAAGGGTACTCTACCTACTATGGCGGAATATTGTGCACTAGGCCACCATCAATATCACTCGGCCTCCAATGGTTGAATGGTTTGTAGGAGTATTTGGTCTCTAACGGTTGGATGATCAGTAGGAGCACTCGACATGCAATGATTGAATGAGACACAGAGAGACTCGGTCTGCAATGGCTGAGTTTAGGGCAATAAATGAGTTTAGGACCAAGACCCATTGCGTCGGGCCTAGTTTGGACAGAGTTATTAGCTTATGCTTTGGACTAGATTGGGCTAAACATTCAGGCCTGACTATATTATGGGCTAGGTATGGACAGCTACTAACCTGGACCAAAGCTCAAACAGAAGCCCGAATTATTTTATTCTTAATTTTTATATACAAAACATACAAAATTTTACATACATCTACTTTATAAATATCAATGTCGAAGACTTTATGCATCCTCTAAAAATATACCATGCTCAATGCTATGTATTTTCCCCTTTTGTCATGTGATCAAGAGAAAAAAGATTTAGACATTACCATATGGTAAAAGTTCGTGCTTAATTTGGGTCGGTTCTGGACTTGGGCTTCATACAAATGTTTCGAAATGGATTCGGGCCAAGTTTCAAAATTTTAATTTGGGTTTTGCGAGGTTTGGGCATACCCTCACAAGTTTGGGCTTGACCCAGACTTGGTGTGGTCCAACCCAAACCCGCCCATTTATAGCCTTAGCCGAGTTACTATTTTAGATGGAGGAGGAGGAGGAGGAGGAGGAGGAGGGAGGGAGGAGGCATGAGGAGGAGGAAGGCGGGGCGAGTGGCGGCATACATGAGCCGATGATAATGGTGGCGAATGAGGTGGTGGAAGGAGGAAGAGAAGGGTAAAATTGGGATTTTATGAAAGTCCCCATCTTAGGGCTGTCTTAGGTAAAGTATGGCTTTTATGGGTTGGCCCTACATAGGGTTATTTTAGGTATATTAAATATATGACTTACAAGCTGCCCCTTTAAAAAACTAGTGTTGTATATAGCCACCCCATAGATATTAGCATCTAGTGATAAAGATTCTTGTGTAATGCTCATAAAATTCCTTAACTAGAGCTCTAGATCCATTTATTTTTTGCGAATCTACTGATCACACATGTGTATTATAAATACAATTACCATTATTAAGATCCTGTCATTAAAAGTTGTTGGAAATTTGGGGTTGATAAACAATGATGGATTAAGCAAAAGCTTCAAAACACCTAATTCGCTAGCTTTTAAATAAATTTCTTCTCCTTCAGTAAAAACTACGAGTACAAACAGGGTGTTTGAAAAATCGTCCTTGGGATACAATGAAGCTTCGAATCTGTGTTTCGTCGAATGCGAAGTATGTACTCTTCTATACAACAAGGATACACTCTGAAAAAAAATTTGAACTGATGATGCCAGATAAAACACTCACTCCATTCTGAATTGGGTTATTCGGTTATGTGACGCTTCATCGCTTCGCTTTTGTGAAGCTTCGTTTTACTTTTGTGATTCTTCGATTTAATACAATTCATTTTTTTATCATGGAGGAAAATGCCCCTCTATTTATAAAGTGCGAGACACCCTTTGATTTACCAGATTACAATAGTTCACGATTTAATAGGTGCCACAATGCACCTCTTGCCAAATATTGCAATGGTTCATGAATGGATACCATAATCCATCCTTTAAAGGGTTGCTAGGAAGCATCTATTTGCACACAATGAGTTCCAAAAGTATCCATTGGTTTGTACTAGTTCGCCAACCAATGCAATGATTCGTCAGCCAATAGGTGCTTGAAGCATCCCTAGGATCCGCCCATTCGAATCATCGTATTCACCTATTTGAACTAACTGCCACCTTTTGAGAGTTTGAACATGTTCTTTATCCTAGCAAGCCATATTGTTTCCTAAGGAATTACAACTTTATGTTGTGATCATCTTCATTATAACAGATATATATCAAACATATTTTAAAAATATCAAACATTTCTCCGTCATTTTCAAAATTTGAAAATCATACTCTGAGAATCTTGCAAGCATTATAGCATAGAGATTTATACATAAATGATAGATAACTTTTGGTTTTGAACATTCACTTAGTGCAGACGTTATGAAGCTATATCAAAGTATTGTGGTGAACATATTTTGAACCAAGAACTCCTATAAATATACTGATATCATCGCACATACCCATCTCCATAGGGTAAAGTATTCCTTTTAGCTCGGACATTAATAATCTTGTGTAGCATCCCGATTTTCATGAGTATTTTAGAAACGGTCTAAATCTCATAGGAAATGACCTTATTTCCTTCACTCATATAGGCAAGCTAGTTTTCTTTATAATGATCATGTGAGTTACTTTATTAAACTTGTTAAGGAGTAAATTCAACCTCTCATCATGCAGAACCCAACACTAGATGTCAAGAATGAGCTTTTATTTACTAGTGTATCTACTTAGTCATTCAATTGATTTGATAATATCCTCTGACCTTTATCTATATTTTCAAGATATAAGAAGGATTTTCACCAAAGATGACTGATTAATTTTAGATATTCTTATTCTTTTGAAGCCTTAGAAATCATATATCTAGATAATCCTTTTGTTGACTCTATATAGTCAAAGATTACTCTAAGATTATATCTCTAGATAATTCTTTTATTAAAAAAATATTTCAAATTCTTCTTTGACTCCATATAGTCAAATGTTACTTTAATGAGAGATCATATCTCTGGTTCTTCTAAGTTCTTCTTTGACTCCACATAGTCAAGGGTTACTTTAGAGATCATATCTCTAGTTTTGCCAAGTTCTTCTTTGACTTCATATAGTCAAAGATTACTTTAGAGATCATATCTCTAGCTCTGCTAAAATATGAAAGTCCAAACGTCATCTCGCTTTTCGATATTCTTTTAAGTCCAAACATTACCTCACTTGTACTTGATTTTTCGATATCATCACAAGCTAGTCCAAGCGCCACCTCGCTTGTTCTTACTTTTTCTAAGATTGTTATAAGTTCAAGCGCGGCAAGTACCACCTCTCTTGTACTTAATTTTTTAAGATCCAGATATAGACCAAACTAAATTTGTTTGTAGCATTTGTATCGCCATTAATGGTGTAGCTATGGATCATTTAATGTCCAAGTCATCACCACCCTCATCTTGATCTATTTTCTTATAAAGAAAATTTATCTTGGCTTTGGTGTTACCGGTACACTCAAGCCTTTCAATCAAAGAATCGACATCGTTTTTGCTAACACATTTATCTTAATTAATTCGTTTAAATCTTTCATCACGTCAATTTTCAATGATTTACTATAAGATATATAGTTAAGGTAGGGTCCAAATATTAGCCTTACTAGTCCATGTCGATTAACCTCTACACTGGGAATCCGTTGTTATGTTGATCATCTCAACACTAGGAATCCTTTATTATGCTTGTTCGGGCTATGCTTTCATAATGAGCTTGAGACTCCTTATCCGTTGTATACAACGGATGCAATTCTTCACATCGGAACGATCGAGACATATCGCTAAAAGCGATTCAAAGATTGTGTAATCCATCAATTTGTTTAGAAATTTGTCCAAAAATTATTAAAAATTTAGGGTCAATAAATATGGATGAATTAATCAAAAACTTCTAGGCACGTAAATCGTTGTCTTTTAGACAAATTTTTTAGTAAGCAATATGTTTGATATATATATATATATATATATATATATATATATATATATACATATATATATATATATATATATATATATATATATATTATAATGCTTTAGTAAGCAATATTGTAGATAAACTATATACAGTTTAGTTATTCATGTTTTTTTTTTTTGAAAGGACCACCATTGTGGTTAGTACATCACTTCTTAGTGCGTCGGCACAAGACAGACCAAGGATCGAAGCTCGCCATAGGCGTGAGAGAAATGCCTTGGTTTTAAATAATCCACATGTATGATATAATTTATGCCAGGGGCGTTTTATTGTAGCAGCTACAGTATTGAGAATCACCTCTCTCTCTCTCTCACACACACACAGAGACACACACAACCATCCCCAAGCGACCGGGCCAAACCGATCAAACGACCGCACGGGTACAATTAGATGATAGGTAGGTAGGGGGAGTGTACCATGCAGTAGAACATTTGGCTTGATGCATGTATTATCATGGAGAGTCACATTCACTTCAAATTCTTGCACCATGGTGGTTGAATCAATATGCACAACTTGCCATCACATCCTCCTACATGATAGGTAGGTAGGGGGAGTGTACCAGTAGAACATTTGGGTTGATATCGATGCATGTATCATGGAGAGTCACATTCACTTCAAATTCTTGCCCCATGGTGGGTGAATCAATCATACACAACTTGCCATCACATCCCACTAAAGGATAAACATCTTAAAAGTCAAAATTCAATATCTTTGACACATTTTCCCTATGTGAATCAATTAAGCATCCACTGATAGCATCAACTACCAACCAATTTGAAGTTACTTCATGACCAAGAACAAATGAGAGAGAGAGAGAGAGAGAGAGAGAGAGAGAGAGAGAGAGAGAGAGAGAGAGAGAGAGAGAGAGAGAGAGAGAGAGAGATCAAAAGCTATAGGACGGGAATTGAAAGCAACCAATGGACCCAAATGCTTGTCATCTATCACTAAAGTGGGAGTTTCTTTTCTGTAGGGGTTCAGGGTTTAGGGCTTCATGAGAAAGGGGCGGGGGTGGTGCAGGTTACCTTAAAGGGGTCTGCGACCCGGCTTTCCCCTTTTAACGTGCGTAGCCCTTTCGGATGCATGGGTATTAAAGACGATATGATATACCATGGCGTACGTTGGTCTTCCCTCCTCCCCTCTGCCACCGACCCCATCCTATCCTTTCAGGGGAATTTTTACCCGACTGGTATGAGTCACCAACTACACCCCCGTTCAAAGTAATAATACCCACTTGGTCCATCCCTTGGAACCCCCACACTGCTGCGCGCTCTCAGAGGCCACCCATCACCTTCAACGGTTCAAACTTCTGTAGACGAGAGCAGCAGCTCGATGCAGATGCTCCGCCGGATCTTTGTCAATTCTAACCTGCTCCGCATATGATGCATGTATAATGGGTAAGGCATGTGTGGAAGATGAAAGCACGAAGTTTAGATGAGAGAAGAGTGTAAGTACAAGCTGAATCATCGATCACTGATAACCTAAGGCTTCTTGGCCTGATGGAACTTCCTCTCTCCCATGTTGGAGAGGTTCCCTGTTCGACTCCTGGTATGGACACGGGGTTGATAATGTACTTGTTTGAGTTTGCGAATCTAGACCGATAATGTCATGCTCATGGGATTTGATGGAGCTAGCTTGATCCAGCGCCCTTTCCTCGATCTGAACGCTTGGCCGGTCCAGCAAAAAAAAATTGATGTATTTTAAATGTGAGTTTGGACGTAACACAATTTACCATATGTGCTTACCTATTAAATAATTAAAAAATTATTGTGTGGAAGGCCAACGAAACTAATTAATGATAAGGGAAAGTAAAGAAAATAAGATATATACACAATTACACACAAAATAACAAGGATCGACAGTGTGCACTCCACGCCAATTCCACTATGCTTTGAAGCAAAAACAATGAGTAGCAGCTCGGTTACATGAGTCAATCTTGATTTTATATCCCACAAATTAGATTGTTACTGGTATTTACGGATACGAGTCACTGCTAAAAGGTAATACAAAAATACCCTCTCCTAGTCGATCTAACTCAACAAATTTGACATGACAACATCGTTATCTCGACTTACCAAAAAAAAAAAATCATTTCAAGGACATTGACCCCGAGCTCCTACCGTAGGGGAGCGCTACCATCTGGAACAGTCACCGTGAAACTCGATCGATCCGTGAGTTCATAGGGCACAATCATTGTACCAGAGAAATCTGTTTATCCCCGGTGCCATCAGATTCCACACATATAACAACTAGAGGTGTTGAGTTTTTATTTGTGGTTATAACTGTATGAGAGGAATGAAAGGAAATGATGTTTAATTCATTTTTACATAATTTTTCAAAATCGGATCCCAAGATAATAATATTTTAATAAAAAGATCCAAAGCTTTAAAATTGTCAAAAAAAAAAACTCTTTACGCCACTTGAAGTGGAGTACGAGGATTTACGTCAATTCAAATGAGTTAGATAAGCGGGCTAAAATTCTATGACGAAAATGCCAATTCCTTTTACGCTAGTTGAACATATGTAATAGGATTCTCAGCATAGAGGACGTGGTCGTGATTCCTTTTACCCTAGTTCAACTGGCATAAAATGAAAGGCATTTTAAACATAGAATTTCAGACATTTCATTTACACCAATTAAACTAGGGTAAACCGGCCCTCATACTGGCCACTTCAACTTGCGTAAAGATTTTTTTCTGACAATTTTAAAGCTTTTGATCTCTTCATTAATATATTACTTTGGGGTTTTTTTTAAAAAAAAATACAATTTTTATTGAAAAAATTGGTGGTAGGTCCTTAAAATAGATCGTATTTAGCCATAAGGATGGGCAAAGATGCTTTAGCAAGGCAATCATCATTCTGTTTGAAATATATCCATTTTATCGCTACATGCAGCTGTACAAGAAAATCACAAGAAGAGTAACAATTCGGTAATAAAAAGTAACAATATAGCTTCAATGATTTCAATGTAGCGAATTTATTTTTTTAAATGAGATTTCTCAAAAAAATAATTGCGATAGCGAAATCATTGTATCAAATTAAGAGTAACAATTCAGTAATAAAAAGTAACAATTGATACAACGATTTCACTGTTGCAAAAGATTTTTTTTTTAAAATGATATATCTAAAAAAAATTTTGCTACATTGATTTTAGTGTAAAAAAGAATAACAATTCGGTAATAAAAAGTAATAATTACTACAGTGATTTTACTATAGCAAAAATCTAATTTTTTAAAAAAATATCTTTCTAAAAAAATTTGCTACTGTAAAATTACTATAGCAAATAGTAGCAATCTAGAAAGTATTGTGGCTAAAGAGTAACATTTGCATATTATTACATTTATGGCTTTAGTATTTGGGGTAGTTTAATTGTCATTTAAAGCAAAGAATAATAAATGAAGGGACTTGCTCTAAATGTATCTTTTTTAAAAGGGACCTGGTGCAAAACCTTTTTGTTGCCTGTCATTTTCACTAAGCAGATTTCTTGTCAGAGACCTAACACTAAGTCTCCCATTTTTATTTATAGTGGCACTTGGAAGGCCGACCTAACCATTAGGATGTTAAGAAGTGCTTGGTGGTGTTGGTTAAGAAGTCTAACCATAACAAATTCAAATACAATGATGAACATAATGGCATGATAGTGAATATCTGCAATCAAAGAGGGGCACTATAGGTAGGCTCGATATTTATGTTCTTTAAAGCTAGGGTATGATACACTTGATCCATCCCTTCTGCTTTGCTGGTTCTATAAATGTAACCTATGCAGCGGCCCTTTCCACCTCCAAGAAAGAACCTTTTTCTTGCACATGTACAATCCCCTCCCCTCCCCTCCCTACCTACTTTTTTTCACAAATCCAAGTCTCCTCCTATATTACCTTCTCCACTACCTCCTCTTCAAACATGGGGTGCCTTGTGGGTGTATGAGAGAGAGAGAGAGAGAGAGAGAGAGAGAGAGAGAGAGAGAGAGAGGAGGGGTGTGTGAGAGGTTAGCAGGGGTTTTGCTCAAGACCGCGCAACATCTCCATATGACACCGCATCGCAGTACTGACCTATCTATGCATCTGCCTGTTTAGCCATGGAGGTGGGAGGAGCTGCATGCGGGCCATATATGGTTTTCTCCGATGCAGAAGCAAGCGGAACAACGAAGTGACGATAGGTCTGCACCTCGATGCGCTGGTTATGGTCTAAGCTGCGTGGTCTTGCGCAAGATTGCATCATGCCATCTCATCACACCAACAATCCTCCTCCTCCTCTCTCTCTCTCTCTCTCTCTCTCTCTCTCTCTCTCTCTCTCTGTGTGTGTGTGTGTGTGTGTGTGTGTGCACCTCTCTCTCTCTCTCTCTGTGCGTTTCCCTCTCTCTTAAGCTTACACACACACTCAGAGAGAGAGAGAGAGAGAGAGTTTTGATAAGATGAAGGGATCCCTTGCTCACAAATGCACACAGAAACCTTTTGGTTTAATTTTACTTCTCCTTCACTTCTTTTATCTTCTGTTTTTATTTGAAGAATTTGAAGGAGTTTCGCAGATGGCAACATGGTGGGTGGGTGCTTGATCTTCATCTAACACCACTCCATGCATGATGTTGACTTGTCCATTCATATGAACCCTAACTTGTCTTCTCTCTCTCAGTGAAGGGAAGAAAGATGGCAGCTTTATTACCATAAGAGAGAGCAGAGGCTGCAGAGCCCGTAACAGAGATCGAATGAGAGTAGGGATATTTTTATTTTTTTTTGAAAGGTTGAGTAGCAGGGAATATTAGGGTTAATGCCGGGCATCAAAGCTAGCTATCAACCCATCATCTCACTTCTCGTCAAGAACCCAACATCGACCTGACTCATCGCCGGTTGCAGGTCGTGTATTCCTCCCTTCTCCCTTTCTTTTTCTTTTTCCTTTTAAAAGCCGTCGTAGCCCTGCTGATGTGATTGGAATGGGTGAGCCCGAGTTTGGTGCGAGAGGACTCGGAACAGAAGCTTTGTCTTAATACGACAGGGGCAGCCGGTCGGTACGTTGCTTCAACCCTGGCCTTTTCTGTTGGGTTCGGCTCCAAGGGCGATCAAGCTGGGGGGGGACGCCCATCATCTCTCACGGGAGCTCTGTGAGAGTACTAAAACCTTAAAAAAAGGGTTATTTTGGCTTTGCCCCCCAAATTTTCCTTGAATTAGACTTTAACCCCCATATTTCTATTAGTTAGATTTTACCCTCCAAAACTAACTGTTCCGTCAGCTAACACCCCAAAACTTTATTTCTTTTCCGTCAGCTCACCGTTTCTCTTAGATCGATGGTGAGCTGACGGAACAGATAGTTTTGGGAGGTAAAGTCTAATTAATGAAAATATGGGTGGTAAAGTCTAATTGAAGGAAAAGTTTGGGGGCCAAAATATCTGTAACTAGCCCCCAGTTTCCCACGCGTTTCATAAAAACTTACTCAAAAATTTTAAGATGTCATTTATATCCTTATCTTATACCCCACATTTAACTAAAACTTAAAATATAATCTTTTGGGCATCGACAACAATTGGGAAGGAATTAAGCGGTGTCAACGGCATGGCTGAGGCATTATTGGCAGCGACATTGACAACATGGTTCGAAGATCTTACTTCCTTCCGATCGAATTCCTCCATAGACAGCAACAGAGCTCGAAGATCCTATTTTTTTCGATCGGATTCCTCCATACGAGATCTAACCGACTAATCCCTCTAGCAATGGAGAAAGAAGAGGGACATCTCTCTCTCTCTCTCTCTCTCTCTCTCTCTCTCTCTCTCTCTCTCTCTCTCTCTCTCTCGTCAAGCCATCAATGAATGGCAGATGATCAAAATAACCCTCCCCATGTTCATATAGTCATGGGGCTAGCTTCAACATTGGAAAGGAATGGGGTATGATCAAGATGCATGGGGCGGGCCATTTAATCGGGATGTATTTAAGGTGTGGTCTAAAAGAAAAGGGTATTTATTGGATAGGAATGGGATATAATAATAATAAAAAAAGGGGTGTGGTAGTTTGTTGGAAATGGGGGCTAATAACAGATTTTTGGGATATGAATAAAACTTCCCAAAAAAAATACAAAAAGAGCCCTCTGAGAATGGAGACCTAACGGTCCAGATCCGACGTTTGGCGCTGCCGACCCATCATGGCCCGTCACTTCCGTGAAGACAATTGGGTGAGTCCATGTTGCAGCATGTGCTGGTTCGGCACCGTTTTCTTTTATTTATTTTTCTTTTTATTTTTTTGAGCCGTGCGCTGCACGTTATTCTGTCCATTCTTGTGCTTGAGTGCCTCTCTCTCTCTCTCTCTCTCTCTCTCTCTCTCTCTCTCTCTCTCTCTCTCTCTCTCTCTCTCTCTCTCTCTGAGTGTGTGTCTAACTCCTATTCTCTCTCCCTCTCTCTTCGTAACAATATGTATACGTCAGATACGCCGGATATGGTGCAATCAAGGATGATGTGATCGAACATTATGATGCATCATGAAAAACTTTTTTTGGTTAATCTGATAAAGCAATCTTGTTTTCTTTAATCCTTTGTCTTGATGCTTTATCACGGTGTATGTGTACACTGCAAGAGGAATTTTGATTCACTATGAGTTTTCGACATAATCCATCATCATGGATCTAGGGTTTTCCTTCTGAAAAGCCTTGAGGTTAAGTGATCTTGTGATGAAGGTCAATGAGGGAAATTATGTTGACGGGCTAGTATAACAGGTGACGTGACCAACCAATAATAACATGCCATGTGTTCAAATCTGGATCTATATTTGACACATGGATAGCCATCATGAAAAAATTTGAACACATACATAGCTCATTATTATTTGTCGATTCATCACGGGGGCCGGGAGATTACGGTCGTCGTACGGTCCCCCCCTTCAACAGTCGATGGAAGATCGATGTTGACCTTCGAGATGTGGCGCGCTGTAGAGCGCTAAGCTCATGCTAACATTGTTGACTATAGGAAGAAAAAAGACGCAGACAACAGTGGGGGAGAGAGTTGACACAAGAAGCAGTGATGGAGTTCGGCCGAAGCCTACGTCTCCATGCAGTAAGACGCAATCTTTGAATCCATTAACTCTGAGAAAGTAGAGTTACTTTCGACAAGCCGAGGAGTGCATATACAAGTAGATAGAGGGTGCGATAGGCTTGACTAGATTTTGATCACCAGAAGACTTAGAGAGCTCTGAAAACAGAAAGTAGAATGTGGAATAATCAATTCCGATCTGGACTGTTCGAACCTGAAATATTTGTCAGGTCTAATATTTATAGAGGTTTGGAAATATCGAAGGTTTTAGTAAATATCCGGAGAGGATTTATCAAACCCCAGATAGTAGTGTGGATCCCAAGCAGGGCTGCGGGCCCTATTGTCAGCCATTGGCTAGATTTGCACCCACAATTATCCCCTCCCAGCTAGGCAGGTGCTAACCTAGTTAGCTGGAACTCTATGGTGCAAAACTGCTTTTTATCGATGTCAAGCTGGCTTGACGAGTGTTTAAAAAGAATATGATGCCCCCTGCCAAGGGTCTACCAAAGTTTCGTCTACCGACTCGCTGTCCGATGCCGACCGTCGCGCCTGTCGACCCCCTACCAAGGGCCTGCCAGGGGTGTGTCTGCTGACCCGTTATCCGAGACCTACAGCCCTGCTTGGGGCCACGGGGATAACAGTGGGACCCACAGTCCTGCTTGGGGCCTATAGAGACGACACTGGGACCCACAGGGATGACAATGGGATCTGCAGTGTTGGGATTGATGTGTTCTAAGCTTGTAAAACTTTATGTTTTGGTCTAATAAAGATTGATAGTTATTATTATATGAGATGCATATAGGTACGTAACATAGTTACGTGTTCTTTTAAGAACAGAGAGCCATGGTTATATGGTAGTCCACTGAGTTAAAGACTGAGTGGATTGGTCCCATATAATCTAAATAAGTTCGCAGCTATGATCAGGTTGGTCGCCTCATCATGATAAGCTGTTGGCGATGACAGTTCATGGGATGTCTTCACCATGGTCATCACCAGGCACAGTGTCTGTGGCTGAACGGAACTAACACGGTATACAGATCAGTGAGCAGGCACTGGTACACTAAGCCGTGTTTCTGCTTAGGGTAAAACGGTCCTAAACCCTGAGGAACCACGTCTGATGGACTAACCAGTTGCATGGTGCTTTGGCGCACCAATGTGTGAGGATCCATATGTAGTGATCCAAAACCACGGTGTACTGGGTTACCCGGCTGGCGTTGCATTAGCGTGTCACTCCTGCAGGCCATCCACACCCCTGATGGGAGGTGTGTTCCTTGGTGTGACTTACACTGTATCAAACCTAGGCCTGGTGGTTATCAGTTTGACTGTTGATCGGGTTCGATTATTCGACGGGGTAATCAGAGGTACGATGTATAGGTCAACCTGGAAGGAACCAAGTCATATGATCATTCGAGTCTGACGGTAGTCTTCACCGCTCGAAGTGAATCATGGCATCAAGTGGAGGGACAGCGGGTTTACCACTACTAAGCGGAGAGCAGGGGTATGATGGAGAACATAGTAAGTCTGGGTGAATTGGAGTGCAGCCTGCGTCGCACTCTGGGTGGCTACGCAGGTTAACTCGAGCTCAGAGGATTGATGGTACACTCGGGTAGTGTGTCGATCGAGCTTGAGTTGGAAGCCATGAACCCCGGTCCCTGATGGTTCCACCTTATCAACATTATGTACGGTTCTTGAACCGTCTCCTCGGAACACCATAAGCATGAGAAAGAAAGAAGTATACGCTCCGTGTGTGCTTGGCACTAGAGCACGGTAGATGCGTAACTACATACGAGTACTAAGGGTTGAGCCCGAGACTAGTGCAGAGTCGCATGTAGTAATCCCTAGCCATAAGTGAACTTCGCTGCATAGGTGCGATGCACCGGGGTATGTTGCGAGTTGACTAGTTGACTTTGTTAGAGGCACCCTCCGGTGGCCTCAGTTAATAGTAGGTAACTAGTAAAGATCACTTAAGAAGTGGCCGCTAGGTATCGCACGCTAGAAATGGTCAAAATGAGGCGTCGGGGCGTTTTGGTAAAAACCTCACTCTGTCGGACCTCACTGTTGGCCGACCCTAGTAGTGAGGCACCTTGCTAGGGCCGGCCCTATGATGTAGGGATAAGAATCCCTCATCTATAGGGCCGGCCATATAGATAGGGATAGGGCGATAAAACGGTTAAGATCGAGCCCTAAAAAGTGGAAAAACGGATAAATACAGCGAGAGATAAAAAGGAGATAATGGAGAGATATCTGTGGGAGGTCTTTATCCCCTTGGATCCTTATCCAAGGGGGTTAGCCGGCCCTATAAAAGGGCCTATGGGGCGCCGGCCCTATGGTCCAGAAAAACCGAACCCCCTCCTCCTCTCATCTCTCTAGTTCTCTCCCGTTTTATCTCCCGTTTCCCGCTTGCTACTTCGTCTTCCTCGCGTGGAGTTCTGAAGAAGGAGAAGGGTCGTTCTTCGGAGGCACTCAGAGATCCGAGAGCGACATTCCGTGCATCGTGTGAGATCGGGTGAACAAGAAGGCAACATCTCCATTCGTACCATTGGCATCTTCGCGAACGATCTTCCGTCTCCATCGACAAAGAAGACAATTCTCCGCGGTTAAAAGATCCGTACGAAAGGTATGTGTAATCTAACATGTAGATCTAGCGAGCATTATGATTTGCATGCATGCTAGTTAATCATTACGCTAGATTGCCGTTAGGGGTTTTCGATTCTCGTGCATACACATGCACACATATGTAGATTAGTTTCTATGAAAAATTAAATAGTGTAACATGCACTATGAACGGTCTTTCGACCGACAAATCGCTTCCGCTGTGAGCCTCTGACCCGGATTAACTTCCAACATGCAGCCCTGCCTAGGCCCCACGGAGATGACAATAGGATCCGCAACTCTGCCTACCTGGGGCTAAGCACACTGTCTGGGGTTCATGACTGTCTTAACAAAATCCCAAATATGCGTGGGAATATTCCTGGAATTTTCTCCACAAACTAAATCCCTATAAATAGCAAACCCTGTAAATATTTCAGATCTGGAATTCCAGACCAAAATCCTTCTTTCTATTTTCCAGAGCTTCTCGAGCTTTCTAGGTTTCAGATTACTTTTTCACCCTCTGTCTACTTGTAAGAAGTACTCCTTGACCTGTCGAGAGTAGCTCTACTTTTGACCCAGAGATAGTGGATTCAAAGGTTGCGTCTTACCGCACAGAGACATAGGCTACGGTCGAACTCCGTCATTATACCCTGTGTTAGCTCTCTTTCTCTCTCTCTCTCTCTCTCTCTCTCTCTCTTTCTCTACTCTACAGTGTTAGCGCGACAGCTCAGCACTTGACAGCTCAGCGCTTCGAAGCGCGTCACATCCCGAAGGATAAAACCTTCAATCGATTGTTGGAGGGGGATTACGTACAACGGTCGAAATCCTCCCCCACAGTTTGGCGCCGTCTGTGGGATCAATCCATATCAACTTATGACCTCCAGACTTCCTAGCCTTTTCGGTCAAGCAGCAACTACCGATTGCCTGAGCAATCTGCTTGTCTTTATCGCTATAACAGAATGGTGAAGACACAACCCATAGATCAGCCAAAGGAAAGCAGTATGCATCCACACGCTCTGCATCCAATGACTCGCTCAATAAGTTATCGATTCACAATGAGTCTACACTCGGAGTAGCAACCCACTATTGATTCAAGGAGCCGCCCATCGGTTGATCGCACCGCTCAGGCTCAACTTACCGACACAACTCTTTAATGCCTGGGGAAAGCGCATGTCTCATCCGTCGCCGACCTCCAGGTGATGTATCAAATCATGGCGGAGAACTTCCAACTCATCACTCTCATGAAGTAGAATATTGCCTCATGGTTGAAAGAGATTTCCTTCGATGGATCACTATCGATGCGGGAGTCAACCTTCCGCGATCAGTCGTCGGCGTCAACAACAGACTAGACATCCGCCGATCGATCGATCGATCTCCTGCTCCTTCCAGACGATCCGTCATTGACATCCCTCGATGGTCACTCGAATCCCTCTCGAGAGGACCCTTGCGTATTTCTCCCAGGGCGACGGTCTGGAAATATCTCAAGAAGTCTGCTCGCCATCCTGAACCTCTCGGCTTATAGTCATCCTCTGATCCGTGCATCGTGAGGAATGTCCAGAATGATGGACGCCACCTAAGGATTCAGCAGTATTCCAACAACGACTGAGCCCTAGCCGGGCATCGAGCGACAAGAGGGACTCTGATGCCCTCTCTGCCTCCTCTTCCTCCGAGATGCCTCTCCGACCAACGAGGTGATCGTCGAGACAATCACAACTCCGAAGGGCCACTTCATCAGCAGATTCTCCGAGCCCAGTTTCCTCGAAGTTGGTCGAAGAGCCCCTAATCTCCCTAGGTTCAATTGTCTAACGGGAGATCCGACGCTGCACGTCCTCGCCTTCAAGCAGACGCTGACCCTATATGATAACGATAACCAGGCTCTATGTCGTACCTTTGCTGGCAGCCTAGACGACATGTCACTCGATTGGTATCACAATCTCCCTTCCAGCTTCGTGACTTTGTTCAAGGATCTGGTAGATCTTTTCGTTCAACACTATCAGCTGAACCTCAAGCCAGAGAAAAAGCTGGACTCCCTCTACAGGCTCAGGATGGGATCAAATGAAACCCTCCGAGAGTTCACTCGAAAGTTCCGAAACTAGCACGATGTGCTCTCAAGACATTACCTCGACGATGAAGTCGTCATACTCGCATTCCAGAATGCCCTAGCCTACCCTTTAACCTCCATATCTACAACAACCTCATCTGTAATCCTCCTGCCTCCCTTGGAGTACTCTTCAATCAAATCCAGCAGGAGATTGAGGTTGAGGACGATCAAGTCACTCGTAAGAAACATGACATGAAGAAGCACTTTTTTAACAAGGAACCAACAAGACCAATAACTCAAACTCACAACGCTTAGGCTAGGGAAGAAGGAGCCTCTAAGAGGCCGAAGCCGGCAGACAATAGACCCGCCGAGCCTCAAAAAACTACAGACAACAAAGGAAAGCAACCCATCGACCGATCAGAGTAGAAGGCCGTCGATTGTCAATAACTCGGAATGTCGCTCATCCAAAATCCATGATGTAAAATCTTCCGAGTTATGAATAAAATGGCAGCCGCAAGTTTTATCGAAGACTATCAAATTGTATCTCAACTTCTACTTAACACCACAGTTAGTTCGGTTCACGTTGCAACACGGCCGACTAACCTACAACAATGTAAAGCTACATGTCCCGAGACGTAGGTTCGACTGAAACGGCGCTTCGCCTAAGTCCAACCGATATAAGGGCGCTACGCTGAGTACTCCGAATCATTGGCGTCAACATGCTCCTATCATCACATAAGGACTCATGCACTAGTTCCTCGCCATAGTTAGTTCAATTCGCGTTGCGACACGACTGACTAACTTGCAACGGTATAAAGCTACGTGTCCTGAGACATGGTTCGACATAAATGGTGCTTCGTCTAAATCCAACCGATACAAGGGTGCTACGCTGAGTACTTCGAATCATTGGTGTCACACATGCTCTCATTGTCACGTAAGGGTACATGCACTAGTGCCTCACTATAGTTAGTCAGGTTCACGTTACGACACGACCGACTAACCTGCAATGATACAAAGCTATGTGACCCCGACGTAGGTTCGACTGAAATGATGCTTCACCTAAGTCCAACTGATACAAGGGCGCTATGGTGAGTACTCCAAATAATTGGTATCGCACATGCTCTTGTTGTTACGTAAGAGCACATGCACTAGTGTCTCGCCACAGTTAGTTCGGTTCGCGTTACAACACGGTCGACTAACCTGCAACGGTACAAAGCTACTTGACCCCGACGTAGGTTTGACTGAAATTATGCTTTGCCTAAGTCCAACTAATACAAAGACACTACATTGAGTACTCTGAATCATTGGCGTCTCACATATTTTCTTTGTCACATAAGGGCACATGCACTAGTGTCTTGCCATAGTTAGTCTGGTTCGTGTTATGACACGACCGGTTAACCTGCAACAGTACAAAGCTACGTGACATCGACATAGGTTTGACTGAAACGACGCTTCGCCTAGGTCCAATCGATACAAAGGTACTACGCTGAGTACTCCAAATCATTGGCATCGTACATGCTCCTGTTGTCATATAAGGATACCTGCACTAGTGTATCGCCATAGTTAGGTTGGTTTGCGTTACGACACGGTCGACTAACCTGCAACGGTACAAAGCTACGTGACCTCGACGTAGGTTCGACTGAAATAGCATTTTGCCTCAATCCAACCGATACAAAGGCACTACGCTGAGTACTCCGATTTCTAACACCTATCGATCAACAAGCCCAAAGGCCTGCCATTGGCATTCAAAGACAAAGCCCATTGCGACATCGCTTAAGCTCAAGATAACAGCCTTGGCATTCGAAAGTAAAGTCCGAGGCTGGCTTCGCCACCTCGGCACATGACAAAGCCCGAGACGTCGACCTCGTCTCGGCCCGAGGCGACCTTTACCTTGGCATTCGAAGACAAAGTCCGAGGCGCGATCGCCTAGGTACCTGACGAAGTCCGAAATGATGATATCGTCTCAACCCAAGGTGACAACCTTGGCATTTGAAAGCAAAGTCTGAGGTGTTTCACACCGTCTCGGCGCTCGCAAAACAGAGTGCAAGGTGCTTCGCGCAGCCTTGACGCTCACCGACAAAGTCCAAGGCAGGCTTCGCCGCCTTGGTACCTAACGAAGTCCAAAACATCTGCACCATCTCGGCCCGAGGCGACCTCCTCCTCGGTATTCGAAGACAAAGCCCGAGGCTACCATCGCCGCCTCGGCACCTGACGAAGCTCGAGATGTTAGCACCGTCTCGACCCAAGGCAACCTCCGCCTCGGGGTTTGAAGACAAAG
This sequence comes from Chamaelirium japonicum, assembly GCA_947650365.1. Taxonomy (NCBI): domain Eukaryota; kingdom Viridiplantae; phylum Streptophyta; class Magnoliopsida; order Liliales; family Melanthiaceae; genus Chamaelirium; species Chamaelirium japonicum. Next base: position 50,614,827 of record OX393551.1, on the reverse strand, counting down.
TTCGAGGTAGACTTCGACGCCTCGACACCTGACGAAGCTCGAGACATTGACACTGTCTCGACCTGAGGCGACCTCCACCTCGGCATTCGAAGGCAAAGTCTGAGGCAGGCTTCGCCGCCTCGGCACGTGACGAAGCCCGAGACGTCGACACCGTCTCGGCCCGAGGCAACCTTCCCCTCAGCATTTGAAGACAAAGTCTGAGGCAGGCTTCGCCGCCTCGGCACCTGACGAAGCCCGAGACATCGACACTATCTCGACCCGAGGCGACCTCTGCCTCGGCATTCGAAGACAAAGCCCAAGGCAGGTTTCGCCGCCTTATCACCTGACGAAGTCCAAGATGACGATATTGTCTCAGCCCAAGGTGACAACCTTGACATTCGAAAGCAAAGTCCGAGGTGAATATTCTATGGATTGATAATTATTGTTTGGGATAGTTATTGGCTCATGTAGAATTTCATAAGATGAATAAATTGGCGTGCATGATGACTTAACGAATATTCATTTGGTTCATTATTTTGAATTTTATTTTATTTTTTCCTCGGAATCTTGAGATTGCTACGTGCATTGGTACTATCATTCTAAGAAGTCGATTGATGGGCATTGTCGGATCTTGATCCGCAATCTTGGATGTTGATTAAATATCTTTGTTTGAAATATATTGACATGTTTATGCTAAATCATTCTTGGTTTATAAGTCCGAAGATGTTTAATAAAAGAAAATATTTCTTACTTGCTTCTATTTAGCAAGGGTTTCAAGACATTTATGCTTACTCAAAGTGATGCAAGTCTTTCAAGTGAATTGGATCATTGTTGTGATTTTTGTAGCTGATAGTAATATATCACTCCCCAGAAGTTCGTTCATAGGTAAATCAAATTGCCATATAAAAATTTCAAGTTTAGCTTAGTCTTATCGTCGTTGGCTCTGACTTTATTTTTTTTACAAATGATAACTCTGACTTAAGATAATGTATGAGTTTACGAATTCATAAAGATAATCTCTGAGTTTGTGAGTTTATGAATTCATAAATCTCTGACTTTATTTTTAAACTATGTAGCTGCATGCAAGTGTTATATGTTATTATGATTGACGAATGGAAAATAATTGTAAGTGTTATATGTGTTATTGCATTTATTTACCAAGGTTGGGGGTAAAATTTTTGTCTGCTTTCAGATTTTGTTCAATGCAATCATGGAAACTACTTTGCAGTAAACTAGGAGCGAGCATGCATGTCGGCCATGGACATTTCCAGCAGAAATGTTGGTGAAATGCTTGACCTCCTTCACTTATAGCAACTCTCTCTCTCCCCCCAACACACACACACACACACACACAAAAACACCCCCAGGCACTGAAAAAAACATATTTTGGATGTGATTTATTTTCACACTGATATAAAACTTTATGAAACTTGCTAATAAAGGACATGTCAATCATCGATTACCACAGAGCTTATTAAGATCATATCTGGGACATTGGCCCTCACTGACTAAGATTTGAGATTCGAGACTGCCTCTTTTCATAATTTATTCTCTCTTTCTGTTTAGCCAACTTTACTATGTATTGAGATTTTGCAACAAAATTTTCCAGAGATAACATGCCTTTTGTGAAGAACATGAAATGTTTTTGTATTGATCTACTCATTTCATTTTGGAGCAATGAATTCTATATCTTTTCCCCTTGAATTTTGGACCAATGTAGGTTATGATCCTTTTAGCTTTCGGTGATGATTGCTTTATGTTTGTATAGATGGCACACCGGCTGGTTCTTATATCGATAGGAGAAAAGTATACAACAGTGTGTGTTATTTATGTGTTTAGGCTTAGGTTAAGTGACGTCTCACTATATACTAAAACGGAAGCCTTGCTTCTTGCTTTAGAACCACTTAGTTGATGGTTTCACGTGCTTGGGCCTTGGTTTTTTTATTTTCTTGAAAAAATTATAAAAAACTCCCTCGAACTATACACACGATTTCATATTGGTCCCTTAATTTTTTTTGAACAACATGACCTTTGAACCTTGCTCGACTGAATGGGTTTTGAAGATTATAATATTCTCATCGTCTTCTGTAACAATTTATGTTGCGCAATGCTCATTAGGATTTTATGAAAATGGTTTTAGTTTTGTAATTTTTTCTTTCCAACTGAACACTTTATTGGATTTGTAGATATGTGTTTTCCTACTAGATGTAGGCATCACAACCGAATGTGGGTGGGTACCCCCGCCTTAGGCGGTCATTCGCGTGTTGATGTGGGCGTCTTCAACAAACTTATATGTGGACCTCTGTGTGTTTTCCATCGGATGGTCGCGCCTGATGTGGACAGCCATGCCGAATGTGTGCACCTGCAACAAATATGGGATCCCGAGTCAAATGTGGACGCCCTCGCCAAATGTGTGTTACACAATAATGATGTGATAAAAAAATTGTATTTGGTTAATATGTATGATTTAAATAATGTAATGTGTGATCAAAGCTCAACTTGTTGTATTGGTTTAATAATCGAATTCAGGGTTGGGGTTAATGGAGATTAGGCATTGGGGTCTTCTCACATCCTCCTGGGTATTAGGAGGAGGTCCTAACATCATCTACAATCTTGTAATCTCAAGCAATATTTCTCGGTGTTCTTGAAACGAGTACAATACCGAAGTTCTCACTGTCGTAGGCTCGACTTCATACCTGTTAAGGCTCCTGTGGTTCCTCGAAATTGTCGCGCTCTCGAAATTTTGTGCCGTTGTCTAAATTTGTTCATTCTCCCGGGCATGGGTATGTGTTTATTTCGATGGTCATCCACCTGAGTAGGCCGCTCCCTCACCCTATCTAAGGGAGAACAATGTTCCCATACGAGCATGCTCCTGCCGAATGTAGACGTCCACGTCAAATGTGTATGGCCCGCTGAATGTGGGTGCCTTCACAGATTGTTTTTGTCTTCGGAATATTATCACCTCTTTCGAAATACTATCACCATGTTTAAATTATTATTACCACCTTTAAAATATTATCTTCTTTCTCAAAATTTTATTACGTTCTCAAAATTTTTTTGTCACCCTTGAATTTTTTTGTGTGTGCCGACAGGCATGGACTTTACTAGTAAATAAATACAGTACAGATGGATAGATATATAGATGAGCCAATGACATTGAATAAGACTGGTTTGAATAAAGTCAACACAGGCATTATGTATGAAGCCCCGTTACTAATCCACGCTGAAAGCGAATCTCCTCCGGTAATATGTCCCCCCTTTTTCCCCACAGTGGTCAGCCCCAAGTCAACGGATGAAGTCCCAACCGTCCGATGATAAGCACCCGAATTGAACCGAAAGGAACCGGATTGTCCATTCAACCGAAGCCGTTCGTGGCGCGTTGACTGCATCCGATCGTAAGCACATTAAAATGGAGAGGCCATTACTGGATCGGAGTCGCTCTCCTCCGGTATTGATGGGGACCGTCCGATGTATCTCAGTTAGTCCATGTTTGATTCACTATAAGGGTGCCTGCATCGGACGGTTGAGAGATTGTAATCCTCCATCAGCTAATGGAGAGGATTAGAGTTCACTGAAAGCGATGGATACCAACGCAACCAAAATCTGCACATTGGTTGGGTCCCACCATGTTGTTAAGATCGGGACACGTTCTTCCGATTCCACGTCAATCCGGTTGCTCTACCGATTGAACGGTCCAGATTTATGCTGGAGTTCGGCTCAGTAATGAAGAATACGCCCACCTAACGATTAACCATCCCCGAGACCGAGAGAGAGAGAGAGAGAGAGAGGATGAGCGAGGAGGGGAAGAGCCGAGGAGAGACGGGCGATCACCAGCATCATTACGGGACGTTCCAGGGCGGCCCGAGCCCCTCTCCGCCGGCGATCGGGTTCCCTCAGCCGGTTCCCCCGCCGGGCGCCGGTGGGCCTACCCACTACGCCCATGGCTACCAAGCCGTTCCCGGTATATGCCTTCATCCGCAGATCTTTGATTCATGTACGCTGTTCCTTTTGGGGTTTGAGGCGATTTAAGTAGCTGATGCGATGCTGGATTCTTCTACTTTGTTGGGGATCTCGGCACGGTGTGGTAGAGTCAGTCGATTTGACTTTGCAACCCCCCCCCCCCCCCCAATGTGATCAGATCTCACAGTGTAGGAACTCCGCAGGATTCTTCGATTGGTAACATCTTTGTCTTAGTTGGTGGATTGGAATTTTTTTTCCCCGGTCGATTTGTTGCTTCTATGTATTTAGGTGGTGATTCCAGTGTGTCCTGTGAATTTAAATTGGGGAAATTAGATGGAAAAGTTTGATCTTCCTTTTTTTTCCCTTCATATTCTGCTTGTGGTGAAGATGAGAATAAAAAGAATCCATTTTTGCCATGGAGACAAGCTCCTCTTGAAATCCTTTGAGTCCATCCAACAACGGCCATTGGTACCTTTCTCGCAGGCTGCCAGCCAATCTTCAAGTTGATTTCCTTTCGACCAGGTGTTTGTACATTTGCAGTCCTCCAACTTGAATCGCCACCACCGTTAGGTCTGCGATTGTAAAGGGTAGGGCTAAAATCTGTACTGTTTACGTAATATCGGTTGTTCATCCTGAACAGAAAATTCCATGCACTGCTCGTCTGAAATCTCCCTATGTCGAGCCCTGGTGGCTTGACGATTGTAGGCCTACCTTAAAGCAAGCAGATCCACAATATTTCCGCTTCGGTAGTTTGTTAGCATAGAGCCATTCACTATGGAGAAGTGAGCAATCCCTACCAGGTTTGCATAAAAGCTGTAGGAAGAAAAAAAAAATCCCTATTCCCTATACTAGTACTATTAAATCCATTCTAACTTAATTAATTCATGACACAGTCCGATAAGGGAGATCAAGTGGAGACTTGATGAACAATTTAGAGATAAAAAGGGGACATAAAAGAATATGAATGTCATACCCTAGGGTTTCTAGTTAATACATGTGCTCTGTGGGGAACCATATGGATCAAATCATGCTATTAACTTCAAATTCAACATGCAGAAATTCCAATTCCATTTATCGTTCAATTAAGTACCCAATCTTCAAGCGTTGTAAAACCATGTAGAAAAAAATCATACACAAGCAACTATCTTATGAAACAAAAATCCCTTTCGAGAGCTCCTTCGATTTCTTTGAGTGCCCGATTGGTATGAACAAATCTTGGGAAAGAGATTTAAAGAAATCACCAAGTGGAGCGGTGAGGAAACTAAATTCTCACAAATTCTCAATCTAAAAAAATCATAATTCTTCAGTCTCTCAAGGGTCGATTGTTATTTAAAGGCCTCTTCTTGGATCACTTAAACGAGGAGGGAAAACAAAATGCAATGGGAGAAAGAATAGGAGAATGGGTATCTTATCCGCTCGGCATCCTGCCACGCCGCCCTGGCCCACCCGACCTCATTTCAGGACACCCTAGCCGTCTAGTCCCCCTGCCGCATCACCCCGGCCTGCCTAGCCTCCTGCCTCCCCCCCTCCCCCCCTGGCCCGTCAACCACCAGCCCATGATGCCCGATACCTCTATGCATACAGTTGCCCCTATCGGTGATTCGGGCATCGTTCGGTTCTTCGGATGCTTTGTTTGAGTGCTCAGAATTCATCCAATCATGTGGATTGTCGACTGACACCTTGATTTATCTCTGGATTCTCCCCTGACTCCTGTTAATCAGGTGCATTCCCTCCATTCCCAACCTCCTTTTAGCTTGACCTATCGCATATTTATTCCATTAGTAATATTCATTTGCTTTCATATTGCCAATTTGTTCTAGAACCCATCATTATGTGAACCTGCGACCTTTGAAATAAACCTTTGAGTTTTGGTATTTCTTTCAATCCTTTAAATTTCTTTATAGGTTCTCATATTTAAATTGGAAAAGCCCTAATCTATTTGGAAGTCACATCTTTCCGATTGGTCACCCTCCGATCGTGTTCGGGTCTATTTGCGATCTTGTAGGGTCTGGTTTAACTATAGGTGATCACAATCATGGACTCTGATATGTGAACGCATTATTTCTGAAATTAAATTCACTGATTTAAATTGCCAGTGAGCACACCCACATAGCCCCTGCATCAATTAATGATGGTGGCAGGGCTAGGCACTTTAGGTTTAGTTTAACATTAGCTTGTTTGAACCTAAAAATTTTCAGTTCAAGCTTTTTTTTCATACGTAAAGTGTATTCATGTTGAGGTGTAACTGTGTTAGTTTATGGGATGTGTTCATGGTCCTCATTATTGATTCACAATATAAAGTGCATGCACGTGTTCAGGCTAGAACCAATTGGATTGAGCTCGAGTTCGGTCTTTCCACCACAAGTTCAAGCTGAGCACTAGCATGTACAATGTGCACATCTCATAAATACTCATTCCCTCTGTTGTCCCCTTCCTTCTAAGGTGTCCGCTTCCATCAGGGTGAGGGCGGGTAGAGGTAGACAGTTGGGGTGGAAAGGGGAGGGTAGAAGGTATGGAGGTGATGTAATGCAAGATACTTAAACTGACGCATGTTTATATATCCAACCTTTGCATATCGACTCCTTCAGTTAGTTGGCATCCAAGGTTCTTGAATACCTCTTTATTTGGTTGTTATTTCATTAATCGAAAGAAAAAATGACCAATATACCCTCAATCGTAACTATTTAAACTAACATTTTTACTGAACATGGGTGTGATCCAAAAGTAACAGGCATCTAAACCAAATTTAACTTCGACATAACCCAAACTATTCTTATTTTGGAGGGCATCTATGGGATTTAGGTAAAAAATTAAGGGTACAATGAAAAAATATATTCTTGTTTTGGATGTCAGCTAACTACAAGGGTTGATATATAAGGTTTGGATGAAATGAGGGATTTATATGTAAATATCAATTTTACAGGGGATTTTATGTAAATAGAAAAGATTGCCGGGATCAACTTTTAAAAAACCCTTTAGTCTAAGGATTAAGATTAGTAAGTAAAACTAGGTTTCTTGTTTAGCAAGTTAGCGCAAGACTGAATAAGTGATCCAAAGCATCATCATATCTGCGCACTATGTATGAAAAACCCTTGAATTGAAATTTTTTAAGTTCAAACGATCTAATGTTCATATCGTACGTAAGTGTAGTTCTGTCACCATCATTAATCCTGCTCAGCTAAGTGTCCAAGGGTCTTCCAAGTTACAAGAAGCCCAAAAAGTGATCGTATCTTATATACTTGCCACTGTTCTAAAAAGCGGTCCAGGCGGCCGCCTAGGCGTTTTAGGGTGTTGGCCGCTCCGCTTCAGCATTAAGCGGCACTGCAGGCGGGTTGAACAAAGGCGGGCGCCTAGGTGGGTAAAAGCCGGGTGCCTAGGCGGGTTCCAAGTAGGCTCCAGGCAGGCGGGCTTTAGGCGGGCAGATTAGTAATAATTTTTCATAAAACCCCGACCCCACTCGATCCCCTCCTCCCTTTTCACTACATACTAGATATCCTAGATATCCCAAAGGCTCAAAAGCTGCTCTCTTTCTCCTGCCTCGCAGTCAACCCTGACCCCACCCGATCCCCTCCTTCCTTTTCATAAAACTTTTATATTCAGATCGATTGTTTTGATGTTTGCATATGTAAAACTTTCTATTATTGTTTTTTATATAGAATTATGAATTTATATATATACATACATATAGAATATATTTTATATAGGTGGGTGCCCACCTTTTTCTCCGGGCGCCCGCCTAGTCTTCCGCCTTGAAACCACTTGATCGCCTGCCTTCCGTCTTCCGTTTTTTAAAACATTGATACTTGCATAGTCGGACTCATCGACAAATTCAACTACCTCAATGTATGTGATGAATCTATTTTTGAACCCCTGCTTCATTTTCATCGCTTCTTTTCTCTTTTTCTTTATATGATAATGTCATTGACTTATTTTCTACCATGTTTACCTACTTTCTGAATTATTATTTTCCTTCTTTGGTTTGTTATATAATCAAACTTGTTTAATGATTTGTTTGTTACCATGATTGCTAAACTCTTGCATAAGTGCTGCATAATGGCCCCAAATCCGCCATAGACCCTAGTTCTACTGACCAAAATCCTCTTTTTACCTTCTCTTCTCTCTTTCTCTAAAAACGAAAAACGTAATAGAAGTATAGAACACCATGTCAATAAAGAGATGCATTTTAGTTTTTGTCACCTTCAAAGGTCGCCTTCTAACTCGTCAATATCCCTTGCTAAGGGCGATTGAGCCATGAGGACACTTTGAAGTCATCTCTTTTGGACTTGACTATGTTCTTAGTTTCAAATTAGTTGTTTTTTATCCATTTGCATTTGGTGTTATGGTTCCTGAAAGAACTAGCGGGGCGTGGTACGAGGAACTTAAAAGTTTTTGGCATTGTATCTTGATCTAGTTTATCCAAGATCTTTTCTGCATCTAAATAGTTGGAAAAGTCTGACTTGAAGAAACAAGCCTTGGCTAGTGTGCCTTGCCTAACCACATCCATTCTTCTTTTTCTTTCCTTTCACTTTTACTCTCCAGTTCTCCATATTTATCCCACTTACTGTTTAAGTTAAATTATACAAAAATTTGACCGATGACTTTTATGTTCCTTTCAATCATAAAATAGTAATGTGTTTACCTAGTCTTATGCAAACTATTCAGATGTCTCTCGACCATCATGTGGCATGGGTTACAATGTTCCATTGACCTCTTTTTGTGCATGTTGATTAAAACTAATCGATGAAGCATGGATACTTCAAGGACTCCTTGCGTATCTGAATCAGATACTGATATGCTGCGGATACACAGGGATGCACATCGGATACAACCTCTATTAACAAGAAGAAAATTGTCTATCCGCATTCGGTAGGACTAGGGGTGTTCATGGTTCGGGTTGGTTCGGTTTTTTGATAAATTTGGAACCGAACCGAAGTTGATCGGTTCTCCAGAAAATGGAACCGAACCAAACCATTCCTTGGTAAAAACCGAACCAAACCAAACCGGAAAAGTTCGATTTGGTTCGGTTCGGTTTGGTTCTGCGGGTCCTTCAAATTGCTCGTCATCACACCGTGAGGCATGATTGGTTGAGCTGCTGAGTTGGTTCAGATTTCATTCTTAAGCCTTTAACTTTGGGTGCTGCTATTTGACCCTAGAATTACTAGTATCACCTTAATTTTTTACTTTGAGATATTTCATAAGTTGGGATTTGAGGGTGCTAATAATTATGTGGGTAACACCCTTCACTTTTCAGTTTCATCACACCGTTGAACACTTGAAAGTTTTGAATGCACCGAATGGTGGTAATTGGGGTCATCATCATGTAATGTACAATTTTAGTGAGACTGTACACTGTATAGTAGTAACTACTAAGGTTGTAATACCAATGGTTCGGGTTGGGTTGGTTCGGGTTAAAAAACTCACAACCCAGAACCGAACCGACCATAGTGGGTTTTTTTTTTGGAACCAAACCAAACTGAACGGTCAGAAATACCCGATCCAAACCGAACCAAATAGACCGGTTCGGTTCGGTTCGGCGGGTCAACCCGAACCGATGAACACCCCTAGGTAGGACACATCCTGGATACATCCCGATATGGCGGATACGTTCTGGATACATCTCTTGGGGTAAACTGAAGATATTTTTTTGTATTTAGCATTTAGTGAATAATAACATACTAGATGGTTAACTTATAATGTTGATGGATTGATGATATTTTGCGGGTTTTTTTTATGAATGACAAATATAGTGGATGGTTGGTAACTTAGTATGCAATCTTGATGTCATATTGTGGATTACGAAATATGGATGTGTTTAATAGTTTTTTATTCTTGCATCTTAATTAATTTTATAAATGTGTATCCGTTTTTTATTCTTGTAAACCAAAATAATATGTATATATTAGTATATACATTAGTTTTTTACGTATCCTCACCGTATTGTATCCTACACTTTCAAGAAATGCCTTTGTATCCGTATTGCATCATGTCCATATCCCATATCCATGACCGTATCCATGCTTCATAGAAGCTAATTAATGATTTGTTTTAGCTGGAATGATTATAAGTCTGACATTTCTAATCAGTTATGTTTTAATTCTCTAGTCACCCCTTTATTGTTCAACTTAGGCTTATGTTGGGGTCACATAAATTAGATGGCTTAAATGAAATCTATATATATCGACGTATTTTTTAAACCAAGATATATGAATTTGATTGTAATCTAAGGATTTGGGAGCGGACATAGATCCCACAATTTTGTATGAACTTATGAAACAAGTTGTACTCTCATTTTTCAATGTTGGACCGAATGTTGCAAAGAGTTTGGTTACCTTCTGAGTTCCAATTCCCCGACTTCTCAAACTCAGCTGGTGTATGGTGTACTTGCTTGGCCGTGCTTCGTCCTGTCTAAGGAATGTTTTTGTTCCTTGTCAAGGGCCAGTCTAATTCGATGTTACAACTGATGCTTAACACATCTTCTTTCCTTCTCTGTTCGGTCATTCTCTACTTCACGTAGGTGGGGATTTTATCTCCCTAGGTGTCCCATTGATGATAGGATTTTCCCCAGATATCACCCTCAAACCAGTAGCATCGAGCATGTCTTGAAGCTTCAATATCGAGGTACAGGCACCCTTAATCTCGAGAATTACTAAGAGATACAAACCAAGCCACTAGCATTCTCGAGTTTCAAGGCCAATGACATATAAGAAAGGTCTTTGGTTGTTGTTACTCAGTCAGAGTCGACTTTCCAATCATAAGAGTCATTGTGATAAAACTAAAAACCTAAATCCTGATCTCTGCTAATAAGGTTCTGTCAGCTGACAACCAATGTATGTTATATGTCTTGTGGTGCGGTCTTTCTTTTGTAAGTTCACTTCATTAAATTTTTTCCCCTGATTTTGAAGGTTATGCGACAGTTGTTGAAGGAAGACCTTTAAGGCACCCTCGCCTTCCCTGCTGTGGCATCGGTATTGGATGGTGCCTGTAAGTTGACTTTATTTTCATTTCTAACAATCACCTACTCAGTTTATAATGTGTTGGTTTCTCTTGCCAGTTTACAAACTATATGGTTTTTAAGTTTTTGTGGACGTTTGATATTTTCAAGCAATCTATTCTATTGGTTTATTACTGTTGTGGTTGATGAACAAACCAAATTGTTTGCCTTTGCAAGCTTCATCATTGGCTTCGTGTTTGCTGCTATTCCGTGGTATGTCGGGGCCTTCATTCTTCTGTGTGTCAGAGTTGATTACAGGGAGAAACCAGGATTTGTTGCTTGCACAATTGCGGTGAGTAGCAGTTGTCTATTATCTAACCTCCAGTCTAAAATTGTCATAAGCTATTTTCTGATTACTGACATTATTTGTCAGAAGTCACCATGCTATTCTCCTTTCCAAGTTAATATGTTGTGGTGCAAGTTACCATTTATTTTTCTATCATACTTTCTCGAAAGACCTGGAATTTACAAGCCATGGCCCTCATCCTATTAATTTACTAGTATAATGCACATCAAATTTTTTGTGCTTAAAACGGAGTATGAAACTAAAACATACATCCCAAATACATGTGGTTTGTTTATCTACATGCCAATATGTGACATTTACATAACTAATTTTATCATTTTTGGTCAAAAAATGTTTTGCATTTCTAAAATGTATTCAATGTATTTCTATTATAAATTTTGTATCAATTTGAGCTTTTATGTTATGCAGGATTTGGTAAACGTTTATGACCAGATCTATTCTCTAAAATTAAAGTCCTAACAGAACCTTGACATAATGAAAAAAAAAATTCGATCATTTTGATAGGGCTTTGATTTCTATTGATATAATACTTAAGTAGGTCAAAAGGTAAAAAAAAGAAGCAATCTTTCTATCATTCCCTGAATGACAGGCTTGTTTAATTTATCATCATCACCCAAGTCTTATCCCATCTAGACGGGGTCCACTATAAGGACGATTGGCAAGAATTTTCCGACTGACTGTCAACTTGGGATTAAACCTTGATAAGGACGATTGGTAAGAATTTTCTGACCGGCTGTCAACTTGGTATTAACCCTCTAAGATTGGTGCCAAAAACCTTCTCAAGGTAACTTGACAAGAGGGAGCAGGCCAAGGAACGTAAAAGACTAGTTGGTGAGTAGGGAGACATGTCTTGTTGGTTACAAAATTTTATTCATGCAACCTGGGATAAAAAAACATAAAAAAAGAAACAAAAAGCAACAACAAAAGCAAAAAGGCTACATAGAAGAAAAAAACAAAAAATAAAAAAGGCCACTCATGCTATATTATGTCCATATGTGCATGTTAACTTTTTTTTTTTCTTCTTTTACTAAACACCGTGGGAAATCTCTATGGCATTTTCTCTATGCTTGCATTTTATTATTAGCGAGTGGATTCTCAAAGCCATTTCCTTTGATCATTTTTAAGAAAACTTAAACTATGATGATTAGATAAAAAGAAGATGCAAGGAAATTTATTAAACTGTTCTAAATTCATGTTTTGTATCGGTTTATCTATAACCTATTGTTGGTGTACAAAGGAACTTTTCCGGTCATGCTTGATTTAGTTTTCAACGAGAAAACGACAATGTGAGGCACAAAAACCCAACCCAATTCAATGAGAGAGAGAGAGAGAGAGAGAGAGAGAGAGAGAGAGAGAGAGAGAGAGAGAGAGAGACGAGTATGAGGGTCTGTGAAATTAATTAAAACACCCTCGAATCATGCCAAAGAGAAGTATAATCATGGAAGAAGACCACCTTGAATATTTCTCGAGAGAACGAGTGAAACATCATCCATATTTGCCTGGCGAAAAGGCTTCGTATCAGCAAAAAAACTATGTCGGGAGGTTTGGGGGTGCCCTCGAGAAACAACAGCTCCATAGGAGGCGTGCCCTTAGCAATCTGGGTAGCTAGGGGTGCCCTCAATAAATGGAGAAACAAGAATTTTTAAATCCCGTGTGTTTTTTTGTCCCTTCGTTCGTACGTGAATAGGAATAAAAAACAGAGGGTGTTGGTCTACGTCTTCTTCACACGGGAAAACAAAGGGGAGGGCCAGAGGGACTGGACCACAGAGGGAGGAGAGAGAGAGAGAGAGAGAGAGAGAGAGAGAGAGAGAGAGAGAGAGAGAGAGAGAGAGAGAGAGAGGCTAGGGCTTCTTTTTTTTTTCTCCTTTTCTTGCTCAGCTTCTCTTCTTCTTTCTTCTGAACATGAGATTCTTATTCTTGCTTTCACATAAGGGAATCATGAGCAATGCCGAGCACAATTTGACCACACAAAGAACCTTGAGAGGAGAATATTACAAAGAGGAGAGAGGGGGAAGAATCCTAGGAGTCAGTACCTAGGGTTTCGTTGAAGTTAGCAGCAACAGGGGAGGATGCATCCTCTCAGGCTCTCAGTAGAAACGCACTTCCAAAACCCAATTTTTATTCAATCATACATTTTGCCAATAACAGAAGGGAAAGGCCTTTATCAATAGGCTGGTTTACATCCATAAACTCCCACAGATAATGGGGGACTAAAATAAAGACTAACTTGACTTGCACACGAAGGCTTAAATTATCCTAATTAATTATTCCGAAATACTAAATTAAATGATTAAAAAAATAATTTGGCCTGTTTGAGCTGTTGGCCAGGCGGCTTGTGCGTGCTTGATATGCTCCGCATCAGAGAGAGAGAGAGAGAGAGAGAGAGAGAGAGAGAGAGAGAGAGAGAGAGAGAGAGAGAGGTTAGACATAAGGAACTGTAGATCCTCATCTATAGATTTTTAGACTTAGTATAAGATTGTTATCATGTTGCCATGGTGGCTAAGCTATGGCAGGAAAGGCTAAATAAACATGAAACCTCTGCCCCTCTGACTCAATAAATCAATCACACATAACTTCTTTATAATTTTTTGGCTATTTATATATGAACTTATCTATAATGCAAATCAGAGAGTAATAAATTTTTATGGTTTTGTACTATTGCTTGTGCTATTAAATCATGGCTCTTATGTTTGTGCCCTTTTTTTGCTTCTTCAATTGAAAATTTGTTTTAGTTTCTGAACTCAATAGTGCAAAATTACGGGTATTGGTAAAATAAATTTTTTTGTGACGAGGGCTTCTGGGTTTGGCATGAGCAGGCTGTTCTTGCCGCGATAGCGATCGTTTTTGGGGCGACGAAGGGAGCTAATGTGTGGTGATCTCACCGGCCTTTGTGGGTGGTTTGTATATTACTTTCATGAGTTCCAAATTCTGAAGAAGTGATGTAAAAGTTATGTATCCAATATTATTACGAGCCGTTGTGGGGTTCTACTTGATCGAAAAAAAATCATGTAACTAAACAACGATACGGAGGAGGCTCTTGTGTATTTATTCATATCTAGTAATGGTTTTTTTTTTTTTTTCCCTTCCGTTCAATGTTTGCTCGAGCCATCGGAATTCATTTTGCCGGGGGCATAGGGTTATCCTGATTGCTCTTTATGGTGTGTGGCACTGCTTTGAGATCCCCTGCTAGTCAAGAGGAGGCTCTGATTGTGAATCATTCATTCATCAGCCGAAACAATTTCTATGGCTAGGGTGAGTTTTATTGTATAATCTGCTCCTATCCCGCCTGAGCCGCCTCTGCTTGCCACTGCAGTGCAGCATCATCCCGACCTCGCCCGTATCCTGCCGATGGCCACCACCTTCTGTGTTCCACTGTGACTTCGCCGCTCATCGTTCGTCATCAATGGATGGCTACTAGGAGTCGGAGGAGGGCTACGACATGGGTTGGGCTAATCCGAAGCCGGGAGTTTCGATGGGGTTGGGTTGAGTTTTTTAATTTATTTTTGGGTTAAAAAATACCAACCCAATGTCAGGTTGCGGTGGATTATGGTTGAGACCTTGGGTTCAAGCTGACCCAACCTGAACTCAAGTTTTTATTATTTATTATAAGAATTTATATTATATGTAAGCATTTGGTTGTCTCCAATCTACACGTATGCGTCCCGATTGCGTACGTACAATGTTCATTGCTATATCTTATAGTCAGATGGATGGAACTCCATCTAATGGTTGGCATCAGCCAGATCCTTGCATTAGAAGGTAAATCCTTTCCCCATCCCGTGCTGCCCTACTTTCATCGCATCTCATCGCAGTAGCTTCTAAACCCTATTACCCTGCTCCACTTCTTACGATTGCATTCTCAAATGTCAGCAACTTCTTCCAAACCCCTTTTTTTTTTTAATGTTTGTTATATGTTTTAACTCTTAATGGTACTTTGAATCCATGACAATCACTCCTTTTATTCTAGAAATTTTTAAGTTTTTTTTTCTTCCATCAAGTGTTCTCAATCTCAAACATTGGTTTTTATCCTTTTATATCTTTCAATGGTTTATTTTATTCTCTGGCAACTTTTGGATGGAATGAACCAATGTATGATGGGGCTCTCATATGGAGACTAGTGGAGTACATTTATTTTATCAATTTAGTACACACTAAACATCTCTGCTTGTTCTTTGAGTTGAATCCTGTGATGACAGAGCCCATCTTTCTCTTGAACTTGTCAATAGCTCTTTATCACATTTGGTAACACTAACTTCACAAAACTACGTTGGAACATATCTTGTATAGTGTTAGGGTTAGGATTAGGGTTGAGTTATAGTCCTACCGTCAGTGGATGCACCGCAGCCGAAGAAGTCGTTGGGTCAAAACAGTGGGACACAGAGGACAGGGCGTCGATTAGGGCTGCAACTCAGGCATACCAGGTTAGGTTGGAGGTCAACCCAAGACGTAGAACCTTCAACCCGTAACCCAAGCCGAGAAAACTTTCCAAGCTGCTCAGCTTCGGGGCTTCTGCTGCGATAGAAGTGTGATAGCATTGCTCCATCCCCAGCCATGGAAAGCGGCGCTTCCGCTTCAGCTTCAGCAGCCCCGGCAATCGCTGCAGCCATCGCATCTATCTTACAAGGAGTTTGGCGGACAGCCGGCGGCAATTGCTGCAGCTATAGCAATATAGCACCTATGGTGATATTCAGCATATCTACAGCTCATTGTGAAAGAGGGGCTCGACTCTGCTGCATATCAAAATCAACCTGTAACTGGCCAGTAGCGCCCAGGGCCGTGCGATGGGGAAGCAGCGGCGTCGACGCACAAGGGTACTTACATCACCAGTTGACACAGTGTGCATCGTGGCCGCTGCTTCCCCATCGCACGGCCCTGGGTGCTAATGGCCAGTTACAGGCCGATTTCCTGTTACTGCAGCAGAGTTGGTTCCTGGGAAGAGCACATTAAGGTGGTGAGAGTTCTCCACACTGAGAAGTTGCACTACTTTATAAACTCTGTTTTGTGGAAGCAATTCTACATTACAAACTCTATTTAGTATAGGCACTTCTGCTAACTGATCCTCACTCTTCTGTAAGCAACTCCATTCTGATGATATCATCCCCCAAGTGTTTTCTGTACATAAAAAGAGAAAACATCATCAGGAAAAAAAAATAAGACCAGGGACAACCAGATAAGAGCTTTATTGTGCAGTCCACTCAGTATCTGGCTTTACTAGTAGACAAATCGGAGGTTCGATTTTACTTGCAACTGTTAGTACGTGGGGTGCAAGTCGGGTCAGTTGGTTCGGGTTTGAGCCAACCTGGAACAGAACCGAACTAGTTCGGTCCTATCATATCGAAACACAAACCAACCCTACCACACTAAGACTGGATCGGTAGTTGGTCCAAAAAACTAATGGCTACTGGCTATTTACTAGCAAGCCAGAGGCCTACATTAGACTTTAGGCACATGTTGGTTCTCTTGGTAGTTGGTTCAAACTCTAGTAAATAACAAAGGGTTACTCGTGCGCTACTGTGATGTAGCTTCCAAGTACGAATATATGTCGGCTTATCATATATGTGGACTATTATATATGAGTTTGGTTTTCGGGTTGGTTTGAATCTAACCGAGCTCCAACACAGAACCGACACGTACTCAGTTGGATCCACAAAACATAGAACCGAACTAACCCATTTGGTCAAAATACCAGACCCAAATCGATCATTTAGGTCTAATTGGCTGAAAATCAAATCCAAAAAGGTACATGTGCACAACAATTGTACACATGAATTTACAATTTACCAAATGGAGAAGCCACTTCAATTCATGAATTCTCCTACCCCAACAAATTTAAAGCCCTTAACATAGTCTCCACGAACCACACTATCACCGTGGTTCGGGGTCCACCAGTAGCCATCTGTCGTTTGCGTCCACTAAGGACGGTTTTGAAATGTTGCGATCTACATGCCACCGGGTGAACCCTTGGGGTTCCCATCATACGGGCTGACTGATCTAAACGGTTTAGTGGACCATTTTGCCCCTCGCTGTCAACAAATTCAATCTTGAAGAAGAAGATGAAGAAAATCCCCAAATTTTATATTAAAAAACCGATTCAATCATGAGGAAGAACTTCATCTTCTTCCTCAAATCCAAGGTCAGGAACCCATTCACAAGGGATCGTGAGGAAGAAGATGAAACCCATTCGTAGGGAAGAACTCATTCGTGAAAAAGAAGAAACTCACTTGTGAGGAAGAACCAATTAGGGAGGAAGAAAATGAACCCATTTGGAAGAAAGAATGAGGAAGAAAATGAAACCCATTTGTGGGGAAGGAACTCATTCGCAAGAAGTAACACATTCATGAGGAAGGAATCCATTTAGAAGGAGATGAAACTCATTCGTGAGTAAAGAGATGAAATTCATTCTGATGAAGGAATCCATTCGTGAGTAAATGATGAAACTCATTCGTGATAAAGGAACCTATTTCGGCAAAAGAAGATGAGACCCATTGGTGATGAAGGAACCCAATCTGGAGGAAAAAGATGAAAGTCATTCGTGAGGAAGGAATCCATCCGGAAGGAAAAAGATGAAGATCTTTCCCAAATCCTCAAATTCCTAAGATGAAAATCTTCCCCAAATCCTTAAATACACATTCGGGGGGTAGAAGATGAAGATCTCCCCCAAATCATCGAATCACAAAATTTTAATCTAACTTTGGACAATTTTTCTTCATCTTATTCCTCCAAGATCGTGTTCTTGATGGCAAGGGGCAAAACGGTCTAATTAAAAATATAGAAGGGTGGAAAGACGTTTGACAGGCGGAATTGGACGGAATGGGGGTTCTAGTCTAATAACAATTAAAAGGGGGTGACTTAGGGCATCTCCAGCCCTTACTCAAATCGTTACTCAGATTTAAATCTGAGTAAAATCGTCTAAGAAACAACTCCAATCCTTGACTCAAACTTATACCAAATTGAGTTTTACTCAAAATTTTCACCAAATCGGAGGAGACCCAAATCCCATACCAAATTCTAACAGTTATCCCCCAAGACCTTCCTATTTACAAATGTGCCCTCTAATTTGAGTTTTACTAAACTTTGAGTGAAAAATCTGAGTAAAAGGGCTAGAGTGCTTGTACCAGATTGAGATTTACTCAAATTTGAGTAAGGATTGGAGCACTAAGTATCAGATTGAGTTTTTACTCAGATTTTTACTAAAACTCTGAGTAAGTGCTCGAAATGCTCTTACAAAATAGTATACAAGTTTGGGGGGGTAAGTCAAATTTGCCCTAAACATTACTGCAGATAAGATTGCCCCTGAGCTATTACAGAGATTAATTAAACTCAGGAAGGTTGTTATCTTCACCTTTCCGGCCGATGGGACCACCTGGGCGTCTATGAAATCTGCACCCTTGAAACCCTTCATCATGAAGACCCTGAGGACGTCCTCGGGCTTCTGCGGCCCAAAGATCACCCCTGGGCGGTGAGGATACGGCGGAGGCCCCGATCCCTCCTCCACGAGCTTCATCTTGTCCTCCAGCCGGTCAACCCTATCCCGCATCTCCTGCAGCTCTCTTTCCGTCTTACCGTGCACCGCGGCCGTTCGAGATCGATCCTTCGCCAGTCCCTCCTTCACGATCCTGTAAGCCGGGAGTCCTCCTGCATAGAGAAACAAACCCCTGACGCCGCCATCAGCGTCCAACTCACGGTCCCCCGGTGAACGAGATGGCGGGGGTTACAGCCTTACAGGACATCGTACCTGTGTAGGGTTTGGTGAGTTCTCCGAGGGCGTGATCCGATAGGTTCCACACGACCCGTCCGATCCTTTCCCAGCCGTCCCGATCGGGCACGGCCTCCTTAACCCGCTGTACCCCGTCGACACGGACGGCGTGGTCCATCCGAGAGACGACGGCAGCTACGGGAGTTAGATCCGGCGCAGAGAGGCGGAGCTTATCAGCGGCCGACTGGAGGATCTCCCCCGCCCGGGCAGCCTTTCCACTGATGTCGGTGCTGCCCGCGCCAGCCGCGGCCCAACCGAGGCCGAAAACGCTCCGATAGGCATCCATCACAGTTGCCAGATCCGGTGAGCGGCGATGGAGGTTATCCACCGCCGACTGGAGCGCATCCCACATCCCCATCCTCTCTCTCTCTCTCTCTCTCTCTCTCTCTCTCTCTCTCTCTCCACTGGAGTCGAACTCAATTAAAGGAGAAAAAGCTTACGAATCCACTAGGTCTGCTTTTGCTTATGCTTTTCTTAATTCTCATGAGTGTTGATTTCTGCACTCACAAAATTACTGGGACTCCCAAGTCTCAAGGCCCAAGTTCATACCAGCACCCTAATCCAATTTCTATATTAAATTAAGTCCCTCATCGAGAAAAAAATTGATGAGCGAGGCATTGCACGGCATACGCGACATAGGGTAAGGAGGTAATTTGAACCCAATGAAAATGGAGCGTTGCTATTGACACGCGACATAGGGTAATAATTAGAGATGGCCAATAACATTAGGGCAAATTTGACTTACCCCCTCAAAACTATATGCTATTTAGTAAGTCACCACCCTTTATAATCGTTATTAGACCTAACCCACCCACCCCCCCCTCCATTTGGTCCAATTCCATCAGTCAAATATGTTTGACTACTATTCCACTATCCTATGCTGTTTTTATATTAAAAAACCTATTCAATCATGAGGAAGAACTTCATCTTCTTCCTCAAATCCAATGTCAAGAACCCATTCATAAGGGATCGTGAGGAAGAAGATGAAACCCATTCGTAGGGGAGAACTCATTCG
This sequence comes from Chamaelirium japonicum, assembly GCA_947650365.1. Classification (NCBI taxonomy): domain Eukaryota; kingdom Viridiplantae; phylum Streptophyta; class Magnoliopsida; order Liliales; family Melanthiaceae; genus Chamaelirium; species Chamaelirium japonicum. Next base: position 50,594,819 of record OX393551.1, on the reverse strand, counting down.
TGAAAAAGAAGATGAAACCCACTTGAGAGGAAGAACCAATTAGGGAGGAAGAAAATGAACCCATTTGGGAGAAAGAATGAGGAAGAAAATGAAACCCATTTGTGGGGAAGGAACTCATTGCAAGAAGTAACACATTCATGAGGAAGGAATCCATTTGGAAGGAGATGAAACCCATTCGTGAGTAAATGATGAAACTCATTCGTGATAAAGAAACCTATTTAGGCGGAAGAAGATGAAACCCATTGGTGATGAAGGAACCCAATCTGGAGGAAGAAGATGAAAGTCATTCATGAGGAAGAAATCCATCCGGAAGGAAGAAGATGAAGATCTTTCCCAAATCCTCAGATTCCTAAGATGAAAATCTTCCTCAAATCCTTAAATACACATTCGGGGGGTCGAAGATGAAGATCTCCCCCAAATCATCGAATCACAAAATTTTAATCTAACTTTGGACAATTTTTCTTCATCTTGTTCCTCCAAGATCGTGTTCTTGATGGTATAGTCTAATTAAAAATATAGGAGGGTGGAAAGACATTTGACAGGCGGAATTGGACGGAATGGGGGTTCAAGTCTAATAACAATTAAAAGGGGGTGATTTAGGGCATCTCTAGCCCTTACTCAAATCGTTACTCATATTTAAATCTGAGTAAAATCGTCTAAGAAACAACTCCAGTCCTTTACTCAAACTTATACCAAACTAAGTTTTACTCAAATTTTTCACCAAATCGGAGGAGACTCAAATCCCATACCAAATTCTAACGGTCATCCCCCAAGACCTTCCTATTTACAAACGTGCCCTCTAATTTTGAGTTTTACTAAAATTTGAGTGAAAAATCAGAGTAAAAGGGCTAGAGTGCTTGTACCAGATTGAGATTTACTCAAATTTGAGTGAGGATTGGAGCGCCAAGTATCGGATTGAGTTTTTACTCAGATTTTTACCAAAAATCTGAGTAAGCGCTGGAAATGCTCTTACTAAATAGTATACAAGTTTGGCGGGGTAAGTCAAATTTGCCCTAAACATTACTGCAAATAAGATTGCCCCTGAGCTATTCCAGAGATTAATTAAACTCAGGAAGGTTGTTATCTTCACCTTTCCGGCCGATGGGACCACCTGGGCGTCTATGAAATCTGCACCCTTGAAACCCTTCATCATGAAGGCCCTGAGGACGTCCTCGGGCTTCTGCGGCCCAAAGACCACCCCTGGGCGGTGAGGATACGGCGGAGGCCCCGATCCCTCCTGCACGAACTTCATCTTGTCCTCCAGCCGGTCAACCCTATCCCGCATCTCCTGCAGCTCTCTTTCCGTCTTACCGTGCACCGCGGCCGTTCGAGATCGATCCTTCGCCAGTCCCTCCTTCACGATCTTGTAAGCCGGCAGTCCTCCTGCATAGAGAACCAAACCCCTGACGCTGCCATCGGCGTCCAACTCACGGTCCCCCGGTGAACGAGATGGCGGGGGTTACAGCCTTACAGGACATCGTACCTGTGTAGGGTTTGGTGAGTTCTCCGAGGGCGTGATCCGATAGGTTCCACACGACCCGTCCGATCCTTTCCCAGCCGTCCCGATCAGGCACGGCCTCCTTAACCCGCTGTACCCCGTCGACACGGACGGCGTGGTCCATCCGAGAGACGACTGCAGCTACGGGAGTTAGATCCGGCGCGGAGAGGCGGAGCTTATCAGCGGCCGAGTGGAGGATCTCCCCCGCCCGGGCAGCCTTTCCACTGATGTCGGTGCTGCCCGCGCCAGCCGCGGCCCAACCGAGGCCGAAAACGCTCCGACAGGCATCCATCACAGTTGCCAGATCCGGTGAGCGGCGATGGAGGTTATCCGCCGCCGACTGGAGCGCATCCCACATCCCCATCCTCTCTCTCTCTCCACTGGAGTCGAACTCAATTAAAGGAGAAAAGTGTGAGAAAACAGGAACTAGAGATAACAAAGAGAATGACTAGTGGGATTAATTTGTATGGCTTGTTATGCCTCTTCTATTTCATCACTATATATAATGTACAGATTACACTCATAAGGGAATGAATCCCATATTATACAATATATGCTTTTATGGTAACCATGCAATGCTGCAATGAATCCCATTCAATGCTGAATGGATCCCATCATATATAATATGAGCTGTTATGGTAACTATGTAATGCTGGAATGAATCCCATCATATACATGCTATTATGGTGATTATTCAATGCTGAATGAATCCCTTGATTGCTGCAATATACAGCTGCAATCAGCTGTGATGATTGCTTGATCAATGGCACGATTGGCGGCATGGTGAGGAGCAGCAATCCAGCGTAGATATCGCACATCCCCCCTCAAGCTGACGAAGGGTGAACCCGTAAGGAGAGTTTGTCCCGAAGCCAGAGAAATCGCGGACTAGGAAGCGACTTTGTAAAGATATCAGCGACTTGATCTTTCCCTGGTAGATGAGAGACAGTGACATCACCCCGAAGTACATGATCGCGTATGAAGTGGACGTCGATATCAATGTGTTTCGTCCTGCTGTGGAAAACAGGATTCTTAGCCATGTGCAGTGCACTAATGTTGTCGCAGAGGAGTAAGGGGGTTCCAGATAAGCGGACGTGAAGAAATCGAAGCATGTGGAGGAACCAAAGAACTTCAGTCGTCGTGGAAGCCAGCGCACGATACTCGGCCTCGGCACTAGAGCGAGATACAGTAGGTTGCTTCTTGGACCCCCAAGAAAGTAGATTTGGCCCGAGGAAGACGGCGTAGCCCGTTGTTGAGCGTCGACTATCTGGACAACCCGCCCAATCTGCATCTGAAAAAGCACGAAGCGCTAGTGAAGCCGACTTTGAGAACCGAAGGCCAGAGGAGAGAGTGCCTTTGACGTAGCGAAAAATTCTCTTGACTACAGAAAGATGAGAGGAGCATGGTTTTTGCATAAATTGGCAAACATAATTAACAGCGTAAGCAAGGTCTGGGCGGGTCATAGTCAAGTATTGAAGAGACCCGACCATCTGCCTGTAGACCGTTGGATCAGGAAGAGGATCCGGGGCACAAGCTGATAGTTGGATGCCGGCTTCGAGGGGACTCTTGGCTGACTTAACACTGGATAAGCCAAAGCGAGTAAGAAGAGCAAGAGCATATTGAGTTTGAGAGAGAACAAGAGAGTCGTTGTGCCGCACAACTTGCATGCCCAAGAAGAAGTTAAGTGCTCCCATGTCCTTCATGTCGAACTCAGTACCTAGGGTTTCGTTGAAGTTAGCAGCAACAGGGGAGGATGCATCCTCTCAGGCTCTCAGTAGAAACGCACTTCCAAAACCCAATTTTTATTCAATCATACATTTTGCCAATAACAGAAGGGAAAGGCCTTTATCAATAGGCTGGTTTACATCCATAAACTCCCACAGATAATGGGGGACTAAAATAAAGACTAACTTGACTTGCACACGAAGGCTTAAATTATCCTAATTAATTATTCCAAAATACTAAATTAAATGATTAAAAAAATAATTTGGCCTGTTTGAGCTGTTGGCCAGGCGGCTTGTGCGTGCTTGATATGCTCCGCATCAGAGAGAGAGAGAGAGAGAGAGAGAGAGAGAGAGAGAGAGAGAGAGGTTAGACATAAGGAACTGTAGATCCTCATCTATAGATTTTTAGACTTAGTATAAGATTGTTATCATGTTGCCATGGTGGCTAAGCTATGGCAGGAAAGGCTAAATAAACATGAAACCTCTGCCCCTCTGACTCAATAAATCAATCACACATAACTTCTTTATAATTTTTTGGCTATTTATATATGAACTTATCTATAATGCAAATCAGAGAGTAATAAATTTTTATGGTTTTGTACTATTGCTTGTGCTATTAAATCATGGCTCTTATGTTTGTGCCCTTTTTTTGCTTCTTCAATTGAAAATTTGTTTTAGTTTCTGAACTCAATAGTGCAAAATTACGGGTATTGGTAAAATAAATTTTTTTGTGACGAGGGCTTCTGGGTTTGGCATGAGCAGGCTGTTCTTGCCGCGATAGCGATCGTTTTTGGGGCGACGAAGGGAGCTAATGTGTGGTGATCTCACCGGCCTTTGTGGGTGGTTTGTATATTACTTTCATGAGTTCCAAATTCTGAAGAAGTGATGTAAAAGTTATGTATCCAATATTATTACGAGCCGTTGTGGGGTTCTACTTGATCGAAAAAAAATCATGTAACTAAACAACGATACGGAGGAGGCTCTTGTGTATTTATTCATATCTAGTAATGGTTTTTTTTTTTTTTTCCCTTCCGTTCAATGTTTGCTCGAGCCATCGGAATTCATTTTGCCGGGGGCATAGGGTTATCCTGATTGCTCTTTATGGTGTGTGGCACTGCTTTGAGATCCCCTGCTAGTCAAGAGGAGGCTCTGATTGTGAATCATTCATTCATCAGCCGAAACAATTTCTATGGCTAGGGTGAGTTTTATTGTATAATCTGCTCCTATCCCGCCTGAGCCGCCTCTGCTTGCCACTGCAGTGCAGCATCATCCCGACCTCGCCCGTATCCTGCCGATGGCCACCACCTTCTGTGTTCCACTGTGACTTCGCCGCTCATCGTTCGTCATCAACGGATGGCTACTAGGAGTCGGAGGAGGGCTACGACATGGGTTGGGCTAATCCGAAGCCGGGAGTTTCGATGGGGTTGGGTTGAGTTTTTTAATTTATTTTTGGGTTAAAAAATACCAACCCAATGTCAGGTTGCGGTGGATTATGGTTGAGACCTTGGGTTCAAGCTGACCCAACCTGAACTCAAGTTTTTATTATTTATTATAAGAATTTATATTATATGTAAGCATTTGGTTGTCTCCAATCTACACGTATGCGTCCCGATTGCGTACGTACAATGTTCATTGCTATATCTTATAGTCAGATGGATGGAACTCCATCTAATGGTTGGCATCAGCCAGATCCTTGCATTAGAAGGTAAATCCTTTCCCCATCCCGTGCTGCCCTACTTTCATCGCATCTCATCGCAGTAGCTTCTAAACCCTATTACCCTGCTCCACTTCTTACTATTGCATTCTCAAATGTCAGCAACTTCTTCCAAACCCCTTTTTTTTTTTTAATGTTTGTTATATGTTTTAACTCTTAATGGTACTTTGAATCCATGACAATCACTCCTTTTATTCTAGAAATTTTTAAGTTTTTTTTTCTTCCATCAAGTGTTCTCAATCTCAAACATTGGTTTTTATCCTTTTATATCTTTCAATGGTTTATTTTATTCTCTGGCAACTTTTGGATGGAATGAACCAATGTATGATGGGGCTCTCATATGGAGACTAGTGGAGTACATTTATTTTATCAATTTAGTACACACTAAACATCTCTGCTTGTTCTTTGAGTTGAATCCTGTGATGACAGAGCCCATCTTTCTCTTGAACTTGTCAATAGCTCTTTATCACATTTGGTAACACTAACTTCACAAAACTACGTTGGAACATATCTTGTATAGTGTTAGGGTTAGGATTAGGGTTGAGTTATAGTCCTACCGTCAGTGGATGCACCGCAGCCGAAGAAGTCGTTGGGTCAAAACAGTGGGACACAGAGGACAGGGCGTCGATTAGGGCTGCAACTCAGGCATACCAGGTTAGGTTGGAGGTCAACCCAAGACGTAGAACCTTCAACCCGTAACCCAAGCCGAGAAAACTTTCCAAGCTGCTCAGCTTCGGGGCTTCTGCTGCGATAGAAGTGTGATAGCATTGCTCCATCCCCCGCCATGGAAAGCGGCGCTTCCGCTTCAGCTTCAGCTTCAGCAGCCCCGGCAATCGCTGCAGCCATCGCATCTATCTTGCAAGGAGTTTGGCGGACAGCCGGCGGCAATTGCTGCAGCTATAGCAATATAGCACCTATGGTGATATTCAGCATATCTACAGCTCATTGTGAAAGAGGGGCTCGACTCTGCTGCATATCAAAATCAACCTGTAACTGGCCAGTAGCGCCCAGGGCCGTGCGATGGGGAAGCAGCGGCGTCGACGCACAAGGGTACTTCCGTCACCACATGACACATCGTGCATTGTGGCCGCTGCTTCCCCATCGCACGGCCCTGGGTGCTACTGGCCAGTTACAGGCCGATTTCTTGTTACTGCAGCAGAGTTGGTTCCTGGAAAGAGCACACTAAGGTGGTGACAGTTCTCCACACTGAGAAGTTGCACTACTTTATAAACTCTGTTTTGTGGAAGCAATTCTACATTACAAACTCTATATAGTATAGGCACTTCTGCTAACTGATCCTCACTCTTCTGTAAGTAACTCCATTCTGATGATATCATCCCCCAAGTGTTTTCTGTACATCAAAAGAAAAAACATCATCAGGGAAAAAAAATAAGACCAGGGACAACCAGATAAGAGCTTTATTGTGCAGTCCACTCAGTATCTGGCTTTACTAGTAGACAAATCGGAGGTTCGATTTTACTTGCAACTGTTAGTACGTGGGGTGCAAGTCGGGTCAGTTGGTTCGGGTTTGAGCCAACCTGGAACAGAACCGAACTAGTTCGGTCCTATCATATCGAAACACAAACCAACCCGACCACACTAAGACTGGATCGGTAGTTGGTCCAAAAAAATAATGGCTACTGGCTATTTACTAGCAAGCCAGAGGCCTACATTAGACTATAGGCACATGTTGGTTCTCTTGGTAGTTGGTTCAAACTCTAGTAAATAACAAAGGGTTACTTGTGCGCTACTGTGATGTAGCTTCCAAGTACGAATATATGTCGGCTTATCATATATGTGGACTATTATATATGAGTTTGGTTTTCGGGTTGGTTTGAATCTAACCGAGCTCCAACACAGAACCGACACGTACTCAGTCGGATCCACAAAACATAGATCCGAACTAACCCATTTGGTCAAAATACCAGACCCAAATCGATCATTTAGGTCTAATTGGCTGAAAATCAAATCCAAAAAGGTACATGTGCACATCAATTGTACACATGAATTTACAATTTACCAAATGGAGAAGCCACTTCAATTCATGAATTCTCCTACCCCAACAAATTTAAAGCCCTTAACATAGTCTCCACGAACCACACTATCACCGTGGTTCGGGGTCCACCAGTAGCCATCTGTCGTTTGCGTCCACTAAGGACGGTTTTGAAATGTTGCGATCTACATGCCACCGGGTGAACCCTTGGGGTTCCCATCATACGGGCTGACTGATCTAAACGGTTTAGTGGACCATTTTGCCCCTCGCTGTCAACAAATTCAATCTTGAAGAAGAAGATGAAGAAAATCCCCAAATTTTATATTAAAAAACCGATTCAATCATGAGGAAGAACTTCATCTTCTTCCTCAAATCCAAGGTCAGGAACCCATTCACAAGGGATCGTGAGGAAGAAGATGAAACCCATTCGTAGGGAAGAACTCATTCGTGAAAAAGAAGAAACTCACTTGTGAGGAAGAACCAATTAGGGAGGAAGAAAATGAACCCATTTGGAAGAAAGAATGAGGAAGAAAATGAAACCCATTTGTGGGGAAGGAACTCATTCGCAAGAAGTAACACATTCATGAGGAAGGAATCCATTTAGAAGGAGATGAAACTCATTCGTGAGTAAAGAGATGAAATTCATTCTGATGAAGGAATCCATTCGTGAGTAAATGATGAAACTCATTCGTGATAAAGGAACCTATTTCGGCAAAAGAAGATGAGACCCATTGGTGATGAAGGAACCCAATCTGGAGGAAAAAGATGAAAGTCATTCGTGAGGAAGAAATCCATCCGGAAGGAAAAAGATGAAGATCTTTCCCAAATCCTCAAATTCCTAAGATGAAAATCTTCCCCAAATCCTTAAATACACATTCGGGGGGTAGAAGATGAAGATCTCCCCCAAATCATCGAATCACAAAATTTTAATCTAACTTTGGACAATTTTTCTTCATCTTATTCCTCCAAGATCGTGTTCTTGATGGCAAGGGGCAAAACGGTCTAATTAAAAATATAGAAGGGTGGAAAGACGTTTGACAGGCGGAATTGGACGGAATGGGGGTTCAAGTCTAATAACAATTAAAATGGGGTGACTTAGGGCATCTCCAGCCCTTACTCAAATCGTTACTCAGATTTAAATCTGAGTAAAATCGTCTAAGAAACAACTCCAATCCTTGACTCAAACTTATACCAAATTGAGTTTTACTCAAAATTTTCACCAAATCGGAGGAGACCCAAATCCCATACCAAATTCTAACAGTTATCCCCCAAGACCTTCCTATTTACAAATGTGCCCTCTAATTTGAGTTTTACTAAACTTTGAGTGAAAAATCTGAGTAAAAGGGCTAGAGTGCTTGTACCAGATTGAGATTTACTCAAATTTGAGTAAGGATTGGAGCACTAAGTATCAGATTGAGTTTTTACTCAGATTTTTACTAAAACTCTGAGTAAGTGCTCGAAATGCTCTTACAAAATAGTATACAAGTTTGGGGGGGTAAGTCAAATTTGCCCTAAACATTACTGCAGATAAGATTGCCCCTGAGCTATTACAGAGATTAATTAAACTCAGGAAGGTTGTTATCTTCACCTTTCCGGCCGATGGGACCACCTGGGCGTCTATGAAATCTGCACCCTTGAAACCCTTCATCATGAAGACCCTGAGGACGTCCTCGGGCTTCTGCGGCCCAAAGATCACCCCTGGGCGGTGAGGATACGGCGGAGGCCCCGATCCCTCCTCCACGAGCTTCATCTTGTCCTCCAGCCGGTCAACCCTATCCCGCATCTCCTGCAGCTCTCTTTCCGTCTTACCGTGCACCGCGGCCGTTCGAGATCGATCCTTCGCCAGTCCCTCCTTCACGATCCTGTAAGCCGGGAGTCCTCCTGCATAGAGAAACAAACCCCTGACGCCGCCATCAGCGTCCAACTCACGGTCCCCCGGTGAACGAGATGGCGGGGGTTACAGCCTTACAGGACATCGTACCTGTGTAGGGTTTGGTGAGTTCTCCGAGGGCGTGATCCGATAGGTTCCACACGACCCGTCCGATCCTTTCCCAGCCGTCCCGATCGGGCACGGCCTCCTTAACCCGCTGTACCCCGTCGACACGGACGGCGTGGTCCATCCGAGAGACGACGGCAGCTACGGGAGTTAGATCCGGCGCAGAGAGGCGGAGCTTATCAGCGGCCGACTGGAGGATCTCCCCCGCCCGGGCAGCCTTTCCACTGATGTCGGTGCTGCCCGCGCCAGCCGCGGCCCAACCGAGGCCGAAAACGCTCCGATAGGCATCCATCACAGTTGCCAGATCCGGTGAGCGGCGATGGAGGTTATCCACCGCCGACTGGAGCGCATCCCACATCCCCATCCTCTCTCTCTCTCTCTCTCTCTCTCTCTCTCTCTCCACTGGAGTCGAACTCAATTAAAGGAGAAAAAGCTTACGAATCCACTAGGTCTGCTTTTGCTTATGCTTTTCTTAATTCTCATGAGTGTTGATTTCTGCACTCACAAAATTACTGGGACTCCCAAGTCTCAAGGCCCAAGTTCATACCAGCACCCTAATCCAATTTCTATATTAAATTAAGTCCCTCATCGAGAAAAAAATTGATGAGCGAGGCATTGCACGGCATACGCGACATAGGGTAAGGAGGTAATTTGAACCCAATGAAAATGGAGCGTTGCTATTGACACGCGACATAGGGTAATAATTAGAGATGGCCAATAACATTAGGGCAAATTTGACTTACCCCCTCAAAACTATATGCTATTTAGTAAGTCACCACCCTTTATAATCGTTATTAGACCTAACCCACCCACCCCCCCCTCCATTTGGTCCAATTCCATCAGTCAAATATGTTTGACTACTATTCCACTATCCTATGCTGTTTTTATATTAAAAAACCTATTCAATCATGAGGAAGAACTTCATCTTCTTCCTCAAATCCAATGTCAAGAACCCATTCATAAGGGATCGTGAGGAAGAAGATGAAACCCATTCGTAGGGGAGAACTCATTCGTGAAAAAGAAGATGAAACCCACTTGAGAGGAAGAACCAATTAGGGAGGAAGAAAATGAACCCATTTGGGAGAAAGAATGAGGAAGAAAATGAAACCCATTTGTGGGGAAGGAACTCATTGCAAGAAGTAACACATTCATGAGGAAGGAATCCATTTGGAAGGAGATGAAACCCATTCGTGAGTAAATGATGAAACTCATTCGTGATAAAGAAACCTATTTAGGCGGAAGAAGATGAAACCCATTGGTGATGAAGGAACCCAATCTGGAGGAAGAAGATGAAAGTCATTCATGAGGAAGAAATCCATCCGGAAGGAAGAAGATGAAGATCTTTCCCAAATCCTCAGATTCCTAAGATGAAAATCTTCCTCAAATCCTTAAATACACATTCGGGGGGTCGAAGATGAAGATCTCCCCCAAATCATCGAATCACAAAATTTTAATCTAACTTTGGACAATTTTTCTTCATCTTGTTCCTCCAAGATCGTGTTCTTGATGGTATAGTCTAATTAAAAATATAGGAGGGTGGAAAGACATTTGACAGGCGGAATTGGACGGAATGGGGGTTCAAGTCTAATAACAATTAAAAGGGGGTGATTTAGGGCATCTCTAGCCCTTACTCAAATCGTTACTCATATTTAAATCTGAGTAAAATCGTCTAAGAAACAACTCCAGTCCTTTACTCAAACTTATACCAAACTAAGTTTTACTCAAATTTTTCACCAAATCGGAGGAGACTCAAATCCCATACCAAATTCTAACGGTCATCCCCCAAGACCTTCCTATTTACAAACGTGCCCTCTAATTTTGAGTTTTACTAAAATTTGAGTGAAAAATCTGAGTAAAAGGGCTAGAGTGCTTGTACCAGATTGAGATTTACTCAAATTTGAGTGAGGATTGGAGCGCCAAGTATCGGATTGAGTTTTTACTCAGATTTTTACCAAAAATCTGAGTAAGCGCTGGAAATGCTCTTACTAAATAGTATACAAGTTTGGCGGGGTAAGTCAAATTTGCCCTAAACATTACTGCAAATAAGATTGCCCCTGAGCTATTCCAGAGATTAATTAAACTCAGGAAGGTTGTTATCTTCACCTTTCCGGCCGATGGGACCACCTGGGCGTCTATGAAATCTGCACCCTTGAAACCCTTCATCATGAAGGCCCTGAGGGCGTCCTCGGGCTTCTGCGGCCCAAAGACCACCCCTGGGCGGTGAGGATACGGCGGAGGCCCCGATCCCTCCTGCACGAACTTCATCTTGTCCTCCAGCCGGTCAACCCTATCCCGCATCTCCTGCAGCTCTCTTTCCGTCTTACCGTGCACCGCGGCCGTTCGAGATCGATCCTTCGCCAGTCCCTCCTTCACGATCTTGTAAGCCGGCAGTCCTCCTGCATAGAGAACCAAACCCCTGACGCTGCCATCGGCGTCCAACTCACGGTCCCCCGGTGAACGAGATGGCGGGGGTTACAGCCTTACAGGACATCGTACCTGTGTAGGGTTTGGTGAGTTCTCCGAGGGCGTGATCCGATAGGTTCCACACGACCCGTCCGATCCTTTCCCAGCCGTCCCGATCGGGCACGGCCTCCTTAACCCGCTGTACCCCGTCGACACGGACGGCGTGGTCCATCCGAGAGACGACGGCAGCTACGGGAGTTAGATCCGGCGCAGAGAGGCGGAGCTTATCAGCGGCCGACTGGAGGATCTCCCCCGCCCGGGCAGCCTTTCCACTGATGTCGGTGCTGCCCGCGCCAGCCGCGGCCCAACCGAGGCCGAAAACGCTCCGATAGGCATCCATCACAGTTGCCAGATCCGGTGAGCGGCGATGGAGGTTATCCACCGCCGACTGGAGCGCATCCCACATCCCCATCCTCCCTCCCTCTCTCTCTCTCTCTCTCTCTCTCTCTCTCTCTCTCTCTCTCTCTCTCTCTCTCTCTCCACTGGAGTCGAACTCAATTAAAGGAGAAAAAGCTTACGAATCCACTAGGTCTGCTTTTGCTTATGTTTTTCTTAATTCTCATGAGTGTTGATTTCTGCACTCACAAAATTACTGGGACTCCCAAGTCTCAAGGCCCAAGTTCATACCAGCACCCTAATCCAATTTCTATATTAAATTAAGTCCCTCATCGAAAAAAAATTGATGAGCGAGGCATTGCACGGCATACGCGACATAGGGTAAGGAGGTAATTTGAACCCAATGAAAATGGAGCGTTGCTATTGACACACCAACATTTGCCATACAGACACCGTTTAAAAGTTTTTTTTATTACAAAATAGCCCCCAAGTAAAATGATCAAAACATCCAGTTTTTTCTTCTTTTTTTTTTGTTTGAGACGTCTTTGTCCGACCTTGGCCGAACAAGGTACAGTATGTTCGGCCGACCAAAGCCAAACATTGTATAGTACGTTCGGTCGACCATGGCTGAACATACTGTACCATGTTTGGACGGCAGAACGTATTGTATAATGTCCGACTTTGGTCAGCCAAACTTAAGGTTTGGATGCTGGTACGACAACGGAGAGAAAATCGACAGGAAGAGGAACTTAAGGTTTGCTATTGACACACCAACATTTGCCATACAAACACCGTTTAAAAGTTTTTTTTATTACAAAATTGCCCCCAAGTAAAATGATCAAAACATCCAGTTTTTTCTTTTTTTTTTGTTTGAGACGTCTTTGTCCGACCTTTGCCGAACAAGGTACAGTATGTTCGGCCGACCAAAGCTAAACATTGTATAGTACGTTCGGTCGACCATGGCTGAACATACTGTACCATGTTTGGACGGCAGAACGTATTGTATAATGTCCGACTTTGGTCAGCCAAACTTAAGGTTTGGATGCTGGTACAACAACGGAGAGAAAATCGACAGGAAGAGGAACTTACAGTGCCTGGGTGGAGGAGATGAGCTCGGGAAGGGACGAAGAGCAGAGAGGAGCTCGTCGAAGCAGTTGATGGAGGTTGTATGGTGTTAGGGTTTGGGTGTGTGTGTGTGTGTGTGTAGAGAAAGAATGGTAGTATAGGGTTTTTTAAAAATTAGAGGTGTACAGTGAGTAAATATATAAAATTTTAAAACTGGGTGGTGCAGGGTGGTGTGTGAAGAGTATTTGATGTGTGAAAAGGAATACATGATGTGTCCATAAACTCGGGATGAAAATGACCTCTTAACCTTTTTCAAATTACCTTCTTACCCCTATGTGGCTTATGTGTCAGTTCCACTTCTCGGTTGTAGTTACAAGTCCTCAAATTTTTTCCTCCGCCTCCGCCCTCCCCTTAGGACTGTCAAGTGCCAACAGATCGAACCATGATCTGTATCCGAACCAGGTTTGGAATTAGTTGTTAGGTGAACATTTGCATCACAATATTCTCCAAATGCAACCACATTTAACAAAAATAAATACCAACTGTGTTCTTTGGTCATTTTCAAGTACCACCACACAGCCGATGGGGGGGGGGGGGCGAAGGGGGTTGCAAGTGACCGCCTCCTGCCTCCATTGACAGCCTGCTACCACTGTGGCCACCTTCCTCCTCTTTCTTCAGGCCAGAACCCTAGCACACCGTTTCAATGGCTATCAGTCAACTTCGTCATCGGCATGTAGCGACTGACAGGACATGAAAACGTTCGGTGGGTCGACATGGTGGGCTAGGGTTCCGATGAGAAGGAATGAGAAAGGAGGAAGAAGAACCATGAGGGGGGGGGGGGGGGGGAGGCGAGGGGGAAGGTTAGTTGCACGAGTATTTAGGTCCAAGATCCAATGATATAAACGATCCAACCCGATTTAAATTATTCTAACACGATGATCGTGCGCTAAACCTAATTTATTTTTTGGTTTCGAGATATTGATGTCGACTTGCAACAAATTAGTCAAGTCCAACTAGGAGAGTATTTTATTTCTCTTTCACATAGGCTCGCGAATATAAATACTGTAAAATTCTAATTCGTGAGTTAGATCAAGTAGACGAAATTTGCAAAGAAAGAGATTAAGATGGTAAGTCTAAGGAAAACTCTTGTAACTGAGTGGCTTTGGCAAATTGTCTCTCTTATGTGTGATCACATCTTGATTTCTTTTTTTATTTTCCTTAACAAGCCCAACAAGGGATTCACAAGAGTTGTTTCTTATGTGTGATCACATCTTGATTTCTTTTTTTATTTTCCTTAACAAGCCCAACAAGGGATGCAAAAGGGTTGTTTTGGTGGGTGGGCGGGTGTGGACCGTGTGGTTGATAAGTATGCTCGTGGCGGGCCCTCCCAGCTAGGGCACTTTCTTTCACTCGCACGGTGACTCCCGGGACCAGATGGTCCCTTCTTCCAATCTGTTCGACTCCCCCCTGCTCCGGTGTGGTGACTACTCTTAGCGGTGACTCCTATAAGCCCTCATGGGCCTTTCCTACGCTTCAGTAGGGGCGTGCATCGGTTCTAAACCAATCTATTTAGGTAAAACCCAAACCGATCCAATCTTGATCGATTTTGAGGATTTTCAATCCGATCCAAACTGAACTAAGATTGGAATCGAATCCAATTAAAATCGGTTTGGATTGGATTGGATTGCCGGTTTAGGCTTTGGACCATGTTCTTATTGGGTTCCCCCCCTCTCTATTAGGACCTAGTTCAAACTTGAAAAATAATAATCGTTATCAAATCAATAGTCTAAATAAGATTTTTAACTGAGTTTAAGTCATCCTACAATGTTGCAAAGGTTGTTCATAGCAAAAGTATACAAGGACACATGGTATATTTAGTAAAATATCATATGTATATACATATGTCGGTTTAGATCAGTTTTAAATTTAAAAATCCGTCAAGTGATCCAATCAAGTCGGTTTTTAAAAACCCAATCCGATCTGATCCATTGAGTGTGTCGAAACTGATCAAAATTAATCCGTTTGGTTTGGATCCTGTAAACCCCTACGCTCCGGTGTGGAAATTGTTGATGAGCTATCAACTATGGATCTAGCAAAACACACGATATCTCATGCACTGTACGTTCCCCTCATTTCATGAAGAATAGAACATACAGCTACAAACCCCTCAGATACAGGACAATGAACAATAATTAATCAAATGCATGACTTAGTCTTGCTTGATAGCACGGAATAGATCCTTGATCGGACACCCGGGTGCTTCAGCGCGAGAAACAATCTCTACGACTTTGTAAAAGGACTCTGGGCAGAGCAACGCTTCGACCGCAACTTCTGCAACCTGATCTCTGGATATCGAACCTTCGTATAGAGTGTCCTGAATGAGGGAACATCAATCACGAAAAACTTCAAGATAAAAGACCAACCCTCGTCTTGAAAGTGGTATCCAAGGATTATAGGCAACTTACAAAAACCTCCTCTGAACTATACACCTCGTTTCATATTGGTCCCTCAAATATACCAACATTACCAAGTTATCAACCCTGAACTATGCTACGTCTGCATTTGGCTACCTCCGTCAACTTTTTTATACCAAAAATACCCGTATCAATTTCCAACAAGACTCAAATATTTTTTGAAATATTTAACTTCTGATTACTAAGACATGGGTATTTTCGGAGTAGAAATTGATGGATGGGGAGTAAATGCAGATGGAGAAAAGTTCAAGGTTCAAATTGTTCAAAAACAAAGTTGAGGGACCGATATGAATTGAGGTGCATAGTTCAGGGGAGGCTTTTGTAATTTGCCTAAGGCAAAGAATCAAAAGGTCAAAGAATGAGCACTGTTACCTCCGGCTCCATCACTATATTCCCAGTAGGGGGATCATCTCTTAATCCACCAGGCCTTACGATGGTATAATTGACACCAGATCTCCTAATATATTGCTCCGCCTGCAGCTTTGCGATCAGCGTTAGTCCAATTACGTTCAGAATTACGTAAGCCGGATTGAAGAGTTGACCCATGGCTGCTCCGTTGACTAGAATGGAGCTGATAAGAATGAATCTCTTCACCCCAACTTTGCGACATGCATCCACGAGGTTCACTGTGCCAAAGTTGTCGACCTGCAGCAGTTACGATGTCCAGGTACTGATTACTAACGAAAAAATACACGAAGCCTGTGCCAGAAGTTTCCAATATAGATATCACAAGATTGTGGTACAGATGACAAAGTAATTATTTAGGGACTATGAGTAGAAGAAGCTTTTCAGCCATTAATCAACTCATTTATGCAAGTAGTAGATGTAACAATTATTTGTCCCTTTTGTGTTCTATTCAATGGTGGACACGATCATAACCAATTTAAGAAGTTGTAGAACAATTATTTGACACAAGAAAAGCGGATTGGCTGAACCGTAGAACTTGACCCAAGCTCGTGTGGTAGGCCTGGACCAGTGGCAGATCCAGGAAGTGCAAAATTGAAAATTTGGGAGGGACCATCTGTAAACTTTTTTCAAAATTTTCAAAGTACATATCAAGGGAGGATCCCAAAAGCATGCCGCCCCCCTCCCCGATCTCCACATAGGTCCGCCCTTGGCTTGGACATCAAGATTTAGTAGCAATTGTACCGAGTATCAACCAAACTGAACAAAACTCCGACCTAAATATGTCAAAATCATATTTAAACCAATCTAGACTTCTATTGGAAGTGTTGGATAATCTAAAAAGTCCACTTTATACCGTTGTATCAAAGCCTGGAACCGTGACCTGGGTGTTGAGATCGTTAGATGGAGTCTTACTATTAGTCCTATATGGACTATAGTAAGACTAGCACTACTTCTCCTTATATAGGAAGAGAACACATGCCATTACAATTCCATAGTCCATATGGGACTAATAGTAAGACTACATCTTACAGAAACTATATGCCCTAAAAGTTGGGCATGATACAATGAACTCTTTCATGGCATTATTCAGTTCTCATATGATTACGTGACCATCATTTATGTCACAATGGGTAGGAAATGGGCATTAAAAGGGCAGCTGTTATCAAGGGAGAGGGAAGGGAACCCATTGGCTGTCCATGGGCTTCGGTGAGGGTTTCTCCTGTAGGGTAAAATATAGTTCTATTCATTAGCATGCAAAGGTTTATAGAGAGTGAACTAGCTAAAGTGATGGGAAGCTAAAGCTTTCAACAGAGATGCAAAATAAGTGAAGGAGGAGAAGGAGAATGAAAGACTTATCGAAAGAGGCAAACCGAGGTTTCTGCTTGCACAATGCCCTAAAAACTAGATTGCCGTCGTAGGATGGTGCTCACGGCCTCCGATGATAAGCCCCCAGGGTACGACGTATTTAAGCTTTTCCGCACCAAGGAGGGCATGTGCGAACTCTTAGAGAACTTCAAAAACAATATCAAAATCTGAAGAAAATGTTTGGAAAAGTGTACTGCTCACGACCCCTTGGTGCTCCTCCAAACAGCAACTAGAGCTCGATTCGAGTTGCAAGTCGACCACGAACAAGAGCAGCAATAGGTGCCCTCGAGCAGCTCGTCAGTCATGAATAGGTGCAACACTTATTTGCTCGGAGATGAAGCAGTACTTCGGCACCTAAATGGATCAGCACCTCCACTCAAAAAGGTGCATCACCACTTAGCATCAAGGAGATAGAATAGCTTTGGATTCTAGGAAGGAGCAACACCTCTACTCCTTTCACTAGTCCGCCACACTTAGAGAGAAAGTTGAAGAAAGAGAGATGATGAGTTGTGTACTATCTGCATGGATTACAAGGCCCTCTATTTAAAGTCAGTGCCTCTCAGCTGAACCCATGATCTTCTCTAATCTCACAACTGACCCCCATGATCTCATCTAACCTCACAACTGACCCCATGATCTCCTCTCAACTGAACCCATGATCTCCTCTCATGTAGTGCCCATCCATAACACCCGTTCCCACAAAGACCGGCAACTCTCATGACATCCTCAACAATAAGGTTCTAAAAAGCGCTAGGCGCTAGTCGAGCTGTGGGGGGCCGCCTAGCGCCTAGACGTTTTGGCTTTTTTTAATTCTTTTTTAAAAAAGGGATGAGCCATCGTTGAGGAAGGCTGGATCCAAGAGAGGGACTGCTGTTGAGGAAGATCGGATCAAAAGAGTGACTATCGCTGAGGAGCCCATCTGAGCCCGCCTGACTAGCTTGAGTCTGCCTGGCCTGTTTATCCCGCCTGGCCAGCCTCAGCCTGCCTAGACCGCCTAGGCAGCTGCCTAGGCGGCCACCTTGCCCCGCTTAGCTCCGCCTGGAAGCTTAGCCGCTTTCTGGAGTGCCTAAGGCCTAGGCTGGGCGGTGGGGGGCTCCCTAGCGCCTAGGCGGCCGCCTGGGCCACTACTCAACAACCTATCAAAAGAGATCAAATCAAAACAAAAGATTCTAAAACGAAAAGAGCAAATCCATTGGTTGAAGATAGAATCATTCAAAAAAATGTTTGAATTCAAAAAATTAAAACTAATAATCCCCCACATGAATGATCTAAATCTCAATAAAATAATTAAAAATAAAATTTGGAGTTCCACAGGAATGTGTAATCACTGAGGTGTCTTTCGACTTGAACCCCAATTTAGAGATTGTCTGTAGAGCTTACTAACTGAGTAGTGACCTAAGTCTTGAATTGCTCAATTTGGATAGTAGACCTAGTCAACAGGCAACTCACACATCCTTAAATCATCATTGAGTTCCCCTCTCGGTTGTGCTTACTTACGACCATGATCTCTCCCCGATTTAACAAGCGCTCTAGAGAATTGGTCCCAATTCTCATAGAAAGCGGCCTCACTTCCACACTCATCTAGGTGCAATCTATAAGGAGTGCTCTGTATCTATACATCCCACAGGTATTACAGCTATAGATAGCATTAAGAGTCTACGACTCAGCCTCACAGCGATACATAATGTACTACCACATCATAGGGAGCATTGTTGTCAAGGTGCACGCTTAGGCGTACTAGGCGCCCAGAGAATTAATTTCGTGAGGCATCATTGTCTTTGCCCATGAATGCCTCAAACAAATTAATTTCCCATCCCATTTATTACTTACCAAAATAACGGAAAGAGAAAAAACATCAGGGAACTCACTTTCCATGGAGCAAAAATGTCCAACGAGCGCCGGAATCCCGTGGCACACAAGACAGCCTCGGCGTCGCCTATGGCTTCAGCTAATTTCTCCGACCCCTCCGTGACATCGGCCCTCACCTCCGATCACAACCATCAGAACAAAAGAATCAGAAATGAAGGTGAATGTAATTCATCGTCGAGCAAAATCAAACTTCTAAAAACCAAACCCTAACAGCTCAAAGATTTGCCAACCCCCCAACTCACAATTTGCACATCCGGGTCTCGGGGAAGGCTGCTCCTTGCCTTCTCCGGGTCGAGGGTGCCCGCCCTGACGGCAAACCCCTGGGAAAGCAGCTGCTCGACGATCCTCCTTCCGGTCTTGCCGGTGGACCCTGCAACGAAGATCTTCTTCTTCTTCTGATCGGGTCCTGAACCCTCAGCCTTGTCTTCAGCTCCAGTTACTGCCTCCATCTGGTAGAAGCTCAGACGCAGAGAATGGAAGTGTGAATACTAGAGATTGAGGAGTACTGGAATCAAGGGTTTTGAGCACCAACCTTGGCGGCTGAAACGGAGGAGGAGAAGGGTTTGGTGGTGATGGGGCGAGCGGTGGAGGACGACCTGAGGGCAGGCTGTGGAGGGAAGGGGGTTCTGAGGAAAGCAGCAGCCATGACAGTATCGGCCATTCATTTCAAAGCGCTGATGGTAACTTTATCAATAGCCGACGGAGTAAGATTTTGTTCCAACCTCTTTAAAGAGGTTGTTCAGGGTTTGCTGGTGCCCCAGCTGGGCACCTAAAAGTTGATATGACGGTTAGATTGGATTATGTGGCATCTGAAGTAGTGATTCGTAATTGTGTTAGGGATTATATTCTCAGCTTAGGCAATATTTATCCACCATGCTTCGCATTGGAAGCGGAAGCTTTGGCATTTTGTGATGGTCTAAAGGCAATTCAACAGCTACATCAGAACTTGGCTATTATTGAGGGTGATAATGCTTTGATCATCCGACTTCTGTTAAAGATCGAATTAAACCCACCTTGGCGTCTGTGATCAATAATTGCATAATGCAGAAGCATCATCGCCGAGTCACCAGGCCTTTCACCATGCGTGATCTATCGGGCAGCTAATTTGTGTGCTCATGCTATAACTGATCACACTGCATATTGTAATCTTATGTTTTTTTCTTTAGCTTTGCCTGATTGTATCGCTCCTCTCCTTGTTCGAGAGAAAGCACAAACTATTAGTATCAATGAAATGAATTTGGAGTCTTCTCAGCCGGCTAATTTATATGGAGGAGGAGTTCCTGATGAACACAGTAATCAGGTCCAACTCTATATAAACTAGTCGGATGAGAAAGCCTCCATCCTGCTTGTAAAAAAAAAAAATAGAGGTTGTTGGAGCATCCCCTCGAGATGGACCAATGACAGAGAGTGGGATGCTCCAACCTCTTTAAGGAGGTTGGAACAAAATCTTTCTCATAGCCGACACCGTGTTTGTTTGCCAACATGGGTTCAACCATTGGGGTTGTGCTATCAGCACACACCATTTTAGTAAGGGCACCCATAATATTTTTGGTGCTATTGGAACGTGCTAATACTAGCACCTTCCAAAAAAAAATCCTCTAAATTGTTCTTGTACTAGTGCATGCTTGTGCCGGTCGGCACTGCAGTGGGCTGCCTTCGGCAGCAACACATCTGTCGCACTACAACGGGCCGCCTTCGGTGGCAACACACCTGCACGCTTTCGGCAACAAAACACTTTCGACAACACCGGCATTAATAGGGACACAATTTTTCTCACCCGTGCCGATTGGCACGAAGCGAGCGCCTTCAGCACAACCTACTCTCCATATAATTGATCAATGACAGTTGTCTTTATTCGAACGGATTCCTTGAGATCGACCAGATGGTTTGGAGCGGCCGAAATTTCAACAGACGGGTTTATAACCGTTGATGCGAACAAAGATCACGGGATGAACGGCCAGGTTTAGTACAGTTTAAATGGGCCGGAATTTTAGAGGTTTAGTACAATTTAAATGGTTAGGGAGGGAGTTGGTTGACGGGGAAATAGAGATCGTGCGTTGATATTTGAACGAATGGACAGGGAAATGGAGATCGTGCTTTGATTTTTGAATAAATGGTTAGATCTATTTGGTTCATTTTTGTCCAGTCAGCTTGTCCTAGTCAGCTTCCGTTTTGTCTAGTCAGCACAAAACCGACATGCCATGTTATATAGACTAGTAAATGCCTGTGTCCATCGTCACTCGAACGGTCAGCAGCGACATGTTCGTCGACACTTGGAAGGCTGCCTTCGACGAGCGCGGCTGCCTTCGGGGTGTGATTCACTTGTTAGAGAAAAAAAAGTACTAATTAACCTTTAAAAAAAATACTAATTAACATCAAATGGCCATTAAAATGATATTGAATTGGTATTTATCATTTTTATAATAGGTTTTTAATATCTTTATATTAGATTTTTAATAGGATTTATGAGAGTCATATTCACACAAGGGAGAGAGGGCTCTGTTCGAATTCTCTCTCTTGAGATCTTGAATCGACGGCTAGATTTGTTGAGATGGTCATGTCTCACACGGGTTAGTCCCACAGTAGTAACGGGAGTGAGAGTGAGTGATGAGCCGTTTATATATCAGCCTTGGACCTTCTCTTACAAGCCGATGTTGTGAGGCGGCAGGTATCCATGGGTCTGGGTTCTTCACAAGATCTATCACATGCATTTTGTCCTAGTCAGCCAGTAAATAGTCGTGCCATGTTATATTGTATGTCCTTCAACTCCGGCCATCCTCCTCTTGAGGTGGAAGGCCAAGATTATTAAGATGTGGTGAGATGAGGTATGCTGAGGTGTTACAAGTCCATGGATTAGTTCAACAATTGCCTAGGGAGAAAAAATTTCTAAGTTAAATATAGAAGTAGGAGGAGGGAGGGATGAAGAGTAGGAGGAAAAAAGTGGGGGAGGCTATTGAGAAGACCTACACAAAGTGTCGGTGGCTCAATACAACTTGAGATTGAAAACAAAAACTCTAAATAAGACTTTTTTTGATACACAAGGTAATAATTATTATTATTATTTTTGTATGGTATAAGTTTTTTTATTTTATATGGGGCCTTGCGTTTTTTGTTTATATGGTATCTTATGCTATTTAAGTTGGTTGGGGTCTTATTTTTCACATGGGAACCTTATACTTTAAGTGGTTTTGGTTTTTTGGGTCCTCCTTTTTCACATGGGGTCTCAAGCAATTGCCTTAATAGCTCATGGTTATAGGCCTTGCATGTACGAGAATTGGTTATGTTAGCGACCTGCACAAGAATCGGTAGCATCAGTGACATGTATAGGATCGACGAGAATGATGGTGAAGGTATACCCGAGCACCATCGATCAGAAGAGAAGAGGGAGAAAGAGATGATGGTGGGTCAAAGCATTAAATAGGTATCATAATAAATTTCAAAAATAGGAGAGGGTGCGAAGTTTAAGTTATAATAATTCCAGTGACAAGAGTAAAAAGGTGGGTGTTATTGCATTTTCGTGAAGTTGTATTGTCATTGGGTGAAACTATGAAAAACCCATGTTTTGCTTGAGGCAACTCCCATCTTAAGGCATACACATGTTTTTCCTAAGGGAAATCCCCTTCTTCCTTGTACATTGTACATGTGCATATTGACACTTGCCATTATTCGTCACATGCCGATCTTGTTCAACCCATCACCTCATCCTCCTTCCTCTCCTTGTCTTTTTCATCCTCCTCCACCTCTTCCTGAAAAATAGGACACTTGGCCATTCCAGACCGAGTGTACCTTTCTGTGCATTCGGTCATGGAGGCTAAATGCATCTACGATGCATTCGACCACCATGACCGAATGTATAGATGGTGCACTTATCTTGGAATGACCAAGTGCCCCTGTTTCCACAAGGAGGAAGAGGGTAAGAGGAGGAGGAAGAAGGGGAGAGAAAATGAAGAGGGAAAGAGGAGGAGGAGGAGGAAGAGGAAGAAGGGAAAGGAGGAGGAGGAGGGAGGCGGCGGTGTTGGGTTGATAGTAACAGAGGCGAGTGGCAGGTGTGGGTTGCCCTTAACAAAAGAGCAGGGACCGAACTTGGACATATTGGGCCTTTTTTTCACATGATAATGGTTGGGCTGGTTACCAAATATCAGTCCGGCCCCATATGTTTATGGATAGCCCTTGATCCGATAGGCCACACAGTTGCACACTGACGCAGCCCGTTAACCACCACATTCTGCAGGGCCGGATACACACGAATCCCAAACCCTAAATAGACAGTGGAGGAAATAACCCAGAACGGCATCGGCCGACGATTGAAGAGATGAGGCCGAAGTCTGATAATCCCAGCGGCGCCGCCGCTTCCTCCACCGCCTCCTCGACCTCACCACCGTCCGATCAGTACTCGATGGACCCGATCCTCCTCCTGCTGAGTGTACTCCCCTACAGCTTCCTCCGCCCGCCGCGAACCCGCCTGAAGCTTCCCTCCACCCTGGCCCTCCCCTCCCCCATGACCGTCTTCTCCCTCCTCCTCCTCACCTACTTCGCCGTCGTCTCCGGCCTCGTCTACGACGTCATCGTGGAGCCCCCCGGCATCGGCAGCACCCAGGACCGCAACACCGGCACCGTCCGCCCCGTCGTATTCCTCCCCGGCCGCGTCAACGGCCAGTACATCATCGAGGGCCTCTCCTCCGGCTTCATGTTCGTGCTCGGAGGCCTCGGCCTCATCCTCATGGACCTCGCCCTCGACCGCAACCGCGCCCGCAGCGTCCGCATCTCCTTCGCCTCCTTCGGGATCTCGGCCGTGGTGGTCGCCTACGCCATGAGCATGCTCTTCATCCGGATCAAGATCCCCGGCTACCTCTGGTGATCCCAGAGGTATGATGTCTTTGGTGTCACAGATGGTCCTATGATTCCTATCATTTTGGAGTGTTTGTCACATTAATCTACTGATCTCGTGGGTTTTAGAAAATTTTCCCCCTTTCGACTGCGATGTTACAACCTTTATGTGCTATTGAATAAATCTGTGTTTTGACTGAATCAAACCATACAATGGTAAGCAATTCCCAAGGATAATTTTGTGTTTGTTTGAGTTGCAAAGTGTGTTATTCTGTCTGTGGGTCTGTTCTGATTCTCTTCTTTAAACTAACTCTGTGAATCTTGAATATCTTGTTATGGTGTGTGGTATATATCATATTTCAACTTCAGCTATGGGATGCATTGGATTGTTAGGATGCATACAATTGCTTTTTGTTAATCAATATGGGTGTTCAGTGAATCGACAAAAAAACTTATTGTTAATCCTATTTATTAGTTTGTTGTTCACATCAAAATCAATTATCGGTAGGTGGCCGCATGGTTTCTCGATGGGTCTTGGTGTCTACTGAAGTCATTTGTGAGGTACCATGAATACCTCACAATATCATATTAGATCTATTAACCCTCTCTTATTGAGTTCAAATTTTTATACCTATGTGCCTGTTGTAATATTCGATAGTTTCGTTTCCGCAGAAATAAGAAAATTTAAAGCTGGAGAGTGGAGAAATAAGATGACATTTTCCTGATGCATGTACATGATGTGTAGATATGGTAGTGTTGTGTGGAATGTAGTTTAACATGTTTGTTTCTTCATTTTGTGGACGTGATTTTTAGATAGGTTTAATGGCAATTGGCATCATTTCTCTTAATTATACCATTTAACTTTAACTTTTCAATCATCCCAATTGTGTTGAACATGTCATAAGATGTTGGGATTTATTAGCACGCCCTTCCTTTTTTTTTTCTTCTATTCCTAACCATTTTCTTGCGTCCGGCTATATAGCCAAATTTTTGAACGAAGTATTTCGTAAGAAAGTTTCTTCATAATGGAGCTAATACAATCGTTACGTCACTTCATTAAATTTCTTGTTGTCCTTCATGACATGTGGTTCACACCCAATTTATAATCTATAATCATCCGCTTCTTTTTATAGAAAGTTGTATCGAATTCACACTTGATATATTGTGACTATGTGTGTTTTTGATATGTTTACTACTTTTATATGTCTCTTAGGCCTTCTTTAAAGTTTTTCGAATTGTTATTCTTTAACTTTTGCTTATAATGGAGTGTTAAAAGCAAGTCTCTACATCTTGGGTCTGGTCAAGCTTTCTTTATAGGGAGTATTAAAGAATCATTTCTTTTGTGCCTAACTAGAGCTTGGAAGTTGGTGATCAAATGATGTACCTTACTAGTTTTTAGCTAGTTTCAATTGACCCAAGGCTAAACCTTCAAGATACTAACCTTCAATTCTAGAAGATGGCAGATGATTAAATCGGGTTGTTAATGAGGTTTTAGAGACATGCATAATGAGGATGTACCGTACTAGTTTCTAATGTTGTTCCTAACAGACAATTCTGACTCAGGTAAAATAGGTAAAGATTGATGTTTGGTGGATAGTATATGACAAAAAGGAAAACCATGTAACAAGTTCTAATTAACTATGGAAGGATTAAGTAAAGACATAGGCGTCCTTGGAAAGCATCTTGTGTAGGATGCCGACAAGAGGACTATACTTACCATATTAAGTGGAACAAGGGGGTAACATAACTAGTCTCGAAAAGGTGAGGATTTAGATTTGAAACTTGGATCATTAAGGATTTAAATGGAAAGATCAGGGAATTACTGAATGCGAGTTGCAGAGAGTTGATAACTTACCAACGAGCTCTTGCCCTAGTGGTACTTCCTCTCTTCCATGTTGGAGTGGTTCCATGTTGGACTCCCTCTATGAATGTCGTGGAGCAAACTTTCCTTCAAGGCCGTTGTGCCTTGTTTGCGCGTGCGAATCCTGGCGCTGATGTCATACCCACGGGATTATGAAATTTAATATATAACAACTATGCTGCCTACCCTTTGTTTTGATCTCCGCACCTCTTCAAGCCCTTGCTCTAGCGCCCTGTCCTCTGATCGTTTGGTCGGTCCAACAAAAAAAGAAATAGAATGAAAAGGAGGAAATTAAAGGAAATTGGTTATGACCAACAAACTTATATATGTAGGAATATTGGAGAAAAAAATGTGGAGGATATGTATGAAGGATAAAATTGAAGATGCTAGAAAGTTAATTGTTAAACCTCTAGTCTAATAGAGATCCTAAAAAAGGCTTGACTAGGGATCCTAATGGGGAACGCCACTTGCTTGTTGCAATAGAGAAAAACTTGTAAATGGTTCTATACCTTGATCCATTTTCACAAAACGACTTGTCTTTTAGATGTCAATGGTTTAGGATAAATTTCCTGCCCCGTGAGGTGTATAATTGGTATTAAGTTAAGATACTATTGATATAGTAAATGTGCATGTACCATAGGACCATATGAAAAGAAAAGAACCAATTTTACGTAGCGATAGCTAGATTTATATTGTAATGTCTAGAGGGAGAAAGGAGATGCATAGATTGTGACGTAAACAGTGTGATGTAGCGGAGGATACTAGAGAGTACATAATGGATAAGGTTTGGGGGTAAGAATATAACTGAATATTAGATCATTGTGTTTGAAGTGGCTTTTAGTTTAGCAGTAGCCAGTAGCAAGTGCATGTTTTAGAAGAGAAACAAGCAGTTAAATACTTTAAACTTTCAAGAGTGGATTGCGCATGTCACAAGTAGATAACTTTATTCTATCAAGCCAAGAGTTGTTGACATGCAAAGGTCTAGGTGACAGTGTGACACAAGGAGAAGCTTGACTACAAAATCTAGGATACTAGTTGTAGAGCCTTAAAATTGAAGACAAAAAAAAAAAAATCAAACTACAATATGCAAAGAAGTTAATAGAATCAAGAGGTAATAATGCAACATCGTTTTTGGAACTAGGAGAATTAAACCTTGAAATCTGCATCTAGTAAGATTTGGACTCAAATGAGCAATTGTAGACCGAGGATTGCTAGAGAAGTCATTGGAGAATCTAAAAGAACACAATACCCCCCAAAAAACTTTCTGGAAGACGAAGCCCTAAACGCAATCAAGGACAAGTGATCCCACTTCTAGGATTGACAAAGGACAAATGCCATCGTTCACTTGGAAGAAATGAAAGTGCAAAGAAGGATGCAAAACAGTGTATTTATGAACTGTATGATAGATTATGCTCGAAAGAAGGCAAGAAAATATACAAAATCTATAAGATGTTGGGAAATATAGCTAGTGATAGGGATCAAGTTCAGATGATTTAAGAGTTAAGGTAACACCATTAGGTGAACTAGGGTGAGATTACATAATTGGAAAGACTTTATCAAAAGTAGTTAATTAGAACTCTATTTGAGAAACTTTTTTTAGAAGAACCACAATTGGAGTTGGCATACATATTAGGGGCCCAACTTGGGCAGGTTAGATCGAGTTTTAGCAAAGCAAGAGCCAACTTAACCAAGAAACCTCTCAACCTTGACCTAATCCAACTGAAAGATTGACCCAACTACCCCAAACTAGCATGCTCATAGTTTGGTCCAAGCCTCCTTCATTCATGTTATATTGGGATACATCCATTTCAATCCGTCTGTGTTGGTACAAGTGTGAATAAAATGAATTTTGTTGTCCCTCTATCTCAAAGGATTGATTGGCCTCATAGATTCACAAGGATTCCAAGAAACTTCTCATTTATGGAAACTAGAACCTGAAATCGAGTATAAGGTAGTTTAGGTTAGGTCAGGTTGGAAGGCTACAGTGGATAATACAAAATGCGTCTACCTTGGCTTGGTAGGGTTGGGGAGACCTATATATGTACTAGGCATATTTCAGTTGGTGGAAATATGGGTCCAGTTTAGGTCAGATTGGCTGAAGACTTTTATGTAGAATTTGTCTAATTGGGGTTGGGTCAGGTTGGCAAAGCCTTCAATCTGTGCCCAACTTATAACGGAAGGGGCTCACAGGTACAAACCAAAGCCAATCCACTTTGTATATTTTTAACTGACCCAATTTCCAGGTTGTGTTGGATCGAATTGACTCGGTCGAAGTTGCACATCTAATGCATATCATACTAAACAAAAGCAATTGAAGTTCTGATGGCTTTCAAAGGGAGACAAGAGGGTAAGGCACTAGGTTCTTTTGGGATTGCAAATTTCATTTGAAAGTTTTCAGAGGATCTGGGTTAGTTTGGTTACTGCTCATTCTATTCAATGGAATCTAGAAAAGAACGAAAATACGGATTTACAGAGAATATGATACCTATTCATAAGAATGAAAACAAAGTACAAAAGTCACACCATTTATTTGAATTAAACTTCTAAGCCACCCAATGAAGCTATGGTAGGTTGGGTTGTAGGTAGAAGCTGTTTTCTTGCTTAGATATCTCATGCAAAGAGAAGATAAAAAAAGTCTACATTATGTCATTATCTTTGGTTGCTTTTATACATGAAAGTGTACCGAAAAGATACATTTCAAATTATTGAGTATATGAACCATGGAGTTATGATTTGGTGAGGCAGATGCATGATTTTTATGGTTGGACTTTACTAAGGGGTGTCATTGACTCACAAGCCAATATCCTCATATACTTATTTTTTGATGAACTTATGCCAATATTTAGGAGAATGTTGTCAATATCATTTGAGCGGACTGCAATCATGGTTGCCAATCGCATATGCCATCGGAAATATGGTTATTGGATCAAAAACCGATTTGTGCCTTATTTTTTGTGAAATAAGTATATAAAAATATCAATTAATTTTAAAAAATCCTAAAAATTCTAACAAAATCCCCAATAGACTTTTGTAAAGGGAGAAAATGTTTTATTTCATTGAAAATAGATGTTCATGATGCATGCTAGTATCAAGTAATGAAAGTTAAAAAATTGCAATATGAACTTTATTAAAATATGAAGTATATTCTAGGGTTTGGAGTTTCGGTCGAAACCAATCTGTCGGTTTCAGTCGGAATCGGTGTCGAAACCCTCTAGTTTCGGGTTTCAGAACTTAACACTCAGTAAAAGCAGGACTGGGTTCAGGATAAGGTGTATTTTAGTAGAACAACTTGACAATTATATTTACATAAAAAAAATTAAGTAAATACTCAATTTACTTTAAGTTGTTTTATGTAAATAAGCAAATACCCCCCCATTTGGATTTAATAAAAATATTAGAAAAATCAAAATCCAAAGCAATCAAAATATAATTTTCTAGTTCCTATACAAAATCAGACTCTACAATTTTTTGTTGAAAAAGAATGTTCGGTGGGAAAAAATCCTCAATGAATTTTGGAATGAAAAAAATTTCAGAAATCTAGAAGCATGGATGCTCTGAAACAGGACGTGTGTCCGTGTCAAATACGTATCGGATATGGATACGGTTGGGTACGTATCAGATGCGGGCCATACAACTGAGGAGTATCCAATTTTTTTTAAAAAAATTGATATGGCCGGGATACGACGCGGATACGGTTGGTGTCATTTTTTTGTTTATTTTTGGGCGGAGTAACTTAAAAATAGGTCGAGCTGACGGATTCAGAAGTCATAATTGAACTTGGTTTCACTTATAACTCATGAGGCCTCAACCAAGGGTCTGAATCCCCCCATCCTTCTATACCTCCATCATCTACTTTTCTGACACACTAACTGCCTGCCTGAACCCCTCAAACGACGACGATGCTTGAGTTATCCGACGACGGAGTTAGGGCTCTCCGCCTACTCCAACGCCTTTGGTACCCCTTGATGTCAACTTATTTTCATATGAGCAGGACATCTAGACAAATATATATATATATATATATATATATATATATATATATATATATATATATATATATATATATATATATATATATATATATATATATATATATATATATATATATATATATATATATATATATATATATATATATATATATATAGAGAGAGAGAGAGAGAGAGAGAGAGAGAGAGAGTAGTGATACATTGCGGCCGGTAACGTGCGGCACCTCCTTCCGAGGTATTTTTGGAATTTTTTTTTTTGGGGATTGATCACCCACCCTATGATAGCACATACAAAAAATTTCAGCTCGATCCAAGACCTGTAGACCGTCCAAATGTGTTGATCAAAATGACGACAAAAATGAACGACCGATGAAAGTCGATCACATTTGGACGGCCTACAGGAACTCCTTTTCCTTCAGACTTAGCCAAAATTCAGAATCATATTTTCAGCTTTTGGACAAAAAGTTAGGTTAAAGTAAAAGCCGTACTCTTTTGAAAACAAAACCAATTTGAAGTGGGTACCGATGTAATTATTTTATAATTATTTTAAATTTTAAAAACGAAATATTTTGATATCCTGGAGTGTCGATTTATTGGTCGAAATTGATTTTTTGTTCCTTGCTTGCGTTATACAGTGAAATCCCAATAGTAGGCGCAAAACACTGTAGCTGTTATAGTGATTTCACTGCAGCAATAATTATTTTGGAGTATAAATTTAGCTGCTACAGTAAATTCACTGTAGCAGGCTAGCAGCTCGAATGGAGTATAAATTTTTGTTAGCATAGTATAAATTCGGTTGCTGCAGTTATTTCACTGTAGCGGCTCGAATGGAGTATAAATTCAAGTTAGCAGAGTATAAATTCGGTTGTTACAGTGTTTCGCTGTAACAACTCAAATGGAATATCAATTTAGGACAACAGAGTATCAATTTAGTTGCAACAGTGAAATCAATGTAGCAGCTATAGTACATCTACAACGATTTTGGAGTAGCAACCGAATTTATACTCTATTGTCCAAATTGATACTCCAGAATTTCTGTAGCAGATTCTGGAGTATCAATTCATATTAGCAAAGTATAAATTTGTTTGCTACAGAGGGGTAATGGAAGGGGCATTTTAGTCATTTGACAGGAGTATAACAGGTCAACAATGATTTAATGTGAAAGTGTCTTTTCGGGATGGGTTTAAGCTCAAACCAAACATTGTCAGGACTTGAACTTAAAAACATCTTTTGAAAAGGGCTTTTCACCAAGTCAGTGCTTTTTTTTTTTAAGGAACCGACATGTTTCCCCCTATATCCGATGGGCAATTAGCTCTAGAGTTCTCCTGGGTAGATTTCAATCATCTTTCTATTATGCGTGAGTGGATAGGTATTACCGAATCAATCACGTGAAATCTTGTCAAGAACTCAAGCCCGGCCATGACTTGCATTGCGGTGTCCTTGCATTTACCCGCAAAACTTGGTTAGGTTTTGGATATGTTTCTACTGCAAAGCAAGTTTGTCAACAAGGTCTTGTGACACAATATTTATCACATTACGACTGGTGTCTAATTTCTTGTACTGCACAATGCACTTCACCTTCGTGCTGAAGAGACCAGTGCATTGCCTACTTCCCTTCTCCCCAGCAGGTGGCTGAACTTGGTCGACAACATTGTGAGAACAAAGTTAACACACCTTGATTCTGGTCCAACTAACCTGCAAGGGTCTTCAGGTTCAGGATCTTGCTCCTCGTGTGATTAATGTAGCACACGGACCATTGTCGAGGGTTGGCGGCGCTAATGGAGAAATGACAGCGAAGATGGTGGAGGTGTAAACGGTGTTGTAGGCAATTGAAAACTCGAATGCTTAGATGAAACTCTTTTGCTTTGGCATCTTGTCTCTGATGATCAACCTGAATACTTTATCATGTCGACTGAATGTCTGTAGAAACTGACGATGAAATCTGTAGGCTGTTGATGTATTGCATGCATTCTTGGTTGACTTTATTGTTCACTTGTTATGCATATTACTCGAAAACCCTAAGCATATTGCTTGGTACATTGGTAGCACTTCCGTTAGTAAATCATTTGAGTTTCGTTCAAGATTGGTTGCTTCCTTTTTTTTTTAAGGGGTGATTTTGAGACCACAAACTTCATTTTTCAAGTTAGGTTTTTTCAATAATATATATATTTTTTTCTCTTTCTTGTTTCTGTGTCCATTTACCTGCAGTTTTTAGAAGGAAGAAAATAGGGTTTTAATAGTGGGCTGATGAAAATGTTTTTTTTTGTTTTGCTCCTCTAGTTACTGAATCAGGTTGTTAGAAACTAGAAGGACTGATTCCAAGAAAAACCCTGAAGTTTCAGATCATCAAATTTAAGATGGGTGATTGATATCACTTCTTTGTGTTCTATGGATTGAAAAAGCATGATCAATAATATTGTTAATTTAGTTTAAAGTAGGAAAGTGACTGTGTCAATCTTCCACTTGATTAAAGCCCTTAACTTAGATTGGCACATGTTATTCTCGTCCGATTGGGCGGTTCCGGATTGTTGAGATCTAGAGGCCACCGAAAGAATCCCATCATAAGGGCCGGGTGATCGAACTGTTGGGGACAGGTGTTGTTTGCTGGACCCCAAACCACGGTGATTAAGTCATTCACCACTTGATTGATGTGAGGAGATATAGGAATTTAGGTGTGGCAATGGACTCCGAAATCCCAACTCGAAGCATTGGGTATGGGTACGTATTTATTTTGTATCCGAAACATGGTTTGATTAGTAGAGGTGTGAAAGGATCCAAACCAAATCGTCCAAACCAAACCAAACTGACGGATTTTGATAGGTTTTGAAACACTCAATGGATCGGATTGGATTGGGTTTTTTAAAAACCGATATAATTGGATTGGTTGTCGGATTTGTAATTTTAAAACTGACCTAAACCGAACCGAACCGACATATGTATGTACATATAATATTATCTTAAATATATAATATGTTCTAATATATCCTTGTGACAAACAACCTTTGCAATGTCCTTTAAAAAAAAACAACCTTTGCAATATTGTAGGATGACTTAAAATCAATTAAAAAAATATTAATTATGTCTAATGATTTGACAATAATAATTATTTTTTAAGTTGAATCTAGGTCGGGGGAAATCCCAATAAGAATATAGGCCAAAGCTCAAACCGACCCTCCAATCTAATCCAAACCGACTTGGATTGGATTGGATTTCAATCTCAATTCGATTTGGATCAGATTGAAAACCCTCAAAACCGACCAAGGGTGGATCGGTTTGGGTTTTGCCTAAGTAGGTTGGTTTCGAACCGATGCACACCCCTATTGGTAAGGGTATGGAGATATATGAACTGTACCTGATTAACTTTTGGGTATGGGTATGGGAACCTCAATAATCATGTCCGAAACCTAATTGCCCCTCTAACTTGTGTATACTAGATAATACACTTCGACATGTCCAAATTCTAACAGAACTCATATCCTTGCCCAAACTTATATGCTCTACTAAAACCACTGTAATAAGAAACCGAGCTTCTTAACGATGCATTGTGATGATACCTTGATTTTTTTCCTTAAATAATTGCTTTTATGATAGAGAAAAAGAGATAATGATACTCAATTCATACCTGAAACCCAAACCAAAACCCGATCAGGTATGGACCCTCTTCTACTTGAATGGGCATGGGTCGGGTATGGACCTGCTATACCCGAATGAGTATGGGTATAGATAGCGGTAGGGTCTGACCCGAACCCGATCGATTGCCACCCCTATGTAAGATACTCGAATATTTAGTCCATATCCAATAAACCAGATTATTAATTCAAAACCCTTAACGATTAAAGATCTAATAATACAAAAATCTTAAAAGAATATCTAATGGAGGAAACCTACAAGCTCGATCCCTTGTACCAAGGGTGGATTGATTTCTGCGTAGAAAATGAGAAGTCAAAAAAGGGCATTGCAAATTTTTTATTTTGGGTACATAGTGGGGCCTTAGCCAAACCCACAAGCCACCACCACAGCCAAACCAGCTAAGAGTAAGGGCCAACCTGGCCCACAGAGAGTCGTCACATACACCAGCGAGTGATAGGGGTGCACATAAAACCGGTGGAACCGAAGAACCGAACCGAACCGTCTGGTTTGGTTTGATTTCTAGCAGTATCGGTTCAGTTCTGATTCCCAAAGTGCAAAAATGTAGGGGCTCGGTTCGGTTCCCTGTTTTGGGTTTCGGTTATCCGAACCGAACCGAACCGGTTCATGTGTATGCATAATGCATTCACGGATCGGGTAATACAGGTGATGCGGGTTGGGTCATT
Source organism: Chamaelirium japonicum (assembly GCA_947650365.1). Taxonomy (NCBI): domain Eukaryota; kingdom Viridiplantae; phylum Streptophyta; class Magnoliopsida; order Liliales; family Melanthiaceae; genus Chamaelirium; species Chamaelirium japonicum. The sequence continues at coordinate 50,560,927 of OX393551.1, read as the reverse complement.
ATGCAACACGCCCTACTGATCTCCGCAACAGTATCATGCGCTTGTTGTATCTTCGGTTTTAAAATATTTTTTTATTTTTATATGCTTCAATGATGGACTTATTCTAACTTCTAGGAGAGCACAAAAAACTAGTGGAATCAGAGAGCCGAACCGAACCGGTTTTATATGGTTCAGTACAGTCCGGTTTCATGCGCCAAACGGTTCGGTTCCGGTTTCAAATATTTGAGAACCATTGGGATTGGTTCGGTTCGGTTCTTGGTTCATCACGGAATCGGTCCAAACCGAACCGTGTGCACCCCTAGCGAGCAAGAGCACCCCACTGAGCGGAGAAGGGCCCATCTAGTCCATAGGAATTCGCCACACCATTAAGCGAGCAGATTTCGAACCCCAAGCCAGGGCCCACGAGGATCAAAACCGCTACCAACCGCCCAAAGCAGCTGTGGTAGGTCCTAGCAATTTCAAATGACTTACTTGTGAAGAAGAATCAAGCAACGAACATTATGAAATCACCACTAGAGCGTGAAAAAGAGCAGGGAAATCATCAAGGTCTTAGAATTTTTCGTCATCGATTTCTCTTTCACCTTCTACTTCCACCGGGATTGTTCTTGATAGAGAGCTGCTCATCCAATGAGGAGTGCTCATGAGGTGTCCCCTATGAAGAGAAGAGTTTGGGATTGTCCCTTTTTTTTTAAAAAAAAAAAACTAAAAAAAAACCAGGATGCTATTGTTTGGGCAGAAAGGAATATCAAACCATAGTGTTATTGCTTTAAGAATTTAGTAAGAAACTTGAAGGAAAAAAAGATGGGGTTTTGCAAATCAACCCCTACAAGACAGTCTAGTTGTGTATTGATCCCTAGAAATCTTATATTTACGTATCGATCTTCCAAAATATATAAAGTTGTGCATATGCACTCCTCCGGTTAGCTATCGTCTCAAAAGGATGAATATACTCAAAATATTCATCTGTTGGCTGTTAGTTGTAAACGAGGAGTGCTGGACCTTTGAGACAAGTATGGAGGATTGTTAAACGAGTGTGGAGGGTTGGACGGACATCGAGGGGAGACCGGAGTGAAGTTAAGGTACTCGCACCGAAAACAACTGAAATTAACCTATGCAGGTGCTAAGTCACCCATTAAACTATGGATAAAAAGGTTATTTGGACCTCAGGTTAGCACATCATGTTTAAGTCACTTTCTATTGACAGATAGCAACAAATGGGTCAATATGGACAACTTAATATGTTTTGGAGGTTTGATATGTAAATATAAGGTTTTCGAGGATTAATACACAATTAGGTTAGTTTGTAGGGATCGACTTGCCAAAAACCTCAAATAGAATGACCTCCCTTAGAAGAAGGCTGGCACCAAAGTCAGGTTGGCTTCTAAATCTTAGGAACACGCCCATTGGAAAACCCCAAACCCGTTTGTGAGGCACATAGATCCATCTTGGACACTCATACCTCACCAAACCCATTGGTGTGCCAAACGCACTATCATATAGGTGGCACGGATAGGCTGCGTTTTGACTTCGAATGGTTTGGCTTGTTGCATTTGCATGAATGCCTTTTGACTTCAAACACCCACTAGAAATATTTGTACCTTTTCTTTATCCCGACCTTTTCTTGTATTCACTTCTTTTTGTATTTTTTATTCGTATTGCCTTTTACCAGAGGAATGGATGAATACAAGTAATGAATTTCAGACATTCTGCGAAAACAATATAAGCAAAGCAAAAAAGGGGCTGACTGAATCGAATTTCCTTGATGTTGAACATAATGTAAGAAAACAATCTTTAAAGAGCTGTAGGAGTTACCGTTACTGTGGGATTTTCTCTATCCCAAGACCTAGGTATTGAGATGAGGTCCCATCATACATATAAGGATTGTTTGCGCCCTCTACTTTACCGAGGTGGGACTAATCTTCCAACACTCTCCCTCACGTGCAGGCCAATCTTCTGTGGTCCTTATCACGTGGATGATGGATGTGTGGGGATCACACCTGGCAGGTGAGTGTATGGTTAGGCTCTGATACCATGTGAGATTTCGTCTATCCCAAAACTCAGGTATTGATATGAGGTCCCATCATACATATAAGGATCGTTTCCACCCACTACTTTACCGAGGTGGGGACTAATCCTCCAACACTCCCCCTCACGTGCATGTCAATCTTTTTTGTGATTCGTGTCAAGTGGATGATAGATGTGTGGGGGCCGCATCCGGCAGGTGAGTGATACGGTTAGGCTCTGATACCATATAAGATTTTCTCTATCCCAAAATCCAGGTATTGAGATAAGGTGCCATCATATATATAAGGATTGTTTCCGCCCTCTACTTTACCGAGGTGGGACTAATCTTTCAACCGTCACAAGCTATTTGAATCTTCTCTTTCCTATTTATTATTATTATTATTAATTTTTATGCGTAATGAGGATCGACTCTCATTTTACTTTAGCTAGCATGTTGCATTTGCATATACAAGTCTTTAGAATGTGTTTTTCTTTTTTCACAATATTTTATGTTTGCATCTCGTTCGACGATCTACTATTTTTCATGCAAACATGTTTGAATCGGTGGCTTGAAGATCGGATCGGACTGGCTAGATGAAACGGTTTGGATAGGAGTCAAGAGATAATTCAGTTCAAAATATCATCCAACCGGTTCTTTGATAAAAAAAAGTTTCTTAAAAATTATGCAATATTTAATTAGAGGAGTTAGGTGTTTCGTAGGATTCAAACATGGGACCATATGGATGAGGACTCTTTAAACAACAATAGCCGACCAATTACAACTTTTTACATGTTTTATAGTACAAGTTCTTACTATTTTTCCTATGATTTGCTCGGTTCAACCGGTTGAACAACCGGTTTGAATCGAACCAGGGATCTTTTCGGTTCGATGTCCAATTTGGTTTTGAAAACCTTTGTTTGAATTGTTAAATTATTGCATCCACGACTTGGTTTAATATTTCCTAATGAGATTCTAGATTCTAATGCCTTCCCTATGGTTAGGATCACCTAGAACTTTATGAATCTAAGACTTATTAAAACTTTGTTGTTTCCATCTCTCAAAAATTTTTATTCACTTGTGTTTGTGTTGGAAGTATATGTTTGTGTATAGCTTCTGATGGACACTCTCTTATCCTTTGTGTTTTAGGCGTAGTCGGAAAGTATTCTACATGGATTGCCTACGACTTCTTGATTACTAACTGTATGAGTCTTCTTTCTATCTCTAAATTATATAAAAAGAATTTGGGTCCTCTTGCTAACGCCAATAATTCAATACCCACTTCTACCTCTAACTTGAATAAAATATAACGTTGTATATAAAAAAATTTAAAGATCAACTTTGATATTTGATAATACTTAATTTTGAGTTTCCACTATCTCTTTATTGTAGACCACCCACCCCACTAGGGCCACCACTGTCTCTCACCGCCTTTGCACATGGGAGTATTTCTAGTACAAAGCAATGTTTTTAAAACCGAACATAACATCGAAATGAAAAGATCCCTGGTCTGAACAAAATAGGTTCAAACTAGTGGTTCAATTAGTTGAACCAGAAATCATAGGATAAATGGTTAATTTGGCTTACTCCCTTGTGTTAATATGCCAATTAGATTTAGCCCCCTAAAATCATATCAATTAGAGTTACCCTAAAAAATCGGAATTAAGTCTCAAAAAATTTGACTTCCCCCCTTCCCAACGCCTATGTGGTATTATGACATACCCCCAATTCCATATAATTATGACATAAAATTTTGGGGGATTAAGTCAAAGTTGGGGGTAACTGTAATTGATATTGTTTTAGAGGGCTAAGTCTAATTGGCTTATTAGCACGGAGAAAGGATTAAGTCAAATTAACTATAGGATTAAATAATAAGTGCTTGTACTATAAAATATATTTGAAAAATTGGTTGTACGATCACCTCTTGTTATTGTAGTATTTATTCATTAGGTCACATGTTCAAAGCCTATGAGACATAACTTGAAATTTTTAAAAACGGTTTTAACATAGAACCCATTGGTTCACACTTTGAACAGAATTATCTCTCGGTTCATATCCTAACCTATTCAACCGGGTGGCTCGGTCCGGTCCTGTTTTTCAAAACACTGGTATGAATTCATCCCATAGCCACACGATGGTAGCCACTCTCCGTCATTAGAAAAAGAGAGGTGCAGTTGGGGTTGAGGGCGATGCATTTGTCGTGGTAGCGGTCATCGTGTGACTATAGTGCAGTGGATGGAAGTTTATAGACGTTTGTGATTGGCTTGCTAAATGAGCTGCCGTGTAACACGGTTACACCTAAGTTTTTCTCACACTGTGGGGATGAATTCATACGAGTGCTTTCAATTCTGGAAAAAAGAGCTGGGCCCAGTTTCCCCCCTCCACGCGTTCGGACTCATCAGCCGTGGACCCCACACGCCCGCACCGGCGATCCCCGCCGCCGGGAAAATTTTTATTAGATCCTGCGTACGCTACAACTGTGGAGCCCACTGCGATTCAAGAGCCATCGGATAGCAGGCCCCACCCCAGCACATGGGGGTTAGTGGCCCCCAGCACTAAGAGCGTCGTAGCACGTTCGGAAGTTCAGGGATCGTAGCCACGTGGCGATAAATTCAGTGCCGACTGTTTAGTTCAACTCAGGCGGTGTGATCAAACCTGTACGTCACGAAAACGAGTGTGGTGGGCGATAAGTATCTCAGAAATCGGAGCATCGGTTCATCCCCTATCAAAAGCGAGCAACTCCGCGGCAACAGCAGAGTATGAGAGAATAGCGACAGAAGGATCGGTATTCACCGCCGCCATGGTCGTCGCTACCGACAAAGCGTGGTTCCCCGATCAGCTAGCCCGGCCGGAGCTCCGGCTCGACGGCTCCGCCGGGAAACGCAGCATCGGGATCCTCGCCTTCGAGACCGCCGCGATCATGACAGGGCTCGTCTCCCTCCACCGGTCCCTCTCCGATCAAGAGATGCACAGGCTGCGATCCGAGGCTATGCGGTCCCAGGGCGTGGCCTACCTCAACTCCACCGACCAGCACCTCCTCCTCCGCCTCGCCTGCGCCGAGGTCATGGACGAGCTCGACCGCGCCGCCGCCGCCGTCGTCCGCCTTGGGCGGCGGTGCGGCGGGGCCCTCCTTCCCCCCGAACGCTTCTATGCCGACCTCAAGGTGGGGTCCGCCGATCTGAGGATCTCGCTGGGTGGGGTCGATAGGCGGGTGAGGAGGATGGAGAGGTACGTGGCGGCGACAGCGAGGCTGTGCGCGGAGATGGAGGTCCTCGACGAGCTGGAGGCCTCGGAGCGGAAGCTGGAGGAGAGGTTGGGCCGGTACAGCGGCCCGATACCCGCCCTGAACCCGCCGGTCCAGGAGGAGCCGATCCGGCTCGAGCTGAAGTCGCAGCGACAGAAGGTTCGGCGGCTCAAAGAGGAGTCACTGTGGAACCAGAGCGTCGAGAAGGCGGTCGGGCTCATGACCCGGGCCACCTGCTCCATCTTCGACCGGGTATGCGCCGTATTCTCCTCGTTTGTACCGGGCCTCCCCCCAGCCGTCAGGTCCGGTTGCCGGACCCAAGGAAGCGGCCTCATGCGCTTCGCTCCGGCGCACCTCAAGTTACGTATCTACCCCCGCTCTCAAGGCAGCTGCTCGTCGGGGCCGATGGAGAGGTCGGTGGCAAAGGAGGTAATTATCAGGAACTCGTGCCCCATTATCGGCACGCCCAAAGCAGCGGAGGCGAGTGCTTCTGTGAGTTGGAGGCAGATGCTGGAACCGCCGTCGAGCACGGTGGGGGGATCCGGGCTGGCGTTACGCTACGCCAACGTGGTCGTGCTGGCAGAGAGGTTCCTGCTGATGAGGTCAGCCGACGAACCGATGGGCGCCAAGGAGCTGAGGGAAGAGGCGGCGACGAGGGAGGAGCTGTATGAGACGCTCCCGGCGGCGCTCCGGGCGTCGGTGAGGGGGAAGCTGAGGGACGGGTGGAGGCGGGATCGGGGGCCGCTGGACGGAGGCCTGGCGGACGGGTGGAAGCAGGCGGTGGGGAGGATCCTGGGGTGGCTCGGTCCGGTGGCGCACGACACGGTGAAGTGGCAGGCGGAGCGGAACATGGACCGGCGGCTGTGGTTCGACCGGCGGCCGAGGGTCTTGATGCTGCAGACGCTGCACTTCTCGGACCGGGAGAAGACTGAGGCGGCTATCGCGGAGGTCTTGGTGGGGCTGAGCTGCGTGTGCTGGTACGACGAGCGGCGCCGCCGGTCGATGAAGTTTGGAAAACTGTGACCCTCCGTTCGCAGCCTGGATCGCACGTGGCACGTGATTCGTTATTTCGTAAGGAGACGTCAGCCTTTGACTTTATTTGGTGACACGTAGATAGATTTAATGTCAAGAAGATAGAAATACTTTGTATACACGCGGTGTGTGTGTGTATTTTGGAGATTTGAATGGATTTTGATACAATGCGGCTTATAGCTGTTCTTTGCTTTTGCCGGACTGGATGCGAAGGTCGCACGGTGCGACCAACGGTGACCGCACAATCCCTCTGGTGGTGTGAACATGAGACGCAGCCTTCTTTGATACCAACTAACCAGGCAGTGTCTTGGTCGTCGTCCCTATGGGTTAGATATTGACCCACTAAACTCAACCGTTTCAATTTGGACTGGTCTACGGTAGTTGGGCTCAAATTGCTTGAACTCGACTACAATGAGGTGGACCTGTCCATTGACCGGATTTTGGCCCGATTCTGATCCTTTAATTCGTATGTGGATGGGTTTTTCTTCAATCCGATTGTCAGACGACAGTCCGAGTTAGGTAAGCCGTTTATTTAACAAGCCGGATATGGATCTAGGCCAATAGGATCCGCTAAGAACACCATCCGACAAAATATAACATATTTTCCACCCGTTAAATTAGATTGCTCCTGAGGGTCAATAAAAAAAAGATTCTATTGATAGCAGAGTCCAACTCAGATTATATTGTGGCCCTTTCAAGTCCTGAGTTCAGAACTGAGTGCTCTTCTACTGATACAAAACTCAACAAAATCACAATCATCCGATATAGACTTGTCAATGACTCAATGGACCGTATTCTAATTTGAACGAAAGCCGTTCTGATGGGGATCCGGGTCCCCCGACACCCGCTCGAGAGTTAGGGGGACGCCAAGCCCGGACCCTGTCGATTCATGACGCCCCGCGGCTATCCTTCGGGATGCAACCGGAACTGTCGTAGTGTCGTGCCACCAATCGAAGAACCAGAAGCTCACGAAGATCATGCTTAACAACTGGCATAGAGAATTCGAGAAGCAACCTTACAATAATACAACTACAAAATATCAGACAATTAAGGATTAGATTATCATTTTTGAAAAATTACATCATGCAGTGGGTCATCGCTAGTTGGACCCTTGCAAACCTGGCTCCCTCCATATCGAAGAAGTGTCATCAGCAAATTTCAAGGCTCCACCTAATTAGTGGTCCTTTACTCGGTTGGGTTCGGATCGGCTCGGCTCGGTTCAGCCTGGCCCAGCCCGGCTCGGCTCCATTAAGTAGAGGGACGATCGTTGGCTAACCCACTCGATAGATCCCGATACGTGAAACTGAAAGACCATAAGAGATTGGGTGTTTGAGATTGCGGAGTATCCGTAGGTCCTAATAAAGGTGAGAAAAACTGTGATGGTTTGGAATCTATTTTAGCGTGGCTGTGGTGGCAAAGACCTGCCCACTCATCAGCATCCTGTGGTTGCACCTCTCTACTCCCCTCGTCCCGGGTACTAGTGGCTCGATCACTTCGCTCGTCTCAGCTCCGCTCGGCTCGGCTGGCCTCGTCTTGGTTCGGTTCAGCTAGATTCGGCTCGGTTCGGTTCAGCTAGGCCCAGCTCGGTTCGGCTCGGCTCGGCTCAATTCGGTTCGGCTTGGCTTGGCTTGGTTCGGCTCGGCTCAACTCGGCTCGGCTCGATTCGGCTTGGCTTGGTTTGGCTCGACTCGGTTCGGCTTGACCCGGCCTTGCCCGGCCTGGTTAGGCTTGGTTCGGCTCAGCCCGGCTCGGCTCATCCCGGCTCGGCTCGGCTCGGCTCGGCTACACTTGGTTTGGTTTAGCTCGGGCCCAGCCCAGCCCAGCCCGGGTTGGCATGGCTCGGCTCAGCTCGGCTCGGTTTCGCTAAGTAGAGCAAAGACAATTGGCTCACCCGCTCGATAGATCCCGATACGTGAAACTGAAAGAACTTCTTCAAGGTCGACGGCCAAGGGTTCAAAGCATGCTCCGCGCCCCCTAATGTTGGTCCTTTGGTATCCGGTGAAGATGTGGTCACCCTCGCGACCCCGGGGAACAAATGGTACATCTCCGGGAAGCCCGGCCATTGCGGGTCAGGAGAGAAGCTCGTTGTCATCGTCCTCCCCAGCCTACAGGCTCCCGTTGCTCTCTCCGTCCCTTCCACTTCCAGTTCCTCCGACAAGCTTGCAGCTCTGGTTTCTTGGAGCTCGATGGCATTAATGGTCATCCTGTTGGTGATGACCGTATGAAGTACTTTAATTTGTGTGTGGGTGCAGAGGAATCCAAATGTGTTTGATTTCCATGTATGTTTTGCCTAAGTGTTCAAATTGTTTATGTGCTTAAATTATTTCATGTAAAAATTAATATTGAAAATACCAATAATGCTCATATTTGTCGGCACTCGAACGGCCACCAACCCTTTCTAAATCTCCTCTCACAAACCACCCACGAAGTAGTGAACACAACCAAGGTCTTCAAGAGATGAGAGCGTCCGCCAAAGTAGCCTGTACCGAAGTAGAAGTCGAGGTAGACTCACTGAAGAACCCGAAAGAAGATTCACACGCCGTATCCTCTTCCTCCATCTTCTTTCTTCCTCCTTTTTTTTGTTCCTTTCCCCTCTTCTCTCTCCTTGCGTTTTGCCCTAGACCTGGTTTCCCTTCTCTCTTCATCCTTTAATTCTCTCTCTCAACCCACTAGCGAGAAGCCATACTTCACCATATGGCCATCACCATGAACCTTTAAGAGCCCGGGGGAGACCGCACCCTCCTGGATCCTTCTTTCTTCTCTAGTGAAACCTCTTCTCCTTATAGATGATCTTGAGCACATCACATAGCCATCGTCGACGATCCCAAAAGTTCTCATAACCCTAGAGACACCCTTGGTTCCCTTAAATAGGAGAGCAAACACATGCACAAGGGAGACCCATAAACCAATCAAATTTCGACCGAAAAAAAACTTGAACCGTAGCTAGCACGAGTTGGTCATACGCACGATCTGGATGTCATGCGCACGATTGGCTCTAAAGTTTACTCACCGACTTTTCTGTCGATTGACCGTGTGCATGACCTAGACTAGTCGTGCGCACAATCCACTCCCAATTTCTTTTTACGATTCAGGTCATGCATACGATCTGCCTGACAGATAGTCATTTCTTCCCTTCAATTACGTGTGGGTTCGATTGGGTCAAATCGAACCATCTCCACCTTAGCATTATGAAGTCCAACACCATGAAAAATTCCACTAGGCCATCACCATTGCTATTGTGACCGCCATCATCATCGCCGCTACTAAGATCTTGTGATAATCCATTGCCTTGTCGCACATCTTTGCACCCTACACCGAGTGCCCGATCATCTACAACTGATGATTGATCGTGTCCAATTTGCTTTTGGACTATGAACCGGAATCAATTTCTTCTCCTTCTTCCGCACGTATGTGTTTGCTCAACTTGCAGACTTGTTCTTTGTCAAATCCACTGCTCTCGGAACTACCCTTGTCTATCTTGGTATTCCACTCATACGAACTTGCTCCACATATCGACTTGTTCATCAATGAACCCACAACTCTCGGAACGACCCTCGCTACTACCTTGGTATCAATCTCCACTTAGACTCCCTCCAGACTGAAGAAGTGTCATCTGCAACTTTCAGTGCTCCACCTAATCAGTGGTCCTTTACCCGAGAGGATCTAATCTGTAAAGAGGGATTTAGATCGATGCCTCTCGAAACCCATAACATGAAGAATATCACGAGAATACGTACCATCCACATCCTCATGTGATACAAGGTCGATCTATCTCCTGGAACCATTTCCATGCATTCACCATCTATCACCCTCACATCCATATGGCTACAAAATTGGGGACTCGTGTACCACATGTGGATTTGCGATCCAATTCTCATCATTGGCCTCATTAGTAGCCATCAAGAGATATCAATCATTAGATTCCAATGATCCTAACCAGATTGGCGATTTCATCTACCTAAGCATCTTTAATTGCTTTCGGCTGACCTGAAGTCAGTTCCGGAACTTGCTCTACCTTTCATTTGCACTTGGTGGTTTTCTCCTTGGAGATCTTTGAAGTTTGAAAAAAATGAATCAACACCAGTGCTGTCAAGAGTCATCTAGTCCTTCTCAGACATCCACTCCAGCTTGTCCATCTTTCTCCCAAAATGGAAAATAGAAAATCCATCTGTCTGCATCTTCCAAATATAAAATTTATACCATTGGATTTCCTGATTCTCAAACACACTTCCGTCATAGCTCCTCCCACCTCGAATCCCCACACACCAAGCCTAAAGCTTTGATGTCATTTCTAGGTATCAGATGTCTCACACTGAACCTTCAACCCTGATATATTGTTGGGAATCTGGGTCCCTCGACACCCGCCCGAGAGCCGAACGGACACTGAACTCGCACCCCTTCGAGTCGCACACGCACAATGGCGATCCGCCGGATGCAATCGGAAGCGTTGTGCCATGGATCAAAAAACCAGGAGCTCATAGAGAGCACATCTAACAGTTGGCATAGAAAATTTGAGAAGCAACCACACAATAGTAGAACTACATAATAACCGGCAATCAAGTATTAGATTATCTTTATTGAGAAATTACATCATGTAATGGATCACTACTTGTCGGACCCCCACAAACCCTTTCGTGATCTCCTATCATAGAACACCTACGAAGTAGAGAACACGCCCAAGAGATACAGAGTATACTAGAAGATCTTAAAGAAATGAGAGCACTCGCCGAATTAGCCTACATAGAAGTAGAAGCTGAGGTAGATGCATCGAAGAACCCATAAGAAGATCTGCACACTGTATCCTCTTCCTCCATCTTCTTTCTTCTTCCTCTTTCTCTTCTTCTTCCCCTCTCTCTTCCTTCCTCCTCTTGTCTCTCCTTGCGTCAAACCCTAGACCGGGTTTCCTCCTTCTCTCTCTGTCCTACAATTCTCTCTTTCAACCCTCTACCGAGAAGTCATACTTCACTGTGTCACCATTTCCATGAGCCTTCAAGATCCCGAAGGGAGTGCTGCACCATCCCCTAGATCCTTCTTTCTTTTCTGGCAAAACCTAGCTTTAAAACCGACCAGCTCAGAGAGAGTGTGAGAGAGAGATGAGAGAAGAGAGTGAGAGTGAGAGGTTCAAAGTGAGGGTGAGAGTTAGAGAGAGGTTTCAGAAAGGGTGAGAGAGTGAGTAAGTTAGAGAGTGAGAGTGTGAGAAAGGTTCTGAGAGGGTGAGAAAGAGAGTTAGAGAGAGAGAGGAAGTTCAGAGGTGGGGGGGGACACAAAAATCGACCACCCAAACCCCCCCTCTCCAAAACCGACCAGTTGCTCCACCCCTCCACTGTGTGCTCCAAAGCCGACCAGGCATTTGGCCTGGTCGGTTTTGGCCCTGACACCAAAACCGACCAGCCAAAGCACCTCCCCCCCCCCCAGCTTTAAAACCAACCAGCTCAGAGAGAGTGTGAGAGAGAGATATGAGAGAAAGTTAGAGAGTGAGTAAGAGAGAGGTTCAGAGAGGGTGCGAGAGTGAGTTGGAGGGTGAGAGTGTGAGAGAGGTTCTGAGAGGGTGAGAGAGAGAGTGAGAGTTAGAGTGAGAGAGGGCGATCAGAAAGAGAGGGGAGCCCCCCAAAACCGACCAGCCAACCCCCCCTCCACCATGTGCTCCAAAACCGACCAGGCGTTTGGCCTGGTCGGTTTTGGCCCTGACACCAAAACCGACCAGCCAAAATACCCTCCCTCTCTTGCCCCTTTGCCCCCTTAACCGAGGCTGCCCCCCGCTACCCCTCAGGGGGTGCCCAACTTGCCCAACACCCCCACCCCGAGGGGATTGTGCACCCACCATCGACCCCTCCTCCTCTTTGCTCCTATATCGAAATACGCAAGGGGTGCCCCACACCGAAATAAATTGAGTTTTAACTCGGTTTTTATCCTATTTTTCTATTGCAATACGATGGCCTTCTCAGCTTCGTTCTCCCCTCAACTTTGGATTTCCTTGTAGACGGCCATGTGAGGATCGTCCTGGCTCTAAAATCGATAAATTTTGGGTCTGGATGCGCATGCTACGTCTCGTCGTACACTGCTCCGGGTTGCGATTTCGCACCATTTTTCCTCTGCCATTTGGGTTTTTAACTCGCATTTTATCTCTTTTTTTCATTGCGATACGATGGTCTTATGGGCCTTGAACTTCCCTCGTCTATGACCGCACTTGTAGAGGGTCATACGAGGATCACACTGGCTTTGAAATCTAGAGATTCTGATCTCGCGTGTGACTGTTAACTCTCGTCGTACATAGCTCCAACTCGCGATTTTCCACCTTTTTTGCTACATTTTCAATCACCTCCCCCCAATATTTTCCGTTTTCCAACTGACCCCCCATTCCCCTTTGTTTGCATCCAACCCCCCTGGGTTGTTTTCGCCTACCTCGGCCCCAGGGGGTCCCCTCAGCCTGATGCTGCCCCTTTGCCGGCATCGAACCCCCGCCCCCCTGCCAGCTAGGTGCCGACCCATTCGTACCACGATGTCCTAGCCAACTAGGTTAGCACATAGCTGGCTGGGGGGGGGGGTATGAGTGCAGTCGGTAGACTCGCACCCGGCCGGCCCTTGGCAGGGGGTCGGTGGTCGCAACGGGCGGGCCCTAACAGGGGGTCGACAGACGGACGACGATCAGCCCCGTGCAATGGGTCGGCAGACATGCGCCCGATCGGCCCTTGGCAAGGGGTTGGCGGGCGCAATGGTCGGCCCCTAACAGGGGGTCGACAGACGAACGACGATCGGCCCTACGCAACGGATCGACAGACGCACATCGGGCCGGCCCTTGGCAGGGGGTCGGTGGGCGCAACGGTCGGCCCTTAACAAGGGGTCGGCAGACAGACGACGGTCGGCCCCGCGCAATGGGTCGACAGACGCGCAACCGACTGGCCCCTTGCAGGGGGTCGGCGGGCGCAACGATCGGCCCCTAACAGGGAGTCGGCAAACGGATGACGGTCGGCCCTGCACAACAGGTCGGCAAACGCACACCCGGCCGACCCCTGACAGGGTGTCCGTAGGCTCGACGATCGACCCCAGAGAGGAAGTCGGCAGACGAGCGATCAGGTTTTTGCACAAGAAAATCTTAGCCAGCTAGGTTAGCACATACCTAGTTGGGAGGAGATAACTGTGGGTGCAAAGGCTAGCGCCCTACAGTGGGACCCACAGCCCTGCATGGGGCCCACAAAGATGACTGTGGGACCCGCAACCCTGCATGGGGCCCACGAAGGTAGCAGCAGGACCTAGTGACATCCGTCGATCTCAAAAAAAAAAACCCCTGATATGTTGGAGAATATTTTCTATAAACTAAATCTCTATAAATATCCAACCATGTCAAATAATCTAGATCCCAAAATCCAAACCATAATCTCACTTTCTGTTTTACAGAGCTCCTTGAACCTTCTGGTTTTCAGATTCCCTATTACGCCCCATAAATCTGAAACCATTCTCTGGGGTGTGAGATGAGAAAGCAAAGGATTTTGGGTTTAGTCAACTGTCTACACCAATTAGGGTTTCTCACAGGGCTGTAACTCTCTCACAATTGAAGAAGAAGAATAAGGGAGAAACAAGAAATATTTTAACACTTATTTTTATGAAAATATTTTATTTAAAAGAAAGCAGAGATATAAAATTTTGTTAATAGAGAGAAGATCAAGCTCGACCTTCAACAGGGCTGTCGCCTCAGCATATGTGGCATGTCGACGCCACTGTCTGTTGACGGAAGTCCCTCTAAGGGAGCACGGGGCTCAAGTCTCCGACGGCGAGCTGAATAGCCTCGTCCGATCTCTAGCACTCGGGCACTGGTTTAGAGGTCATATTTACAGGGCTAGTCAATTAGATCATTTAGAGACTTATTTTTTTTATCGTGAGCTATCCTAGACTTGGGGCCTTGAGGAGAGGCCTACCCAAAAGAATTCAGCTGGATTATCACCACTAACAATCACAGAATACTGACTAAACTAAAGAATCATTATTCCAATCCAGTCGATTACAATGCCAGAAAACTAAAGAACTACATACTTAAAATAAAACACGACTGTAACCCTAAATCTACCTCTGGCCTTCCATTGCTACTCCTGAACCTCCGTACTTGCAGGATAGTTTACTCGTGGAAAATAGTAGCCCCCAATGAAAAATTGGAAGATTAGCCAAATTAATGACTAGTGACATCCTAGTAGCCCTTAATAATATGAGGCAACCGATCTAATTAAATTATATTATATTTAGTAGTCCTAGTACATATTATTAATGTTTACAAAAGGGTAACCTAATCTTATCAACAGTCTATGTTCTCATGCAATACCTACTGTCACTAGATTGTCAAACATAAAGTTCTTTCAATATTCTACAATATTAATGAACTAATAAATTAAAACGACCATCTAAATGTCACTAGATTATCAAACTCTATAATTCCATAATCCAACATTAAGATTCCATAGTTGTTAATTAGCAATCACAAACATCTATACTAATGTGAATCCCAGATATTTTGTTCATCTTGCCCCCGATCGAGTATTACTATAGGGCCTTTTATTTCGATGTAGAGGGCCAACTCTCTCGTCGTGCACCCATCAACACCGTGCACAAAATCACCCAGATGATCATAAGGGTTTTCTGTCTTTCACGGTGGAGCTCTACCGCCCAACTTGCTTTCTTTGGGGGGCTTTAACTACCCTGGGATAGAATTGCTAGGCCAACCCCTACTAGAGGGCACCTCCTATTGGCTTTACCACAACCCTTTCCCGTGACACCCTAACATACTGATCTTTAGTTGTGCGCACAGGGTGGTTCACGACCCTTGCGCGCACTGTGTCCCAATCTTTTCATAGGATAAATTATCATGTTTTATCCGTTTTCACAAAGTACCAAAAGCTCAATACAGTAAATAATTACCTTTATACATATACCAAGATAGATAAAAAGATACATACGGTGGTTAATGATTTGCAATAGTTTAACCCTTGTCTCGCACTACTCTCGCAACCCATAACAATGCTACAGCTAAAGGTCATATCGCTCTTAAAGTGATTGAACCCACACTCCCCCAAAACCAGTATACTGGGGTTGCCACTACTTTTAGGAGGGTGGGCCCCAATAAGGATTAGTTATTTAAATTACGGTTTAATTTAAGAAAATACCTAATTATGGTATCCATACAATAATTATGATTATTTTATTAATATTTTAAAGCATGTGTCACCGGTCTCGTGACTCCGCCTGCAAGGAGGGGTCCCGTGACCACATACAGTATCATGGACACCTACTTTAGTTGTTCTCATTTTTCACTATCAAAGACCACGAGAAAGGAAGTAGATGTCACCTGGTTGGTGGGATTTTGCTAGACGACCTCTGCTCCGTCTCCGATGGGGTCAACACGGCCACGAACTGTCAAACACACACAGCGGGTCTATGGTCATTGCTTGTTACCGAGTAATACGGGTTTAGGCCCAAGTTGGCCGAGTCAAGAAATTTAGGCATCATCGGACGTCAGTCCACCGGCATGCAAAACGATGCCACAATTTCGGTTAGTTGACGTTGCCGATGTCAAGGATCGCACTAAATTCCCATTTACACTAATCCGACTAAACGGTCATACCCATGTCGGTTGTTGCCACTAGCATGCTATTCCGCATCACACCAAGGTGTGCACCAATAGAGCCAGGTATAGGCCAGGTTGGGGTTTGATTCGTCATTCGCCCGAGATGCGCTCATGCTAAGGTGTGAATATTACGGTTGTTACTCTAATGATAACGAGTCGCTCGAGCTTGAGCTCAGATTGACGATGCCTATTATGCTTCACCAATTTGGATCTCGAGTTCGGCAAGGTTTGGCATGTGGTCGTTGGATGGTCCACCGCCGTGCATATATGGCACAACGATTCACATGCTACATATAAAGGATGTAACAGCGGGGCATCATTGGCCAATAATAGCCATTGAATACATAATGCAAACATCGTGATCAGAGATCCCAAGGGTCTCAATGACTAAAAACAAGGGAGAGGGTGTCTGTAGGATCGGGTGGCTAAGCATTGTCGGGTCAAGCTTAGGTTAGTCGATTGAGATCAAGCTCCACAAGTGTTAAAGATCGCAATATGGATCGAGGATTGAGTTCCAACACGACATAAAGTTATCGGCACCGAATTCGACAAGTAAGGTAGGGGGTTAACCTTAGGCAATAACCTTCACCCAAGTCAACCTCGGGCTCAAGTGTTGATATGATTGGGTTTGCACAACGAGTCCCACCAAGCCTATGCTTGGATTGGCAACAGGAAGCTTGTCTCCTAGGTTAGATCCCAGAATTGGCAAGGTCGATACAAGGGGTGTAAAGCACTATTTCCGATCCATAGGCATAAAAATCGACAAAAACCAATTTGGCGAGATGATGACATCATGCACAAAGGCACAAAGGCGTCATTATTAAATCAATACGGAAATTAAAGCTAGCAGCACTATAATCCAATAATTATCAATTTACCCTTATCTTTCTCCGGACCCAACCAGAGAAAGAGAAAGGACCTTTGGCGACCAAGAGCCGCGTCGGTCAATTCTCGGGGGTTGCCTCCGGCTTCTACAGAGCCGTTAGCATCATCATCATTGTAGGGTCGATGATAACACCACTCGAGGAAGTTAGGTGTCGTGTTCAAGTACAATCAGCGGGGTTGGCCATGGTTGGGCAGGACTTAGCAAAAAGATTGTTCGATTGTTGGGTGTTAGGCCGTCAACGACATAGCAAGAAGGGGGGGCATTGTTTGCGGGGAATCACAATCGAAGGGTCGGTAGCTGAGTGGCTAGTGGTTGCCGCTTGGCTGCCAACCGTCGGCACTCCGACCAACGACGAGCGTGTAGCAGACAAAAGGGGAAAGGGATTGCTTGTTGGTGACTGGCGGGGAGTCACCTGCTGCTTGGCTGCCGACATCAAGGTCATTGGCACCCACAACGACAAGGGCAAGAGAAAAGAGACTAGGCCTGGCTAGTGGTTGAGCATCACCTGCTACTCAGTCGCCAGACACAAAGCCGACGACCAATGCAAAGGCAAACACGAGGGCAAAAGAGGGCCAGGGCCTGAGGTTGGTGGTTGGGTGGTCGGTAAGGGTCTGGCCTAGCTTGGTCGGGCCTCGCCGATTGCACAGCAGCCGGCCACATTGCCGACAACCATGGCCGCATTGAAGAGGAACGCCAACATGAGCGGCAGGTGGTTGGTCGGATCCCAAAAGGCAAAAAGGGAGAGAGAGGGAAGTGGGCTGACCGGTCAATCAAGGTCCTCGGCTTTGGCCGGGGTTCCTCCTCCTCCTTGCTCTATTCCGGCGCCTCATCCTCCTTCTCCGGTGGCTGGGCACATCACCACAACAAGAGGGGGAGATGAGATCAAGAGAGGGAGTGATGAGAGATCGAGAGAGTGAGAGATCGGAGGGGAGAGATGATGGATCAAAGAGGGGGGTGAGGGGGTCGGGCTGAGGAAGGGGGGAGAGGGGTCGAGTTAGGGTTTTTATAGGAGAAAAAGGGGGGTGGCAGCTAGGTACAAGCGGGATCTGGGGGCTTGATTTTGGGGGATCGGATAAGGGGGGAGGTGACGAGAGGGGGGCGATGAGATGGTGAAGCAGCTGGGGCGGCCGATGGGATAGAAAGGGGGGTGGCTGTTGGGGGGAAGAGAGAGAGAGAGAGAGAGAGAGAGAGATCGGGTGAAAGGGAGAGAGATTCGAGAGAGGGAAAGAGAGATCGGGTGAGAGGGAGAGAGATCCGAGAGAGATGAGAGAGATCGAGTTAGAGGGAGAGAGATCCGAGAGAGAGAGAGAGAGAGAGAGAGAGAGAGAGATGGATGGCTGGGTTGGGTTGGGTTGGGTTGGGTTTGGGTCTTGGGTTTTGTGGGGATAGAGACTGAGAGAGCGATGGGTTGGGTTTGAGTGTAGATTGGGTGGTGGTAGGTGGTTTGAGTGTATGGATGAGGGTGGTTAAAAGGGAATGGTTGAAAACAAAGGGTGTAACAGTGAGAGGTGAAAGATTAGGATTTCTTGTGTGGTGTGTACAGGTGGGTGATTGGGTTGGCTGAATATTGGTTGAAAGAGTTTGGTTGGGAAGGATGGGTATTAATGAAGTGTTGTACAGATGTTTGAGTTGGGTACTTGAGTAGTGGGGGGTTTCTTGGTGCATGGGATCAAGGTTCGATGGCCATGGAAGGAAAGAGTTGAGGGTCTCTTAGATTTAGATTGAACGACCAAGAGAAAACTAGAGAGAAAATAATAGATGATTGGGTGCGTTAGATCGCAATCCAAGGACCAAGACCAAGGGGAAGACCGGAGTGGAGCCATAGGGTGCCGGTCAAGGGTCTCGAGGATTGGAACGATCCAATCGAGTCAGATCAGCAAGTTGGGAAACCCATCGGCCTTATATCAACGAGCTAGTTGGGCTCCGCAACTTATGTCATTTGACGACGGGTCGTTCCCGGGGCAATCCTAGGTTGCAATAAATAAATAAATAATTATTAAATAATATACTCGTGCGCTACTCCATAATCAACACCTGTGTGCACTCGCGCACACGCACACGCGCACACACACACACATACACATGCACAATCACTCAGCCAACACCATATTGCCTCGCGACTTGGCCCCCCGGTCCGGTCCAACTCGAACTTGATTCAACATAACACATGTACAACCAAAACAGTTAAATAGAAACAAATTTTAACTATTAGTAATATTATAATTATAATAAAAGACAGGGTGCCCTTAGCAAAAGTCAATTCTGGGGTATCGGGCATTACATTCCCTCTCCACCCTTTGTTATATTGTAAGAAGCACTCATCGGCCTGTCGAGAGTAGCTCTACTTCATTCAGAGATAATGGATTCTAAGGTTGCATTTTATTGCACGGAGACGTAGACTTTAGCCGAACTTCATCACCGCATTCAGTGTCAATTATCTCTACTCTACAGTTCTTGTGTGACAACCTAGCAAGTTACAGCTCAACGCTTCGAAGCGCACCACATCCCGAAGGGTCAAACCTTCAATCGACTGTTGGAGGAGGGTCACGTACGATGGCCGAAATCCTCCCTCACAGTCGCCGGAGGTCGCCCTCGTCGGTATCGAGATGGGGGCTGCCGGAGCTGTGGGAGAAAAAGGTCAAAGTCGGATTTACCGTAGGGACCTTAGGCAAAATGAAAGTTCGGAAGGTTCTATAGGCGGGATTGATATGTTTCCAGGGACCTTAGGCACATTAGCCCATAAAATATCCCTATTTAAAACAATACTATAAATTGTTCTAATCGATTATACATGGTGAGTGTATGAGAAATCTCGTTGGATGAGTCAAAAACGCATGTTCGATTAGCGCGCACCATAGGGTTATAATGGTAAAGGCCTGGATCCATCAGCGACCACGATTTGCCTCTAGGCATCATGGTCATTGATGCATGACCGTCGTTCATGGAGGGTCCTACTACCAAATAAATGTGATACCATATAGAAACAAATATGGATATGAAGATCTTATAAATATTGAAGAACAATAATTTTCTGATAAATTTAGAATAAAAGGAGGAAAACAATCCCATCTATATAACCCTTAGGTAGCCTTCCTCTCCAAATCAATCACGGCGGTGGTGGCAACCTAAGGTGGCCTTCTGAGTGTCGATAGGAACAGACTTGCACTAGTGATTGACAATTGACATAACCAAAAGAAGCGGGATCATCAACCTAGTTGGATCTATTAACGACTAGTGCATTGGGCACGTGCACGTGCAACAATTGCTGATATATGGACCTTTTTACACGCACACAAATTAAAAATAGTCATTTTAGTATCGGGTATGAACATATAAAATAAGGATAGGGTTATAAGGGTATATTGGTAATTTTTGTAGGGCCACAATGGGAAGTTTAGGAATGCAACACTTCCTTCCTTGCTTTTGTATATCTACAAAAGTTAGAGAGATAGTCGGGTTTCAGGTGTCAAATATGGGCATTGACTATTGAGGTACTCATACCCATAGCTATACTTGTCAGTTAATCGGGTAGAGTTTCTATACCCATACCTTATCCAAACCTTGCAAAAAGTATTAAGGTACCCATACTCAAAAGTTAATAGGGTAGGTTCCTATATCCATAAGTACCCCACCATATTGTGTTTCTATACCCATACCCTACCCAAACCTTGCACAACCCAAACCCATACCATACCCAAGTCTTGTAGAAACCTTGTACAACCCATACCTGAAAGTGCATTTGTACCCATACCCGTACCAAATGGTTCAGATCGGGGTCGGCTCAAGTGTTAGAAGAGCAATTAGATTTCGGGCATGAATATTGGGATATTTATACCAATACTCGAAAGTTAATCGGGTAGAGTTCCAATGCCCATACCTTACCTAAACATTTTTCTTGATGTTGTTTTAAAACATAGGATTGATAATGATAAAATAGAAAACAAAATGTAGGATGAAAGGAATAATGAGTTAGTGGATTAGTGGAATTACCCTTCCCATTATAACCCTTGATTTTTTAATGGATAAATAAGATTCAATTAATTAGTGGCAAAGAAGATAAGGGCAAAATGGAAAACAAAAAAGGAGGATGGAAGGAAGAATGGGTTAGTGAGATTTATTTCCATAATAGCCCTTGATTTTTTAAATGGAGGACAAAAATAACATATTATGGTTCCAAGTCCTTTTATTTGTTTTCATGACATGATTCAAAATTCAAGATGTGGATTAATATCTAAGGTGAAGGGTAAACTGGGAACTTATGTAAAAAGATAGAAGGATGTATGGATAAACAAATTCTAATCGATCAGGTAATGATGGATAAACAGCAAACACTGTGATAGTGGGGGTGGGGCCCTCCCTCCCTTCCCATCAAACAAATATTCAGACAAAATTTTATTGCAACTTCGCATTTCCTCCGAAAAACAGTCACAGCGCGCACTGGGACTGGAAGAAGGGAAGGATGGCCGCGGGCTCCATCACCACCATGGGCAGAGCCGGGTGCCGCCATCCACCGCCGGACTTGGGCGGCGTCGGCGTCGGAGGCGGCCTCCTCTCCTTATCATCACCCCCACCCCGCCCCCCATCGCCACCAGCTATGCTCTCCCTCTCTCCCGCCGCATCCGGCAACGGCGCGGGAGAGAGGATGAGCGGCGACAGAAGGGGGATGGGGGCGCGGGAGCCGTCCCAGGCGGCGGAGCTGGCGGCGGGATCGAGCTGGAGGGACGACGGGGCCTTCTTCTGTAGCCTGCTGGGTGGCTTCTTGGCTTCAATGCTTCTCTTGGAGTTTCCCCTCGGGATTTTGGCCTCCATGGTTCACCGGACGCCGATCGTAGATCTCCGGTGGCTTTTATAAGAGAGAGAGAGAGAGAGAGAGAGAGAGAGAGAGAGAGAGAGAGAGAGAGAGAGAGAGGAATTTGGGGGAGGAGGAGGAGGTCATCCCCTCCGACTTTGATGGCTGTGGTTAGGGCGGAATTATAGCTCTGAAGCGTGAGGTGGATGCAGCTGTTCGTTTCGGGTGCATCAACCTTAAGCGAGTCAAAAGCTACCAAGTATCGCGGTGGATCCAGAAACGCATGGGGATCCTCATTAACCATCTTTCTCTGTGACACGTGGATTGCTAGGGGAGACCGTGGGTGTGAGCCGGCTTCGGGTCGGGTCTATGCAGGATGGGTCGAATTCGAACGAGAGCTGCTATAATGACCTGGATACAAGGTTAGTGGGATAATGTCCAGTGTCCTCATCAAAAATCTATAGGAGTCCCCAAGTCCACCGGTTAAGGGGTGTTAGTCAATTAGGATTTGGTGAAGAGTATCTTGTATTTAGGATTACATCAGTAGTGGTTCTGAACTTCTTTGTGGTATTGTAGTGTAGACACACGAATTTCGTCGAACCTGAACCCGACTTATATGGGCCGACGCGGATGCAAACCCGACACGCGGACCCGACTCGCACCCAGCAAAAGAGGAGCAGACCCCACACTCCAAGAGGGGTCGGCCCCTACTAGGGTCCGAACCCCATGGGGCCGGCCCCTACTAAGACCCGAACCCCATGGGGGCCGGCCCTACTAGGACCCGAACCCCATGGGGGGCCGGCCGGCCCTGCAAGGAAGGAAAAGAAAAGGAAAGAAAAGAAAAGAAAGAAAAGAAAAGAAAGAAAAGAAAAGGAAAGAAAAGAAAGGAAAGAAAAGAAAAGGAAAGAAAAGAAAGAAAAGAAGAAAATACCGCCATGCGCGGGGGGAGGTTGCGTATGACATCTGCACACACGCGGATCTGCGCCGATCCCTCGATCCGACGCACAAGAAGAAGCGCCCGATCGCCATCGATTTCGTGTGCAAAATCCAGCCATAATTGCCTCGCCAGAAAAGGAAAACAAATAAACGTTATTCCCCTCATCAATGGATGAATAAATCCCGGGCAATTATGAGAGAGATAGAAAAGGGATTTAAAATTAAAAGTTTCCATATCTCTCTTCCCTCCCCTTTGCCTATAAATAGAGGGGGTGGGGGAATGAAGAAGAGGTCGAAGATTGAAGACGAAGTGCGGGAGCTCTGCAGAAGAGGAGACGCTTCTTCATCGACCCAAGGCTTCACGAGGCACGGGCAAGCCTGTCCCGTCGGGATCGGCTTAGCCCATTGAAAGTCCTCATCAACGTGAAGACCCTTGCACAAGAAGATCATCCCTTCGACTCCGTGCACGAAGAAGAAAGCTCGGAGAAGAAGAACCCTTCGACTCCGAAGACGCCAGAAGCAAAGGCCGGAGAAGAAGATCGGAGCGGCACTACCCCGTCGTCTCCAACAAGCCTTCGACTCCGATCAAGCCCAAAAGCCCGGAGAAGAAGAGGAGCGGCACTACCCCGTCGTCTCCAACAAGCCTTCGACTCCGATCAAGCCCAAAAGCCCGGAGAAGAAGAGAAGCGGCGCTACACCCGTCACCTTCAACAAATCCTTCGACTCCGATCAAGCCCAAAAGCCCGGAGAAGAAGCGAAGCGGCGCTACACCCATCGTCGTCAACAAGGCCTTTGACTCCGATCAAGCCCAAAAGCCCGGAGAAGATGCCAACACCATAACCGTCACCAAGGTCGATGGTCGAAGACTGAAGACGAAGCGCGGGAGCTCTGCAGAAGAGGAGACGCTTCTTCATCGACCCAAGGCTTCACGAGGCACGGTCAAGCCTGTCCCGAGGGATCGGCTTACCGAAAGCTCTCATCGACGTGAAGACCCTTGCACACGAAGATCAAGACTTTGACTCCGTGCACGAAGAAGAAAGCTCGGAGAAGAAGACCCTTCGACTCCGAAGATGCCAGAAGCAAAGGCCGGAGAAGAAGCTCGGAGCGGCACTACCCCGTCGACTCCAACAAGTCCTCGATCCCGATCAAGCTCCAAAGCCCGGAGGAGAGAAACGAAGCGTCATCACCCCGTCGTCTTTGACAAACACCTGCGCCATCCACGAAGAAGAAAGCCAGGAGCAGATCATCTGAAGCGTCACTACCCCGTCGTCTTCATCAACAAAAGCCGACGCTACAACCGTCGCACGGAGACCGTCGTCACCCTCGTCGTCTTCATCAACAAAAGCCAACGCCATAACCGTCGCACGGAGAGCGGTGCTACCCCCACTATCTTCGAAAGCATTCTTCGACTCCGATCACGCCAAAGAAGCCCGGAGAAGAAGAGAAGTCCAGTCGACACGCAAACCGTCGAAGCACCGGAGAAGTAGCCCACGTCGTTCGAAGAAGAAGATCGAGTTGACGCTGAAGCTAAAGCCAACGCAAGAAGCCAAAGCAAAGCCCCAGTAAAGCCCGTGCCAAAGCAACGCAAGTGCCAAAGCCAAGCGACTACGCCGGCCACGAGCAAAAGCACCGCACGTTCTAGCCGATACGACGCGAAGTCCGAAAGAACGAAAGCATCGCAAGTCTCTCCCGGCTACGTCCAAGTGCAAGCACCGAAGCAAAGCAAAAGCCAGAGCCACGCCGGAGCCAAGCCAAAGCCAAAAAGCCGAAGCCGAAGCCGACGCCAAAAGCACGATCGACGCCGCGAACCAACGATCAAGGACGCCGAGGTCAAGCAAGGATCGAGGAAGACACGAAGACCGAGGAACGAAGCCGGAAAACCCCCTAGCCGAGAAAGCGCGAAGCACGGAAGGGACAAAGCAACGGTGGACACTCCTTAGCCTCTCCAAAACCCTCACCCTGTAAAGACCCTTGTCCTGGGCAGCCCCTTCAGCGCTCTCGCACGAACACCACGTGGAGACGCGGATCAAAGGGATCCCCCAGAAGATCTTTCCCACAATCCCCTGATTAAAACTCGCCGCAACCCGGACTCGCTACACCCGAGCAACCCGGGTCCCGGCCACACTTGTAATCTGGTTCTGCGCAATAAAGACGACCCGCGCTTTTTTCCGCGTCCACAGATTTCTGGCACGCCCGGTGGAACCTCTTTTCCTTTCATCCGTACGGTTGAAGAAGCTGCTTGAAGTTCGCAATGGCCGGAACAAACAACGATGCGTTTGCTCCAAGCCTCTCACCAATCGCCGAGTCCCCTATACTCCGACACGGTGATCCAGTAAATCCGGAGGGTGATGCTCCTCCAATGGTGTGCGTCTACACTCGGCGTACTCTGACTCTTGCGGACGTCTTCGTGCCAGAAGCTACTACCGAAGATGCTCGCCAAAGCGCCGACGAGGCCCTCGTGCATGAAGAAACGAGCCTCGATCCTGGAGTCCATGTCCAGAAGTTTGGGGAGGACCAGCCCCAACCCCGAACCCGTTCGGGTTCGCCAGCAGACGTTGCACCTCCTCTGCAGGGGGCAAACATCAATCATCAGCCAGAAGCAAGTCGGCGTAACTACGTCTCCGATGATGATGGCGAGGATACGAACATGCAACACCGAGACGTTCTCCGTCACCATCCTCCGTCCGCTCTTCAGCTCCAAGTCATGCAGATGAGCGAGCATATGGCGCAAATTACTCGGCTGATGGAGGAGAAGGATCGTTACATCAACACTCTGCTCCAAAAGCTAAGCGCAAAGGATGCTGCAGCAGTCGGCCAACCCGTCGCTTCTCCAGTAGCCGTTCCAGTTCCGTCTTCAACTCCCGCTCCTACAGAGGTTGTTCCGACGATTCAAGCAGTTACTCCAGCGCTCTCCTCGGCTCCCGTCCCGGTGGAAGTCGTCTCCCCAGCGCCAGCCTCGGTGGCCACACAACCTCCGGCAACAGCAACAATGAATGCTCAGCAAGTCCAAGCGTTGATAGCCGACATGATGCGTTCCCACGACAGTAGCCTTCCTCCGATCACGCCAGCATACTCGAAACCATACACCGCGAGGATCCAGCAGCTACGCTTCCCAGTCGGATTCCAGCCACCGAAGTTCCAGCACTTCGACGGGAAGGGAAATCCAAGACAGCACCTCGCCCACTTCATCGAGACCTGCAATAATGCCGGCACATATGGCGACGAGATGATGAAGCAATTCGTCCGCACCCTCAAAGGCAACGAGTTCGACTGGTACGTTGATCTTCCTCCAGGGACCATCGACAGCTGGGATCAGATGGAGAGGGAGTTCCTCAATCGCTTCTACAGCACCAGACGAACGGTCAGCATGACCGAGCTTACTGCAGTCAAGCAAAGGAAGGACGAGCCGGTGATCGACTACATCGACAGATGGAGGAACCTTGCGTTGAATTCATGAGACCGCTTGTCTGAAGACTCGGCTATCGAGATATGCACCCAAGGCATGCACTGGGGCCTGCTCTACATCCTCAAAGGTATCAAGCCTCGGTCTTTCGAAGAACTCGCGACGCGGGCTCACGACATGGAACTCAGCCTAGCAAGCCACGGGGACTCGAAGAACAAAGACTTCTTGAAGGTGGAGAAGAAGGACAAGTCACCGGCACCGAAACCGAAACAAGTCAATGTTGCTGACGGCGCTTCAACCTCCAAACCGCTCAAGATCGGTGGCAAGCCGGATCAGAAGAAGGGAGTCGCCATACCGCCGCCTCCGCCGCCAAGACAAAGGATGACTCTCGAGGAGCTCAAAGCCAAGGAGTACCCCTTCCCAGACTCGGAAGTCTCCTCTATGTTCGACCAACTGCTGCAAGAGAAGATGATAGAGCTCCCTCCTTCGAAGAGGCCCGAGCAGATGCATCGCGTCGACGACCCTCTCTTCTGCAAATACCACTGGGTGGTAAGTCATCCCATCGAAAGATGCTTCGTCTTCAAGGAAAGAATCATGGCGCTCACAAAGCAAGGGAAGATAGAGATCGACTCCGGAGAAGTTGCTATGGCCAACATGACCTCCATCACCTTCGGCTCCTTCTCGCCGGTGCTCATTGCTGCTCAGCGAAGCATGCCCAAATTGCGCATCAACCGTCAAGCGCCAATCGCTAAGTCAACTTCCCAGTCGAAAGTCTCGAAACGATGTCAACGTACTCCTGCGTTCTCCGAGGAAGAAACGCCGCTGCCCTGGGGGCAACCATCGCTCACGCCAGCACCTCTTCCAAGCAATGCTGCATCCCAACGAGTACTCCAAAGGAGATACGAGCAAGGAGATCCAGAAGTTGGTCTGTTGGGCCAGCCTTCGGGGAAGTTTGACTATTACGTCCTCTACTCAAGGCCTCCGTCTGTTCCAATCGACGAAATCAAGCCCACCGGCTGGGGATCGGAAGACGAGCCAGTGGAACCTCAAGAAGAGCAAGTCCATTCCAGTCAAACTATGTCCCAACGCGCTCCTCGGGAAAGATACGAGCAAGGAGATCCAGAAGTCGGTCTACTAGGCCAGCCTTCGGGGAAGTTCGACTATTACGTCCTCTATTCAAAGCCTCCATCGGTTTCAGCTGAAGAAATCAAGCCCACCGGCTGGGGATCGGAAGACGAGTCAGTAGAGCCTCCAGAAGAACAAGTACCTTCGAGGGAACCAGTTGCTGCTGTCGACCATCATCCTAGCGGAGGGGAATCCACCGACGAAGAAGCATGGGTCATGCTACCGCGGCGGCGAAAGCCATGGCAAGAAAGGAAGCTCAAGCAAGACCGTGTGATGAGGGGATTCACCAAGCGGAAGACCTACAAGAAGAAAAGCAAGACTCCGGGGAGGAAGGCATTCAAGGTGCCGCCAGCAAGCCAAGACGACCTCCTTCAGCAGAATCGTCCAAAGCCGACAACCTTGCAAGAGTTCTTCCCGGATCACTTCCTCCAGGTGGACCAACACATCAGGGTGTCTTGTTGCATGGTCGAAGTTCGCGAGCCGTCGGAAGGAAAGAACGAAAGCGAAACTTCTGAAGAAGGCGACTCCACCGATGAGGGGGACGGTTTCGACAAAGGGGGCACTGCCTCTCACGACGAAGCAATCCTGCACATGCCGCTTGTAGAAGCTTTGCATCTCCCGAAGAAGGCTCGCCTGGCGATGGCTGCGGCCTTAGCCGATCCAGATAGCTACAAAAGGAAGAGGAAGGATGACCAGAAGGGCAAAGCTGTGGCCTCGTGTGATGCGACGATAACCTTTTCGGATGAGGACCTGCAACTCGAGACGCGATTGCACAACCGGCCTCTTTACGTTTCGGGATACATCAAGGAGAAGCCAGTGAACCGAATCCTATTGGACTGTGGCTCCGCCGTCAACATCATGCCTATCCAGACAATGCAGCAACTCGGCATCACCAACGACCAGCTCTCGCCAAGTCAGTTGGTCATTCAAGGGTTCAACCAGGGCGGACAGTCCACAGTCGGAATCATTCGCTTGAAGCTGTCAATCGGCCCACTGGACACAACAGTCCTCTTCCACGTCATCGATTGCCAGACATCATATCGTCTCCTGTTAGGAAGACCATGACTGCACGAGAATGACATCGTGGTATCCACCTGGCACCAGTGCCTCAAGTACTACGAAGAAGGCGTGGAGAGGTGCATAGTTGCGGACGACAAGCCATTCAACGAGGACGAGGCACACTTGGCCGACGCTAAGTTCTACCAAGCAAAGGGCCTAATCGCGGAAGTTCTTCCAGCTAAAGCCCCTCGAGTCCAAAAAATTGAAGAAGTGAAGCAGGACAAGACTCCTCTTCCCGCAAATCCGGTGCCACCTTCTGACGAGGCAAGACTCAAGGTCCAAGGAACGCCGAAACCTGGGCAAAGGATGCGCATCAGCTCCGAGCCAAGAGCAATACCACATACCCCGTTGCCAATCCAAACGACTCCTGTCCTGCGTCTCGCGCCTCAGTGGCTCCGTAAATCCGAGCGATCGCCTTCTACTCCGACAAGGAAGCTGGCCCCGTCGTTATCTCAGGCCAATGTCATCACTCTGTAAGAAATGACGTTGCCATTACCTAGCCTGATGCAAGCTCCAAGCCCGAGCAGACCTATCAAATCAGTCGACCCAAATCGACTCGGATTCAAGCCAGAAGGGAGTTGGGGGCAAAACGCTGCCAAGTTGTTGTTCAAAGCCGGCTACAACGAAGAAAGCGCCATGGGCACACTTCCACCAGCAGCAGCTCCACATGGGATGACGAAAACTCAAGCTCGGCTGTTTCATAACGGAGAACAAATCCTCCCGAACCGCCGAGGCATTGGCTCCAGTCAAGCTCCGTTGGTCATCAGAACCGCCGCGAAGAAGACCTTCACCTCCAACTACATTGGCGCGAAGATGGTAGACGAAGTAGCTGAAGGGTCAACAATCTCCGATGCACGCTCTGCTTACGCAAGCTGTCCCGACAGCAAAAGAAGACGACGATGGGCTCGATGCCAGGCCTTGTTCCAGAAGCAAATCAGAGGTGGTAAAAACTGGTCGAATCGAAAACGCACGTCTGTGTTCGAAAGACTCGGGCTAGTTAAGCAATCAAAGAAGAAGTCAGTGTTCGATCGTCTATGAATGCCAATCGAGGACTTTGTTTCAACACCCACCCATGGCTGCCGTCAATCATATCTCCATTACGGATCCCGACAACGGTGATACTTCTACTTCGGACGACGAATTACAAGATGCCCCGTCGGTCCTCGCAGAAGGGGGGCAGTCCACCGTTGATGACTCAAAGAAAGGGGGCAGTCCAAGAAGACGACGACGGCATACTTCTTCAGTGCCTAGGGCCAAATCCTTACTGTCTTGGGGGCAACCGTCTCTCATGCAAGCACTCCCTCTTCCAAACGAAGCTACATCCTGGCACCTGCTCAAAGCTAGAGACGAACAAAGAAGCCCCGAAGTCAACCTGCTAGGCCAATCATCGGGCAAAATTGACTATTATGTCCTATACTCCAGGCCTCCTTTGATTCCAAATGAAGAAATCAAGCCAACCAGCTGGGGATCAGAAGATGAATTGGTACAGTCTCTAGAAGTGCAAGTCCTTCTGATCAAGGAAGAGCCTTCAGTCGCAACACCAGTTCTTCACCTTGGCGAGGAAGATCTTAACACATGGGCTATGGCGCCTCGAAGGAGAAGGCCACGACGATCAAGCTACAGGATAGCACGCCTAGCTAACCATGAGAAAGATCGGGCGACAAGAAAACTCCTCAGAAGAAAGTCCTTCAAAGAAAAGAATGAAGCTCCAGGAAGAAAGACATCCAAAGTACCACCAGCAAATCTAAAAAATCTCCTCCAGCAAAGCTTTCTAGAGCCAGTGACACTCCAGAAGTTCTTTCCTATTTGCTTCCTTGAAGCTGGTCAAAACTTCAAGATCTCCTGCTGCATGATGGAAGTTCACCAAGTGCTCCGGAAAGACGATGAAGAAAGCGGCATTAACATCGAAAGCATGGGGAGAAGCATCGCTGCCAACAGCAAGCTGTTCAACAAGGCTAAAGCACACCTTGCTGATGCTGAGTTTTACCAAGTGAAAGATCCCATTGCAGAAGCTCATCCAATAAAACCTCTACGAGCTCAGGAAGTCAAAGCAGCTGCGAGGGACAAAAGCTCTCCACTTGCAAAACTAGTGACATCCTCCATCCAGACAGCGCACAAAGACAAAGAAGCGCCAGCATCAAGACGGAAAATTCACATCAACTTCAAATCAAGCTCGATGCGATGCATTCCGTTGCCTGCTCAAGTTGCTTCAGTCCTGCGGCTCGTACCTCAATGGCTTCGCAAACCAGGACGATCGCCTTCCCCTCCAGCAAAGGAACCAGCGTTATCATTCTTCGGGGCCAACTTCAGCACTTTGCAAGAGATGACACTACCATTACGTGGTCTGTTGCACGTCTCGAGCTGGTCTGTTGCACGTCTCGAGCTCAACCGAGTCTTCCGAGTGCACCAGCTCTGAGCAACTCGCAATCAAGTCAGAAAACACTCGGGGGCAAAACTCCACCGAGTCGATGTTCAAATCCAGCCGCAGCAAAGAAAGCATGGCGCACATGGGTTCACTACCCTCAGCTGCAATACCACATCGCCCGACAAGGACTCAAGCTCGCCTCTTCAAAAGTGACGAACAAACCCTTCCAAATCGCAGGGGCATTCACTCCAGTCAAGCTCCAGCACTCATCAAAACTCCAGTCAAGAAGATCTTCACTTCTAACTACATTGAAGCGGAGAAGGCAGGGGACAGCTACGAACCAGTGGCGACTCTGCCTACCAGCGGCAAGTCCCTCAAAAGGTACTTTGCCTAGCGCAAGGTTACCCCCCTTGCCAAAAAAAAAAAAAAAAGGGAATAAACGAACTACGTGTGACTTGATCCCTCTCAGTAGGGTACGTAGGCAACCTACAAAGGTTCAGTCCATACAAAAGAAACATCCCAAACGTCGTCCAAGAAGGCCAGCCCAGAGAAGAACAAGTGCAAATCCACAAGTCCAGTCCGCAAACCAAAAGATGACAAGAAAGTCAAAGTTCTTGAGGCGTTGAAGCAGCTCGCCTCTTGCGGCCTACACACGCTACAATTCCAGGGGTAGAGAAGTCGTCAACTTCTGACGCGTCACCAGCTGTGCACGCTGCTTCGCAAGGTTCGCACCGGAAGCCTTCTCGATCACTCCACCAGCTTCCGGCACTTCGTTAGCTCTTCACACCGCCTTGCAAGCTCTGCTCCAGAAATCTCCTCGGTCGCTCGAGACTTCCCCAAACGGGACTCCAGCTTCTAAAGCGACGCGCGAGTAGCAAGTCGAAGACCTTAAGGCATCGAAGCGGCTCGCCTCTCGCAGCTTACACGCGCTGCAACTCCAGGGGTAGAGAAGCCGTCAACTCCTGATGCGTCGCAAGCTATGAACGCTGCTTCGCAAAGTTCACTCCGGAAGCCTTTTCGATCACTCCACCAGCTCCCGGCACTACGTCAGCTCCTCGCGTTACTTCACAAACTCCGCTCCAGACGTCGTCTCGGTCGCTCGAGCTTTCCCCAAACGGAACACCAGCTTCTAAAACGATGCGCGAGTAGCAAGTCAAAGACCTTAAGACGTCGAAGCGGCTCGCCTCCCGCAACTTATACGCGCTGCAACTCCAGGGGGTAGAGAAGGCGTCAACTTCCGACACATCGCAAGCTGTGCGCGCTGCTTCGCAAGGAAGGTGCGCAGCCGCTTCGCAAGTAAGGAGTCATCCGTCTGGAATCCGTCAGGCTTATGCAAAAGCTCGTGCCCATCCGAACGTCGTCAATCCCTCAAATTCGAAGACTCGAAGGATTGGAACTGCCACTGAAGTCAAATGCGGTAACCTGAAGATAGGCGGATACATCGGCGACAACCGCATCCTTCGCGACTTCCACGAAGCCAAAAGGACCGTTGGAGCTGTCGCCAAGTCCGTCTGCCTTGACATTTTTCAAGCCGACATCGCCACCAGAAAAGTTTCCTCCATAGGCTTCTAACAACCCATGGTCGTCCAGAGGAATATCTAGCCTGCCTCATTCAGCATGCCCGAGTGCAACCTCGCTAGTCGGAAGATGCAAATGAGATAGAGACGAAGATATCTGCTTCCGTGATGAGCCCCCTCAACGATCTCATCGGTCTTCGGAAGGTGCTTGGAGGGACGATGCAAAAGGACGGAAGATACAAGTCAGTTCTGGAAGAAAAGGGCGAAACAAGTTTAGAAGACAAGAATGAAGTGCAAGTCCAGAGAAGAAAGTCAAAAAAAAAAAAAAGAGGAGCTAAAGAGGGGGGCCACAGCCCCTTGAAAGCCCGCAACCCCATGGAGAGGGAGGAGCCCAGAACCCAGCCATAGTGGGATCCCTACCCCGCGTCAGCCCGCCTGTGCTGGGCCCGCAACCCCATGGAGGGGGAGGAGCCCAGAACCCGGCCACAGTGGGATCCCTACCCCGCGTCGGCCTGCCTATGCTGGGCCCGCAGCCGGCCACCACGCCACTGCTGCACCATCCGGCCTCGCGCCGCCTGCATACCGGAGCTGTATCCCGAGCCAACCACCGCAACCACGCCCAGCCTCTGCGTCCCGCGCTCGCGCCGCAGGCTGCCACCGTTGCTTCTATAACCGCGCCGGGCCTCCGCGCCCCTCACGTTGGAGACCGCGCTGCCTGCTCCAACATCCGCGCCGCCTGCTGCCTTCATGAACCAGAAGAAGAAGGAAAGAAAAAAGGAAGAAAGAAAGAAAGGGAAAAAAAAAACAGGAAAGGAAAGAAAGAAAAAAAAAAAGAAAAAAAGAAAAGAAACCAGAGAGAGAGACACATACCCCTCTCTCTCCTGTGCAAAACCGCAGCCCCCTTCCTGCCTTTAAAAGGGCCACAACCCTATGGAGGGGGAGGAGCCTGGAACCCGACCTCGCGTCGGCCCGCAGTCGGCCACCACGCCGCGACCCGCGCCCGGCCATCTCCTGCCCGACTCAGCATCGTACGCCGCCGACCTCCGCACCCTGTGCGCCCGGCCTCCGAGCCTGACCCCGCCGACCTCCGCACCCTGTGCGCCCGCCTGCGCCTACGCACGCCGCCGGTCTCCGCGCCCGCGCCATGCCTGCGTCACCGCCCGCACGCCGCCGGCCTCCGCGCCCGTACCCGTGCCCCCGCCAGCCTGCGCGCCTGGCCTTCGAGCCCGCGTCACCACCGGCCTCCATGCCCGTGCCTATGCGCCGGCGTTCGCACCCTGCGCGCCCGCCTGCGCCCTGACGCCGGCCGCCTGCTGTTCTCGGTGCCCGACCGGCAGAGAAGGAAACGAAAAAAAAGAAAAAAAAAAAGAAAAACAGAAAAAAAAAGAGACAAAACAGAAAAAAAAAGAGACGAAACCAGTGAAAGAAAAAAGAGAAAGAAGAAGAAAAGAGGGAAGACAAGGAAGAAGACGGAAGAGCCTCATCTCGCTTGGCGGCTCCGCCTCGTCCTCGTCACGCCAAGCCATCTTCAACGCTCTCGGCCGCGACAATCGCACCGAAGAAGGGGCCACAACCCTCCGCCAAGGTACACCGTGGCCGTCTTCGCGCTCCCGTCTCCCTGAGCCGCCTCCAGACATCGTGCAACGGCTATCATCGACGTTTGCGCCATCTTCAAAACAAGAGGAAGTCAACAACGAGAAAGGTGATCAGAACCCTAGCAAGAGTCGTCGTCCGCGAGCCGCCAGGAGGGCCTTCGTCTCCAAGCCATCGAAGAAGCCTTCGTCTCCAAGCCGATGGAAGCCTTCGTCTTCAAGCGCCGCGCACCATCGCCGCCGCCGTGGACGAAAGAGGCGACACCGGGAAAACGGAGCAAGTCTCGTGCAACCTCAGGCAGCACTCTTCCGCCAACGGTCTCCAAGTATCGAAGAAGCCTTCGTCTCCAAGCCGACGGAAGCCTTCGTCTTCAAGCTCCGCGCACCATCGCCGCCGCCGACGACGAAAGAGGCGACACCGGAAAGACGGAGCAAGTCGCGTGCAACCCCAGGCAACATTCTTCCGCCGACGGTCTCCAAGCATCGAAGAAGCCTTCGTCTCCAAGCCGACGGAAGCCTTCGTCTTCAAGCATCGCGCACCATCGCCGCCGCCTTCGACGAAAGAGGCGACACCGAGAAGACAGAGCAAGTCTCGTGCAACCCCAGGCAGCACTCTTCCGCCGACGGTCTCCAAGCATCGAAGAAGCCTTCGTCTCCAAGCCGACTGAAGCCTTCGTCTTCAAGCGACGCACACCATCGCCACCGCCGTCGACGAAAGAGGCGACACCGGGAAGACGGAGCAAGTCACGTGCAACCCCAGGCAGCTCTCTTCCGACGGCGGTCTCCAGAATCCGACAGAACCTTCGCAAAGAAGCACAATGACGGATGAAGGGGGTAGGGGTCCTTAAATAGACTCCCAACCCCGCCCACAAAAGGAATCAAGGACAAGCGCTCTACGATTCCTGCGTGTCCAAACCCTACACGCTCTCACCGCCGCGTTCGTCCTTGAGGGGGCATTTGTAGACACATGAATTTCGTCCAACCCGAACCCGACTTATGTGGGCCGACGCGGATGCAAACCCGACACGCAGACCCGACTCGCACCCAGCAAAAGAGGAGCGGACCCCACACTCCAAGAGGGGCCGGCCCCTACTAGGGTCCGAACCCCATGGGGCCAGCCCCTACTAAAGCCCAAACCCCATGGGGGCCGGCCCTACTAGGACCCGAACCCCATGGGGGGCCGACCGGCCCTGCAAGGAAGGAAAAGAAAAGGAAAGAAAAGAAAAGAAAGAAAAGAAAAGGAAAAAAAAGAAAGAAAAGGAAGGAAATACCGCCATGCGTGGGGGGAGGTTGCGTATGACGTCTGCACACACACGGATCTGCGCCGATCCCTTGATCCGACGCACAAGAAGAAGCGCCCGATCGCTCTCGATTTCGTGTGCAAAATCCAGCCATAATTGCCTCGCCAGAAAAGGAAAACAAATAAACGTTATTCCCCTCATCAATGGATGAATAAATCCCGGGCAATTATGAGAGAGATAGAAAAGGGATTTAAAATTAAAAGTTCCCATATCTCTCTCCCCTCCCCTTTGCCTATAAATAGAGGGGGTGGGGGAATGAAGAAGAGGTCGAAGATTGAAGACGAAGTGCGGGAGCTCTGCAGAAGAGGAGACGCTTCTTCATCGACCCAAGGCTTCACGAGGCACGGGCAAGCCTGTCCCGTCGGGATCGGCTTAGCCCATTGAAAGTCCTCATCAATGTGAAGACCCTTGTACAAGAAGATCATCCCTTCGACTCCGTGCACGAAGAAGAAAGCTCGGAGAAGAAGAACCCTTCGACTCCGAAGACGCCAGAAGCAAAGGTCGGAGAAGAAGATCGGAGCGGCACTACCCCGTCGTCTCCAACAAGCCTTCGACTCCGATCAAGCCCAAAAGCCCGGAGAAGAAGAGGAGCGGCACTACCCCGTCGTCTCCAACAAGCCTTCGACTCCGATCAAGCCCAAAAGCCCGGAGAAGAAGAGAAGCGACGCTACACCCGTCACCTTCAACAAAGTCTTCGACTCCGATCAAGCCCAAAAGCCCGGAGAAGAAGAGAAGCGGTGCTACACCCGTCGTCGTCAACAAGGCCTTTGACTCCGATCAAGCCCAAAAGCCCGGAGAAGATGCCAACACCATAACCGTCACCAAGGTCGATGGTCGAAGACTGAAGACGAAGCGCGGGAGCTCTGCAGAAGAGGAGACGCTTCTTCATCGACCCAAGGCTTCACGAGGCACGGTCAAGACTGTCCCGTGGGATCGGCTTACTGAAAGCTCTCATCGACGTGAAGACCCTTGCACACGAAGATCAAGACTTCGACTCCGTGCACGAAGAAGAAAGCTCGGAGAAGAAGACCCTTCGACTCCGAAGACGCCATAAGCAAAGGCCGGAGAAGAAGCTCAGAGCGGCACTACCCCGTCGACTCCAACAAGTCCTCGATCCCGATCAAGCTCCAAAGCCCGGAGGAGAGAAACAAAGCGTCATCACCCCGTCGTCTTCGACAAACGCCTGCGCCATCCACGAAGAAGAAAGGCTGGAGCAGATCATCTGAAGCGTCACTACCCCGTCGTCTTCATCAACAAAAGTCGACGCTACAACCGTCGCACGGAGACCGTCGTCACCCTCGTCGTCTTCATCAACAGAAGCCGACGCCACAACCGTCGCACGGAGAGCGGTGCTACCCCCACTATCTTCGAAAGCATTCTTCGACTCCGATCACGCCAAAGAAGCCCGGAGAAGAAGAGAAGTCCAGTCGACACGCAAACCGTCGAAGCACCGGAGAAGTAGCCCACGTCGTTCGAAGAAGAAGATCGAGTTGACGCTGAAGCTAAAGCCAACGCAAGAAGCCAAAGCAAAGCCCCAGTAAAGCCCGCGCCAAAGCAACACAAGTGCCAAAGCCAAGCGACTACGCCGGCCACGAGCAAAAGCACCGCACGTTCTAGCTGATACGACGCGAAGTCCGGAAGAACGAAAGCATCACAAGTCTCTCCCGGCTACGTCCAAGTGCAAGCGCCGAAGCAAAGCAAAAGCCAGAGCCACGCCGGAGCCAAGCCAAAGCCAAAAAGCCGAAGCCGAAGCCGATGCCAAAAGCACGATCGACGCCGCGAACCGACGATCAAGGACGTCGAGGTCAAGCAAGGATCGAGGAAGACACAAAAACCGAGGAACGAAGCCGAAAAACCCCCTAGCCGAGAAAGCGCGAAGCACGGAAGGGACAAAGCAACGGTGGACACTCCTTAGCCTCTCCAAAACCCTCACCCTGTAAAGACCCCTGTCCTGGGCAGCCCCTTCAGCGCTCTCGCACGAGCACCACGTGGAGACGCGGATCAAAGGGATCCCCCAGAAGATCTTTCCCACAATCCCCTGATCAAAACTCGCCGCAACCCGGACTCGCTACACCCGAGCAACCCAGGTCCCGACCACACTTGTAATCTGGTTCTGCGCAATAAAGATGACCCGCGCTTTTTTCCGTGTCCAAATGTAGATTTAAGCGTTAGTGGTTGCAGAGTCCACAACGTGAACTCCTGATCCATGCTTTAGTCAATATTTTTATGTGACCTTGGACTCCTAAGTTAGGTGTCAGTCAATAATCATGGTACAAGTCCATGACTTCATAACAAAAGGGATTTACAAACCCAAGTATATATACTTTTTCCCCATCAAAAGTTCCACCTCAAAGGTGGAATTTTAAATCCCCTACATGAGACTTTCTCTTTGAAAGATATTATCGGCATCTCTCGGAACCCTAGCACCCGTGCTCGTGATCGTGGAAGCCAACGTCGGATCCCCAGCAACCCTCATTCTCCTCTTTCAGGTATCTCTCTATCTCCCTCCTTCCTCTTCTTTCGGTATACCCAACCCCTCTCGACCGCCCTCTCTCGGCCTTTGCCCCCCCTCAGTCGGAACCAAATACAGTAGAGAGAGAGAGAGAGAGAGAGAGAGAGAGAGAGAGAGAGAGAGAGAGAGAGAGAGACACCCTCTGGATCCGTCCGGTTCCGATCACGACGCCCGCCCGGCTTCGATCGTAATGCCCGTCCGATGCCGATCGCGACGCCCATCCGGCTCCGTCGTGATGCCTACCTTCTCGATCATATATTGGACTCATTATTTTAATTAGTATGCTACTTCCAATTTGTATGTTATTTGTGGAAATGACCTCCTTGGTTGATGGTATGCTAAAGTCTTTTGGCATGATACAATTGGTAATCTTGTTTGAAATATGATCTTATTTATAAAAAAATTATCAATTTCTATATGTAAAATTACTAAAATCTTTTATATTAATTTTTTTTACCATTTGACTTATGTAAAAATTGGTCAAACTATTTATCCAACGTGGTGAGGCAATCTTGGATGACAGAGACAATGTTGATTAAATCGAGCTTAATTTTGATTCATTGTTCTTTTATATTTTTTTAATGAACGTATTAATACTTTTTGTATTAGGCCTTCAAAATTCATCAAAATTGTTCTTCAAATGTGTTAGTCAAATGAGATTTTATGTCCAAGTCCACAACAAAAATCCAACGTGAACTCCTAAAAAAGGGATTTATGAGACCGTGGACTTTTCAAAAAAGTCTGTCGACTCTTAAAAAAACCAGAGACTCTTTAAAAAAAGTCTGCAGACTCTTAAAGACTGCAAGTCCACGAACTCCTGAATAATGAATTTAAAATCCCAATTGACTAACATCGGTAAATGAGCCAATTTATATTGACTCAAAATATCTTAGATGAGATCTCGAGCACTCGCGAAAGCGATCTAAGGTTTTCGAATCTTAGATGGTCTGAAGAGAAGGATCGAACCCACCAATGATGAACACAATCACAGAGAAAAGTTAACAAGAAGAAACAATCCACACGACACAAATAGATTTTTTCACAAAGTTCAAAAATTCATATCTCTGCGGGTGTCGGTTACTGTCCTGGAGCAATATGGAATTAGATCTTGGTTTATAACCCTCTTCTTCTTCCACGCCTTGTCCGGATCTCAAGGAGATGATCTCCTCTATCGATCCTCGATCTTCTTCGTCTCTCTAAATGCAACGGAGAAGCCTGAAGCAATACCCTAAAACTAGCCGTCGACAAACATAATGATAACTCCCTTCCAAAACTTAGGGTGAAAACCTTACTTAAAGCACCCACGTTAGTACATCAAATGGATTGGCATATGCCCATTTCATCTTGTGCCCGATCTGGCGCTCAAGTTGCCATCATCCTAGGGCATCAAAAAACACCGGTACACGAGATCTTCGCCATAGGCACCAAAGTGGTACCCAGGGCGCCAACCCGAGCCTGGCCCAGGAAGCTAGAGCCCTTTAGTGATCGGGCACCACACAGTTGGCACCCAGGGTGCCAACCTGCTGATGCAGGCGCTCGGGTCCCTCACGTCGAGTCCGCTGGCGCTCTTCATCCTCGCCGAACTGAGCTAAAACTCCTACAAACTCCACGTGGAGAATTTTGGCCAATGCTTCCATTCCAACAATCCTCCACCTTGGCGAGTCTTAACTCGCCAACATCGCAACTTAGGTAGTGAGTTGTTTTCTCCATTACGTTAGCAGAACACAAGTTGGATCAAGCTTGAGCATTGCTCAAACTTCTTCCTGAAAACCGGCTTTGCGAGAAAATCCGAGGTGTTCTCATCCGTGTGAACCTTCTCCACCTCAATATCACCATCATCTAGCCAATCCCTGATACTTTGGTATTGAATGTCTATGTGCTTCATTCTCGCATGGAAGACCATATTCTTTGCCAAACAAATAAATCGTACTCTAACTATCGCATTGTACTGTAACCAAACTCTACCTCAATCCCAATTCGTCAGCTAGACCCTTCAACCAGATAACATCCTTCACGGCCTCTGTCAATGCCATATACTCTTCCTCGGTAGTGAAGAGCGTCGTCATCGACTATAGCATAGACCTCCAACAGACCATCCCCCCTCCACAGGTGAACACATACCCTGTGGTAGAACTTATCTTATCAAGATCCGGCATCGCGCAAACCATCGCATACATCAGACAAACCACTTTGCTGGCATATGGTGTCTTCTGCATCTCCTGGATCTCCTTCTCTATAGTAGGACACTGCCTATTGCTCAAAGCGAAGTATAAATCTAATGGAATAGACATTGGCTTTGCATCTTTCATATCAAACGTCCTATCAAGTACCTTCCCTATATATGTCTCTTGAGACAACCAGAGCTTCTAGGCCTTTTTGTCCCTCTTGATCTCCAAGCCGAGGATTTTTCTCGCACTCTCAAGATCCTTCATCTCGAACTCCTTACTCAGCATCTTCTTGAGTTCATCGATTTTTCTCAAGTGCCGACATGCGATGAGCATATCATCAACATAGAGCATCAATGCCACCACCTCTTCATCCTTATATGTGCGAGTGTATAACAACCGTACATCCGTCTTGAGTAACCAATTTGAACCATGAACGAGTTGAAGCACTTGTACTACTACCTCAGTGACTGCTTGAGTCTATAGATTAATTTTTTCAATTTGTACACGTGATCCTCCTTGCATTCTTCAACAAACTCGTCCGACTGTGACATGTAGATCTCCTTTTTGAGATCCCCATGAAGAAACACCGTCATCACGTCCATCTGCTCTAGCTAGATATCGTGATGAGCAACCTAAACAGTAACACTTAAATAGAGGTATGCTTGATTACATGAGAGAAGATCTCTTTATAGTGAATTCCTTTCTACTGAGCAAACCCCTTCACAACCAAATGTGCCTTAAACTTTGGGTCTTCAGTCTGTATACCCTTATTTTTTCTGAAAACCCACTTAGAACTTATGATCTTTTTTCTCTTGGACTCAAAACTTCCTCCCAAATGAAGTTCTTATAGAGACTACTCATCTCTTTCTTCATAGCCTTTATTCATCCTTGCCCCTTGTTGTTTGTTGTAGTCTCATCATAGCTTGCTGGATTATTTTCACTGATGTCGAAAGTGTAACAAACTTCATCGTCTATATCTCTGAGGCTGTCTGACTGTTCTTTTTTTACTTCCTCAGAACTACTCCAGTAGACTGCACCCGAGGCTGCACTAGAGCCTCCACGTAACTGAGTCTCCGTCGGTGTCTTTACCGGCTTTACATCACTCTCAGATGTGTCGACTGCCTCATCCAGAGTCCTCTGGCCTGCTCCTTTTGAGAGAACAAGTACCTCAATAGCAGTCCTCTCTCCCGCATTGGATTTCACCATATCGACCTTTGCCTCGGCTATGCGCATGGTCGCCTCATCAAAGATGACGTCTCTGATGACGATCTTCTTTCGATTATTCGGATCTCATAATTTAAAGCCCTTTACTTCTCGTTCAAAGCCCAAAAATAGGAACTCTTGCGACTTTGGTTTCAACTTGTTCCTCTCATCGCTCAGGATGAGAGATAATGCCTTGCATCCAAAAACCTTTAACATCGAAAAATCCACATCTTTTCCTAACTATACCTCCTCAGCACACTTGAAGTCCAGTAGCTTTAAGGGAGATCGATTAACCAAATAGCACGCATGGTTAACTGACTCTACCCAGAAAGACTCGAGCAAATTGGCATGCATCTGCATGCACTTCTCTTTCTCCATAAGAGTTCTATTTATCCTTTCTGCAATGTCATTCTGCTGAGGGTTTTTCTTCACCATAAAGTTCTGACTATGCTCTCTTGCAGACAGAATTCCATGGACCTCCTTTCATTGTATTCACCTCAATTGTCACTCATCAAATACTTGATTTTCCTACCATCAGGTTTTTCACTCATGTCTTCTAAGTTTTGAACTTATTAAACACCTCAAATTTCGCATGCATAAAGTAGGCCTAAATCTTCCAAGAGTATTCCTTTAGGAACGCGATGAAATATCAAACTCCATAATGCGTATGAGTCGAAGCGTGTCCACAAATGTCGGAGTGAATATAGTCAAGAGCGTCTTTCGCCCTATTCTCTATAAAAGTCAACTTGAATGAAACTTTGGACTGTTTCCCCATGATTTATGATCGACACAAATCCAATTTGCACTCACCTACACATTTCATCAACTTTTTTCTGTATAGTCCTGCAACCTTCTTTCGCTTATATTGCCCAACCTCTGATGCCATTGCGAAGTCGGATCTTGATCTGAACTGAGTCCTGTGGAGACTGTCGCTCTACCCAAAACTGTGATCCTCGAAAGTATGTACATATTATTTGTTTGCCTTTCTTCTCTCATTACAACAAGTGATTATTTTGTAACCTTGATATTTCCATTTCCTAATGAGTAAGCGTACATGTTTGTATTTTGAATACCCAAAGAAATAAGGATCGTCCCATCCACATGATACAAAGAGATTTGTTCAAACAATTCAAAAATCCCTACCTCTGCGGGTGCCAGTCACCACCATAGAGCAATATGGAATTAGATATTTGTTTACAACCCTCTTCTTCTTCCACGCCTCCTCCAGATCACAAGGAGATGATCTTCTATATCGATCCTCGATCTTCTTCATTTCTCAAAATGCAACGGAGAAACCCGAAGCAAGATCCTAAAACCATCTGTCAAACACAATGATTACTCCCTTCCAAAACCTAAGACGAAAACCCTAATTAAAGCATCCAAGTTTGTGCCTCTAAAGGATAGGCCCGTACCCATTTCGCCTAGGGCGCCAACCTGCTAATGCGCGCCTGGGTCCCTCGCGTTGAGTCTGCTGGCGCACTCCGTTCTCGCCGAAACTGAGCCAAAACTCTGACATCTAACACCCACTTTATATTACCTCTATGGATCTCCCCTTACGACCCCGGGTTTTGGGGGTGTGATCGCCTCTTGCACTCAACCTGGACAAATGCATCACACTCACCCCTAACTGGCAGGAAAAGGGACGACTGTCATCATGTGCTACATCAGTATGACTCAACCAGGGTGGTCCAAAGAGTCCCCCCCCCCCCCCCCCCCCCCCAAGCTCCCCCCTCCCACCCCAGTTGTGGTAATCGATGAAGGGTGGTGGCTGATGAAGGCGCTGATGGACACTGTAGCATCAAGCAGGTGCTGGCGCACTAATTGTGTTGCAAGAGTGCAGGAGATAAGTGCGGATCGAAGTGTCGGCCGACGGGCAATAGTTTGGAAGCACTGGTCGTGGATTTCGATGGGATCATCGACGGGCGATGGAACGAAGCGAATGGGCATATATGGTAGATGGTCGAACAGACCGGAGCGTTGGGCGTGGTGTACGGTCACTAGAAAATTGTATTAGTGAATGTAGTCCGCGCGATGGGTGAATCACGTTAAAAAAAATTGTTATTCACTATATTTATTTTCTCTCCTATCGCATGTATTCCACACAACATATCAGCTAGCCCTCAAAGTTCACAGTAACATTTTTTATTTATTTATCAAATCTCTCTTCTTCTTTTTTTGCTACAGTGAAATCACTGTAGCAAATGTTACTCTATATTACCGAAATGTTGCTCTTTATGTGATTTCATTTTACAACTACATGTTGGGGTAAAATGGTTATTTTTCAAAAAATCTAAGGATAAAATGGACCCTTCCCAAGCGGGAGGGCCTGGTGCAAAACCATCATGTTGTCGGTCCTTATCACTATATCGATCTGTTGTCAAGAACCTTAGGCACATTACCCGAAAATTTTATTCACACCCCATAAGAGATGAGCCTACCCCGTTTTCCATTTTTTTTGGTTAAAAGCAAGTTTGGCCACCCCATACCCACACATGCTTCCTCTTCTTAATGTACACCCCATTTGCTTCCCTCCTCATTCCTCCACGCATTTTTCGAGACCGTACCCATCACT
Source organism: Chamaelirium japonicum (assembly GCA_947650365.1). NCBI lineage: Eukaryota > Viridiplantae > Streptophyta > Magnoliopsida > Liliales > Melanthiaceae > Chamaelirium > Chamaelirium japonicum. The sequence continues at coordinate 50,517,611 of OX393551.1, read as the reverse complement.
ACCTCTCCTTTTTCTCCTTTTTGGAACAACGAGAGCCTCTTATTCCCTCCTCCTCGCCGGAGTCACTCCTTCTCGTCTCCTCCTTCCCCACCGTCGGAACCACCCTCACCTCCCTTTCATCTCCCCATCCTCCTCGTTCTACCCCTCTGTCATACCCCACCTACTTCGTCTCCTTCCCCTCCTTCATACCTCCCTTCTCCTCGCCGAAGCAACTGGATCGACCTCTCCTTCCCTCCTTCTCCTCCTTGTCGGAGCCGCCCTCACCTCCACTGCCCTCCTCCTTCATACCCCAAATGTGTCCCTCCTTCCTCCCACTCCCCCCTCCTCCATCACCGGTGTGGAATTCCTCTAACCTCAAAATCCGGATCAAGGATTGAGATCCCAACAATTTTTTATAAGGATCTCACCACCTCTTAATTATTCAATGTGAGACTATTCTCTTAACACTCCCCCTCACGTACATGTCAGATTTTTTGTTATTTCCTTCATGTCGGCCCCACACCTCCACATCAAAACCATCGTTTACAGTATTCATGCCGATCAATTTTCAATTAGGTTCTGTACAGACGCTATGTTACTGGTTGAAAATCCTAGTTTTCAATCTGAACCATTGAATCCCGATCCCGTACGTGAGAGCAAGGAATAAAGGCCCCAGGAATAGACACGTGTCGAACCCCGTTTGCCACCTCTGTTTGTACTTGATTTGTGATAGCGGCAGTAACCGCCATGTATTGCTCTAAACTAAGTGGACAACACTCCATGGGAACCGATTGTGAGTAATTACAACTTAGGGTGGCAATTAACAGGGCTTGTCGAGTTTCCCGACCCGACCCGATTGGGAATGGTTTGGAATGCTCAAAAATGGGTTTGAAACGGGTTTGAGATTTAAATTAAAAACCCAATTAACTAGGGTGGCAATTAACTGGGTTTGCCGAGTTACCCGACCGACCCAACCCTATTGGGAATGGTTTGGAATGCCCAAAAATGGGTTTGAGACGGGTTTGGAATTTAAATTAAAAATCCGATCGGATTCGGGTCAAGTTCGGGTTTTACTCCAACCCGACACGACCCGGTTATATAACTGATATGAATAGCTACGCATGAGTATGTTGTATTAAGTTCGTAAAACATTTATTTTTTGAATTGTAAATGATTGTAGAATTATTCATGAATTAATATTTACTGAATGATTTTTCCTAGAGCATGGATAGTTACAATACATATGGAATTCTAAATCATTCTTCAATTATTGATGAATTCATATAAGTTGTTTTGTGAAGTCAATCCGACTAGACCCGTCCTGACCCAACCCACAATGCATAAACACGGCGGAGCGGACACAGGTCTTTCCAGTGCTAATTGGGACGGGTTTGAAAATTACCCTCAAAACCTGATGATGGATATAAGACGGGATAAAATATAACGGTGTGGATTCATATTAGGACCGACCCGTTCCAAAACTGACATGTTGCCATCCCTAGTTACAATGCTTGGCATGCAGTCAATGTTTATGGCCAGCAAAATAACAAAATTCTCCAAAAATTTGTGAAAATTTTCAAACTTTCTCGAATCCAAGGCAAGATGAATTGTTCTCTCCTATTTATTCGACGGTTGAACCTGAATTATTCATGGAATTAATATGCGAACAAGTCATGGACTTATATTTTTATACGATGATTACTTTATTTACAGCAATGACATTATCTTAATGCATATTTATCTATAAATACTAATGTAATACAACATATTTAAATGTTTCCAACCCTTTGCCTAAATTGTTTCCAACTTTCGGATTTTTCCGAAATCCAATTTTAGCTCCTTTGCCGTATTATTCTCGAATGCCACATTCGTCCGTTTGACCGTTTGGGTTGGGTCAGGGTGGACCACCATGCAACGAAGATCGGACTTCATGTTCCACCGGGCTACAAAGGGTCCGAATGAAAGACTTACAGTCCGCTTGACTAGTTTCGAGAGACAAACGACCCAAGCTTGGCTTGGCTGCTTTGAGACGAGTCGGTCAGCCCCAGTCGGTGGGCTCGATGCATATCATAGTCGCATGCAGTCGGTTAGTGTTCTATTCATTATTGGGTCACCTGGCATCGTGCGGCTGTGATGCACACGGACCCACCGATAGAGGTCGATTGATAAGAAAAAAAAATAATTATCCTCTTCCTACAATTAAATTACTGTAGCAAAAAAGTAGCAATATGGAAAGATTGTTACTCTACAAAGATTGTTACTAAAAAAAAAAATCTCAACAAAATTTCTAAAAAAAATATAAATACTAATGATTTAACTATAACAAAATAGTAACAATTTGCACATATTATTACTCAACAATATTGCTACTAAATTTCCACAAATTGTTATTATTTTCTACACTGATTTTACTGAAGTAAAAAAAAAAAAGTAAGATTTTACTAAAATTTGCTATAGTGATTTCACTAGGAGTGGCAATGGGTTGTGTCGGGTCGGGTTAGTGTCATGTCTAGTTTCGGGTCATGTCCAAAACCCCTAGATCCGGACCCGACCCGTTTAACTAATTGTGTCTCGATTCTAAATCCGTACCCGACCCGTTTATAAACGGGTAAACCCGATAAGACCCGTTAGACTCGTTTACCACACGGATTTATTTAGTTGACCCGATCCGACTCAACCAGACATTACCCGATAGACCTGTTGATACTGTATATTATAGTATTGGATTGTAGGTAGACCCGACCCGACCCGACCTGGTGAATTTTAAACGGGTCTTCCTGGGTCTATCATGTCCAGACCCTAAACCTGGACCTGACTCGTTTATTAAATAGGTCTATCGTATCGACCCGTTTACGACCCGAATCCGTTTAGCCCTGACCTAGACATGCTAACTTCGTGTTGGGTCCGAAATTGCCTGCCCTAGATTTCACTGTAGGAAGAAAGTAATAAGTTTCAACGATTGTTATTTTTTTAACTACAGTGCTTTTAAGTAGGCTTGGATCATTGCCCACATGTATAGCTACGCAGCTACACATCAGGGTCTTATTCACATGTACATCTGACCATAGAGGCTGCTCTCCTCTATGTCCCTGTCCGTTAGCGTGACTTGGGTAATGTTATTTGAACAAAGAAAATGACAAAAACTTTGACATACTAGACCCATTGACGGTCCATGGGTCTGGTTTGTCGAGGCTTTTTTAAGCTGCACTGCGCTTGAGGGGTTGGAAATATGTCCGGACCCACACGATGACACGCATCATCCAACGTAGGAGTTTATTTAAACGATCAAGATTACTTCCTTCCGTCTCCCGGGCCCTACGCACCTGGCGAAGGTCACAACTGACTGTGGGTTGTCTGGTCATCGCAGCTTCTCCCCTCCCCCACATAAGAGAGTTCAAGGACTGCGAGGAAGAAGACCCTCATTGCCCCTCTCTCTCTCTCTCTCTCTCTCTCTCTCTCTCTCTAATCTCTCTCCTCCCAAAGCCTCCAAACCCTCTCCCCCACCTGATCGATGTCTAAAAATCCCATCTTTTACAGTGTTTTCCTCTCCTTGCAGCTGCTGCTCTCCGTCTCCTCCCAACAAGACGACTTCACCTACATCGGATTCTATGGAGGGGGGGGATCCAACAGCAGCAGCAACAACATCAGCTTAAATGGGATCGCCGAGTTCCAAGGTGACGGGATCCTACGGCTGACCAACGTGACGAGCCGGCTACTCGGCCATGCCTTCTACGCCACCCCCCTCCGCTTCAAAGACCCGACCAACGGCTCCGTCTTCTCCTTCTCCACCGCCTTTGCCTTCACCGTCGTCCCCGAATACGCCACCCTCGGCGGCCACGGACTCGCCTTCACCATCGCCCCCGCCATGGGGCTCCCCGGCGCGCTCCCCAGCCAGTACCTCGGCCTCCTCACCGCCGCCGACAACGGCAACGCCTCCAACCATCTCTTCGCCGTCGAGTTCGATACCGTCCAGGACTTCGAGTTCGGGGACATCAACGACAACCACGTCGGCATCAACATAAACAGCATGACATCAAACGCCTCCGCACCCGCCGCCTACTACGGCGACGACGGCAACAAGACGAACCTCAACCTCAAGGGCGGCGGCACCGTGCAGGCGTGGATCGACTACGACGGGGCGGGGAAGGTGATCAACGTGACCGTCGCCCTCTCCTCCTCGAAACCCACCACCCCGATCCTCTCCTTCCCTGTCGATCTGTCACTGATCCTCCACGACCAAATGTTTGTGGGCTTCTCCGCCTCCACCGGCCTTCTCGCAAGCTCCCATTACCTCTTGGGCTGGAGCTTCAAGATGAACGGGGTCGCCCGATCCCTCGACCTCTCCTCCCTCCCCTCCCTCCCCCAACCCGAGAAGACAGACACGACTCTTATCGTCGCCGCCTCCACCACCGCTTTCGTCGTCCTGATCGCGGCCGCCTCCGCCGCCGCGTACTTCTTCTACAAGTTCAAGAACGCGGACGTGATCGAGCCATGGGAGCTCGAGGACGGGCCCCACCGCTTCTCCTACAAGGAGCTGAAGCGCGCTACCAAGGGCTTCCGGGACCGGGAGCTCCTGGGGTCCGGCGGGTTCGGGAAAGTATACAAGGGTACTCTCCCGGAATCCCGGGTGGAGATCGCGGTGAAGCGGGTCTCCCACGAGTCACGGCAGGGGCTCCGCGAGTTCGTGGCGGAGATCGCCAGCATCGGGCGTCTCCGCCACCGGAACCTGGTCCGGCTCCAGGGCTGGTGCCGGCGGCGCGCCGACCTCCTCCTAGTCTACGACTACATGCCCAACGGTAGCCTCGATAAGTTCCTTTTCCCTGATGACGAGCCCCAGGCGCTGGCCAAGCCCCTGCTCTCGTGGGCCCAGCGGATCCGGATCCTCCGCGGCGTCGCCGCCGCCCTCCTCTACCTTCACGACGAGTGGGATCACGTGGTGATCCACCGGGACGTGAAGGCCAGCAACGTGCTCCTCGACGCTGACCTCAACGGCCGCCTCGGCGACTTCGGGCTCGCCAAGCTCTACGAGCACGGGGCCAACCCGAGCACCACCCGGGTGGTGGGAACCCTGGGCTACCTCGCTCCCGAGCTGGCCCGGACCGGCAAGTCCACCACCGGAACTGACGTGTTCGCGTTCGGTGCCGTGGCACTCGAGGTGGTTTCCGGGCGGCGGCCCATCGAGCCCAAGGCGCCGCCGGAGGAATTGATACTGGTGGACTGGGTATGGGAGCGGTGGAGCGAAGGCCGGTGGGCGCAGGTTGTGGACCCCAGGCTGGGCGGCGTCTACCACCAGGAGGAGGCGGAGCTGGCAATCAAGGTGGGACTGATGTGCTCCCAACCGTCGGCAGCGGCCCGGCCCAGCATGAGGGACGTGGTGCGGTATCTCGACGGCAGTGACGCTGCCTTGATGCCGGAGCTTCCGAGCCCGCCGGACGGCTACGACGGGATGAGCCAGATCGGGTTCGACGATTTCGTGCACTCCTACCCCTCCTCGACCTCGCTCGCCATCGCAGGGGAGGAGGAGGGCGTGGTGGGACCCAGGGATGCGGGGCCCTTCAGCAATTCCCATCTGCCGCTAGTTTCACGTGTGAGCGTGTGAATGGACGCTTCAGCTGTGTCTGGTATACTGCAGGGAATTTTCGGTATGGGCTGTTGCCTTACCAGAAATGGGCTTTTGATTGGGCTTTTTGCCAAAAGTTATTGGGCTTACTTGACCGAGGCTTTTTCACCGAGGATGGGTTTGGGAACGAAAATGCTAATGGTGGATGTCGGGGACATACATGCGGACATCATGCCGCTGTCGTGGGCATGGGCCAACTCTTAGTGCGATATCCTCCCTCCACCGAGACATTATGTTCGTATGTATGTCCCGTTGTATGTATAAATAACAGTGCTGATGTGGAAAATATGTGCATAAGGATGTACGAAAACCTTGAATAGATCATGTGTTAGTCCAGGCTTCCCGTATACAAGCCTTACATTATATGTATTTATGTTGTTTTCTTGAAGACGGCATACCGTTTTGCGGCCCCCCGTTAGTGCCATTGTACTAAGGAGACCACTGTTTGAATCTTGTCGATCATAGGAGTGTAAAGTTTTTTATCTCGCTAAAGATTGACTCTTGGTTTTTTTTTCTATACGGGTTCGATCCTGAGACCTCTCGAGAGGGAAACAACGAGTTAACTGCTGAGTTACAACTATAGTTATATTAAAAAAATCTTCAAAATCTACCATATTTTTCTTTAAATACAATATAGTGCAACTCAAAGATCCACAATGACGGTGTCGACCAATGCCCCTGGTGTCACAAGGTGTTCACACTACTTAGGGGGTGGGACTTGGGCGGATTGAAGGATCTGTCCATACCCAACCTAACTTTTACAAACCTTGACTTGTTTTGTCCGTGGAACCCGTGGAAGCCCAACTCGACCTTGCTCATTCTAGTTGCTCGGGTTGCCCAATTTGCAAAATAATGGACGGGTTTCCCAATTAGAAATGCTTGTGCACATAAATAGATGGAAAAAAAAGCTCAACATATTTTTGAATTGGATAAAAAAAATCTTTGAATTGTATAACGAAAACATAAAGTCCAACTCATATCTTCACATATTTTAAACGAATTTTTAGCATTCAACATCAAATAGAGTCTTTGATTTCCATAAAAAAGCGGTGCCCAAAGCATTCAATCTTAGTGTATCACTTCCTCGGGTTTCTTAGGTTGGAAAGATAAGTGCCCAAACCCGTCCAAATTGATATCAGATTGATCTTTTTTTGTCCTAATCCGTTCAAGGTTTTAACTAGATTTGCCCATATTTGTCCATTGTTTGGATTGGACGGATCGGGTTCGGGTCAGACCCACCCAAATCCCACCCCTAATGCTACTTGTCGGGATGATGGATGACAAGGTTAATGGCACATCGTCAAACACCGGGGGTATCACAAGGGGTTCACACTAATTCATACCGCATAGCTATAGCCATAATACTACAACCATGACCATCAAGCCTTGTCCTATCTATTTGGGTGTAGCTTCATGAATTCTTTTATTTCTAGCCTTTCGTAATGACGGTTACATAGTCTTCGTACTTATTGATTTGGTCATAAGCAGATTTCCTTGTCTCCTTGTTCTTGCTCCTTTCACATGACCCGAGCCCCCTTTCCACTGGAACCAACTTCCTTTAGTGGGTCTCCAACGGACTACTATGATTCATTTCTATCGTCAGAGCTCCTAACTGTCACATAGACTGGGGATCAAAGAGCACTCCACCGGTCTCCTCAATCTCTCCCTATTTCATGTGGAAAGATCAACCCGGAGGGCCCACGAGAGCATCTTTCGAAGGGCTGTTTGAAAAAAACGAAGGCAAATGACTTTCCTTTAGTTCAAACCGAGTGCCTACTATCCAAAGCTTTCCTACTAGTCTCACTACCTTTAGTGAGAGTAATAGCGTTAGAGAAAATTTCTAGAAGCCCGTTGGAGTGTCCTTTTGCGTCCAAACTCCATTTGTTTCGATACAATAACGAAGGGACAATCCTAAGAGCCCGTTGGAGATGCTCTTAGTGGCTATGTCAAAGGATCACTAGTATTCATACAAGTAGAGTAATACAAAACGAGATTACGACAAATGAAAACAAGGCGAAAACAAAGGCTTCGCTATCATCCTTTAGCTCAAGTAGTCAGCCTCTTATCAGTAAATTATGTATTGCTCTTACCGTGTCCTCCACGCAATGTATTAAATAAATATATCTTACGTCGGACTTAGTCTTTTTGTCTAGACATTGCATCGCATTGGCGGAACACAACCAACATTGACAAAACTCTTCCTACCCCAAAAATCTTTTCCTAGAGGAAGGTTCCACGAAACCTAATATTGAAATTGGATATCCGATGATTGAGTCCATCAGTTCGGGGCTGAGTGTCATTCACCTGTTGGGTTGCTTGCCGTCAGACCACGACTTATTGGATCTTATTGGATCATTTCTCTTACTGAAATTGTGGGGATCTGCTAATTTGTTGCTGAATAGGTAACAGTGTCAATGTCGATACGCCTCTCCAACGGATGACTGTCTCTGGATTCAAGAACTAGAGCAGGAGTTTTGCGTCCTGAGGTGCTACAACCCGAACCCAAGATCCGAAATGCTGTGGTGAGAGATTATCTCGTGAAACCGTTGCATATGCTGATGTGGTGAAACGGTCAATCACAACGAACCATTTAATGCAGTGGAACTGACGGCCTATGCAGGCAACTCCGGATCAAGACTTCATATCTACTCCGGTTCCCTATCGGTGGGCCCGGCATGCAGCATCACAGCCGCACGCGGTCGGCTGGAGTGGATTGACCTTTGTGTCGAGCCATCGTGCGGCTGTCATGGACGTATGGCCGACTGACTGTGGATGAGCACCATTTCATCATGTCCGCGTATGCATCATGTCAGCATATGCAAATGTTTCACCGGAAAAATTTTCTTTGCGACTTGCGTCGTTGCGAGCAATAGAAAAAGTCTCCGTTTATACTCTCACTTACGGGTGTAAAACGGGCCGGGACGGGCCGGGAAAGGTCCGGCCTGTATATACATATATTGCTAATTTCGGGCCGGGCCGGATTTGGGTTAAAACATGTGGTTTAATAAAAAAAATTCTTCAAAGTTATGTATAGGTTCAAACACAAAATCTGACGACAATTCTCAAAATATGTAGCCATTGTACAACACTTGCTTAGTGTTACATGTATACAGTATATATATACACACACACACACACACACATATATATATATATATATATATATATATATATATATATATATATATATATATATATATATATATATATATATATATATATATATATATAAATATATATATATATATATATATATATATATATATATATACCAAATCTACAGTATTATGACCGGACTTTCGAGCCGGGCCGGGCCGGGCCAGGTTGTGGGCTTAGGGTGGTGGCCCAAGCCTGGCCCATGGTGCTATCGGGCCGAGCTCGGACCGGGTTCGGACGTATGGGCTTTTTTTACACGCCTACTCTCACAGGTGCGAACTGTGGGTGCAAAAATTGTACCGGACCGGATCAGAGCAGCATAGGCCCGTGCAACGGCCCAAGTGGGTAAGCCCGCCCGGGTTCATGGGCCCACTCTACGGGGCTCGCAGATCAAGCCTTCCCCCTTATTGGGTCCGAACAACGGCCCAATAAGGGCCCAGCAAGGAGGCCCAGAACCAGTGTCACGTCATCATCGCCATGTCATCACTGCCATATCGGGCACGTGCCTACGCTATAAAAGGACCCCCATGGCATCCAGGAGGGGGGTTGGTCATTCGATCAGAGGAAGAGGGATTCCAGATCCAGAGCCAGAGCCCTCCATTCTTCCTCTTGAACTCTTCTAATTGCTCCGTGCAAACACATTTTAAGAAGCTTCTCTCGGCCTGTCGAAAGAACGCTCAACCCTCATTTACTCAAATTATAGTGAAGATCAGGTGGCACCTCTCGCCCGGAGACGTAGGTCATAAGACTGAACTCCGTCACCAATCCTTGTGTCATCACTCTCTACTCTCTCTATCTACTCTCCCAACTCTCTAACTCTACAAACCATCAACATTCAATCAAGGCTGTGGGGCGGGGTTCCCGATCAAGGCGGCTCGGAAATTTCCCCTCACACGAACACCTAGGCAAGGACTGGGAGCCACCCCGAAGCTACCAGCGCCCCCCCCCCCCACCCAATCAGAGAGAGAGAGAGAGAGAGAGAGAGCATGGCTTTAACGACGGCTATCATGACGCCCATGTGTGATATGTACGCTGGATTGTCGCTCCTCATCACGCCGTCGATTGTGTCACTGATCAAGCAATCATCACAGCTATTAGTGGCAGCTGGATATTGACAGGAATTCCAGCATTGAATAGTTTAAAACTTACCATAATAGCTTCCAGCATTGAATGATTTATAGCTTACCATAATAGCTTATATATGATTACTCTAATCAAGGGATTCATTCTCTTATTTGTGTAACTTGTACTCTATATGTAGTGATCATATAGAAGTGGCAAAGTAAGCCGTTCAAAACCCAATTCATCTATTCCTTCTTTATATTCATATTCCTTTCATGGTATCAGAGCAAACTATCATGACCACCAGTATTGAGAATACCTCCACCAATGTTTCCATCCACAAATCCATCCTCCATGATTCCAATGCAGATGCCGTGGACTACTCTCTCCCGACTGTGAAGTCCATCCATCAAGAGGTGGCAATCAAACTTCAATCGAATAACTATCTCTTGTGGAAGACGTAGGTCCTTCCAATCCTTTGTTCCCTTGGATTGGTCGGATTTGTTGACGGCTCTGCAGTCCGTCCCAAGCTAGATGATCTCTCACCTACTGCAGTTCAGTGGCATCACCTGGGTCAGATGGTCTTGGCGTGACTTATAAATTCTCTCTCTGATGCCGCTGTTACTTAAATCAGCACATGTGAAACCTTGGCTGAGATTTGGCACTCCTTGGAGGTGCTGTATGGGACACTCACTCAGTCCCGAGTCCATCAACTCAAGTTGGAAGTCTAGTCTTTGTCAAAAGGGGTCCTCTCTATCGTCGACTACATCCAGCAAGCTAAATCTATAGCCCAAAACCTCACTGGTGCAAGTAAACCAATTGATGAGGATGACCTCGTCATGTGGATCCTTCATGGCCTTGGATTTGATCCAATTGTTGTTGCCATCAATCTCTCGCGAGATTCTCCTACAGTAGATGAAGTGTCGTGTTATTGTTTGATTTCGAGCTTCGGCTCCAAACTACACGTCGCGATGTATACCACTCGCAGTCGTTCCCAATTAGGAAATCGCATTTCCCGTGGCCAAGGACCGTTCAACGGAGACCGAGCGGGCATTGGTCATAAATCCACTTCTTCTGCACCTCCTTGTGGTGGCCGTGGGGGACCAGGCCAGTGCAATAGAGGCCTGCCTCGATCAAACGGTGATTCTGGCGTTGTCTATCACCGTTGCGGCCATCCTTATCACAAAGCCAACAAATGTTTCACTCCAAACTCAGTTATTTCTAATCAGGTACAATCTTTCACCGCAATGCATCTATTTTATCAGGATGACCAAGCATGGTATCCTGACACTGGAGCATGCAATCATATGACCGCTGACACTGCACAAACTGAAGGCATGGCTCTGTATTCTGATCTTGATTCCGAAATAGTTGAAAATGGAACTACTTTACCTATTACTCATCTGGATAAGATATCCATTCCAAATACACCAGTTCATCTAGGTCATGTCCTCAATGTCTCTCAACTGAAAAAGAACTTATTAAGCATTTCTCAATATACTCGGGATAATGATTGTCGCTTCATTTTCTATCCATGGGGATTTGCATCAAGAATTTGAGGACAGGCCGGATAGTGTTGCAAGGAACTAATAATGGTGGACTCTATCCAATAAGCGTGGGGACATCACCATTTGCAGTCAGTCTCTTCATCGATAAGATCGATGGGGACACTTGGCACGCACGCCTGGGACATCCGGTTTCCTCTTTGATGAAATCATTGTATCTGTCTTTAAATCTCAGTTGTCAGGGAAATAAGAGCATTTTCTGAAGTTGTAAATTAGGCAAAACCTCAGAACTTCCATTTTCTCATCGAGAGTCTTATTCAAATTAGTTATTGCATACTCTCTAAAGTGGACCCAGCACCTATTACCTCTTTAGATGGTTTTCGATTTTATCTTATCATCGTTGATGAATGCTTATGATTATTGTGGTATTTTCCTTTACGTAAATATGAAATCAGTATTCTCTTTATATAGTTCATTAAACTTATGGAAAATCAGCTCAATAAGAAAGTAAAGTTTGTGCAAACGAATGGTGGAGGGGAGTTTTTGAGCCATATTCTTCAAGAATATTTTTTAAACAAAGATATCTCTCACTTGATTTCATGTCTAGGAACACTGTAACATAATGGTATAGCAGAACGAAAGCCGCAATATGTTGTGAAAACTGGGCTTACTCTTATGGCGCATGGATATACTCCAAAACAATATCAAAATCATGCATTTACAACAGATGTCTATCTGATTAACTATTTACCCTCCAACACTATCCACAGACGCTCTTCCTTTGAAGCTCTCTTCGACGTACGATTGTCCTATGATCATTTCTTTTGGGTGTGCATATTTTCCTATTCTAGTACTGTGACGACCAAGATTCAATAGCCAAGAGCCAAGAGCCAAGACTCCTGAGGCGGGAATGCCAAGATGGATGAGGTGAGGTGAGGTGTACAAGGCCATGAGTTAGCCCCACATCGTCTGGAGAGAAGGAGATCCTAAGCTACTTATATAATTTTCCCTCCCAAACATAGAATACACGTTTTAAAACCGTGCACCGCTACGGATTTCGTAAAAACTCCGTAGTTAAGCGTGCTCGGGCGAGAGTAGTACCAAGATGGGTGACCACCCTGGGAAGTTCTCGTGTGGGCACGAGCAAAGCGGACAATATCTTGTGTGTTTGGATGTTACAAGCACCATTTGGAAGAGGGAACCTAGACTTTAAATCGGTGGAATGCATCTTTCTTGGCTACAGTTGTTGGAATTATATCGGAGGCTTAATGGAAGCCGGAGTTGATCCCATGGATCGATTCGGCGTGCTGTACATTTTAAAAATTTTCATTCATATTAATCATATACGTAAATAGTAAAACGAATACGAATCGAACCCCTATGGTCATCTACCGAAACGATTAACATATCTTATATGTATGCATTACGATATATCTAGGGGTTAGTACGTTATACCTTCATGCAAGATTTAACACCGTGAATTTTTTCTTCAAAGTTGATGAAGACGAATTCAGATCGCATGAACACACTTCAGTACGAAAGTCATAACTTTTTATTCCGATATTGGATTGGATTGAAACTTTGACTGATGGAAAGATGACTTCAAGACGAAGAAGTAACATTTTGTTTGAAGTCATTTGGACTCCTGTAGCTTTCGTAGTAATCAAAACAGTATAGATCTACCCATAAAATCTAGACAGTAATCACGAGAGGGATCATCGCGCAATAGAGAGATGAATCTCTTCAGATTCACACGATCTCACAAATCATCCCGGATCGTTGCACTACAATCTCTGAGTGCCTCAGAGTGCAAGCAATCTCCATCAATCTCATATATACACACACTTAGAGAAGAAGATGAGGAAGAGAGAGAGTTGTTAACCCAAGAGAGAGATGGCAAAAACCGAACCATAAAAGAAGGGGAGCAGTTCTTCTTAGAAAATCTGAGAAGCATGGACTATTTCAGATCTGAAATTCATACTCCTCACTCTCCCTAGACATTTGAAACTGTTCCTCTCTCTCTCTCTCTCTCTCTCTCTCTCTATATATATATATATATATATATATATATATATATATATATATATATATATATATATATATATATATATATATATATATATATATATATATATATATATATATATATATATATATATATATATATATATATATATATATATATATATATAGAAATGCTTGAATGCGGCATGCGGTAAGTGCGGCACCTATCGCAAGCCGTCTGATGCACTGCTGCGTGCATGCGATGCACGCAGCGCGTGCATCAGACGGCTGCGGTGCTGTGCCGCACGTACCGCATGCCGCAGCATAGCATGCCCCTATATATATATATATATATATATATATATATATATATATATATATATATATATATATATATATATATATATATATATATATATATATATATATATATATATATGTGGTCGCAGAAAAAGATTCAGGTCGTCTTTATTGCGGATCACACGAGATTACAAATTTTCTTTGATCAGGAGATTGTGGGAGAGATCCTCTGGAGGGTCCCTTTGATCCGCGTCTCCACGTGGTATTCGTGCGAGAGCTTTGAAGGGGTTGCCCAGGACAGAGGTCTTTACAGGATGAGGGTTTTTGAGAGGCTAAGGAGTTTCCGCCGTTGATTTTGTCCCGCCCGTGCTTCGCGCTTTCTCGGCTAGGGAGGTTTTGGGCTTCGTTCCTCGACCTTCGTGTCTTCCTCGATCCTTGCTAGACCTTGGCGTCCTTGATCGTCGGTTCGCGGCGTCGATCGTGTTTTTGGCTTCGGCTTTGGCTTTAGCTTTCGGCTTTGGCGTAGCTTTGGCGTGGCTCTGGCGTTTGCTTTGCTTTGGCGCTTGCGCTTGAACGTAGACGGGTAGAGACTTGCGATGCTTTAGTTCTTTCGGACTTCGCGTCGTATCGGCTAGAACGTGCGGTGCTTTGCTCGTGACCGTCGTAGTTGCTTGGCTTTGGCACGTGCGTTGCTTTAGCGCGGGCTTTACCGGTGCGTTTGCTTTGGCTTCTTGCGTCGGCTTCGACTTTAGCTTTGACTCGATCTTCTTCTCGAATGACTGGCGTTACTTCTTCAAGGCTTCTTTATCCTTCCGGCTTCCTCGACGGTTGTGGCGTCGGTATTGGCTTTTCGGTGGGGGTAGCACCGATCTTCATGCGACGGTTGTAGCGTCGGCTTTTGTTGATGAAGACGGCGGGTGTAGCACCGGCTTCGGCACGACGGTTGTAGCGTCGGCTTTTGTTGACGAAGACGGCAGGGGTAGCACCGGCTTCCGTGCGACGGTTGTAGCGTCGGCTTTTGTTGATGAAGACGGTAGGGGTAGCACCGGCTTCAAGCCTTCATCTCCCGGCTTTCTTCTTCGTGCGAGGAGTCGATGCCTTGATTGAAGACGACGGGTGTTGTCGGCTTCGATCTTCTTCTCCGGCCTTTGCTTACGGCGTCTTCGGAGCTGATGAAGATCGTTGGAGCAATCGAGTGATGACGGCTCCGGGTCTTCTTCTCCACGCTTTCTTCTTCGTGCGAGGAGTCGAAGCTCTGATCTTCGAGTGCAAGGTCTTCACGTTGATGAGGACTTGAAGGGCCAAGGACTCCCGTAGGATATGCTTGCCGTGCCTCGTGAAGCCTTCGGTCTTCAAGCGTTGGAGCTTCTTCGTAGCGCTCTTTCGTCTTCAGCTTTTCGGACCTGGCGACGGTTGTGACGTTGACTTCTTCTCCGGGCGTGTTTGGCTTGATTGGAGTTGAAGGCTTCTTTTGGAGATGGCGGGTGTAGCACCGATCTCTATGCGACGGTTGTAGCGTCGGCTTTTATTGATGAAGACGGCGGTGGTAGCACCGATCTCCGTGCGATGGTTGTAGCGTCGGCTTTGTTGGTGGAGACGACAAGGGTAGCACCGATCTACGCACGACGGTTGTAGCGTCGGCTTTGTTGATGAAGACGGCGGGGGTAGCACCGATCACCGCACGACGGTTGTAGCGTCGGCTTTATTGGTGAAGACGGTGGGGGTAGCACCGATCTCCGCACGACGGTTGTAGCATCGGCTTTTGTTGACGAAGACGGCAGGGGTAGCACCGGCTTCAGGCCTTCTTCTCCAAGCTTTCTTCTTCGTGCGAGGAGTCGACGCCTTTGTTGAAGACGACGGGTGTTGTCATCTTCGATCTTCTTCTCCGGCCTTTGCTTATGGCTTCTTCGGAGTTGATGAAGATCGTTGGAGAAGTCGGGATGACGACGACTCCGGGTCTTCTTCTCCAAGCTTTCTTCTTCGTGCGAGGAGTCGAAGCTTTGATCTTCGAGTGCAAGGTCTTCACGTTGATGAGGACTTGAAGGGCCAAGGATTCCCGTAGGACGTGCTTGCCGTGCCTCGTGAAGCCTTCGGTCTTCAAGCGTTGGAGCTCGTCTTTGTAGAGCCTTTTCCTCTTCAGCTTTCGACCCTTTGTGCCTTCCCCCACCCCTTCTATTTATAGGCAAAGGGGGGTGGTTGGGGGAGATATGGCTGAAATCTTTTTTGTTTCCTCCAATATCTCCCCCCATAACCATCAAGATATTGTTCCCTTATTTGGGGAAACAAACCCGATCCCCTCCTTTTTAGTTGGGGTGGTTACGGGCTAGATGTGACTCGATCTTCAAAGATCGAGTTGTTATTTTTGTTGCACTTTTGGATCGGATGGCGACACAATGTCATCTTGTCCGTTGGATCGAGGGATCGTCGCGGATCTACGGCTACGTAGACGTCCACGCCACCTCCCCCCGCATCGAGGCGGTTTTGATTTCTTTTTCCTTTATTTTCTTTTTCTTTTCTTTTTCTTTTCCCTTTTTGTTTTCTTTTTCTTTATGGCCGGCCCCACCTCCCCATGGGGAGGGGGGCACGGTTTTCTAGAGGGGAGGCCGGTGGGCCCCCCTTTTTGTGCTCGAGCTACGGGTCGGGTGGACCCGTTTGCTTTGAGTTGGGCCGCGATGCGCGAATTGGGTTTGCACGCGGGCCGAGTTCACATGCGGGCCGTTGTGTGCGGGCCAGATTTCGCATGCGGGCCGTTGTGTGCGGGCCAGATTTCCGCATGTGGGCCGTTGTGTATGGGCCAGGTTTCGTATGCGGGCCGTTGTGCGCGGGCCCAGTTTCGTATGCGGGCCGTTGTGTGCGGACCAGGTTTCGCATGCGGGCCGTTGTGTATGGGCCAGGTTTCGCATGTGGGCCGTTGTGTATGGGCCAGGTTTCGCATGTGGGCCATTGTGCACGGGCCCAGTTTCACATGCGGGCCGTTGTGTGTGGGCCTAATTTTCGCATGCGGGTCGGGTCCAATCTGTGGGCTAATTTCGGTGCCCACAAATGCCCCCTCAAGGTCGAGTGCGCCCGCGGGAAACGCGTAGCATTTGGCCTTGACTTGTGTGTTCGCTCAGAATTTAGGTCTTTACGAGGACCCCCGCCATTTCGTTTCCCCCATCGTTTTGCTAGCGCGGGAGACGAAGGGCTTTAGCGGCTTGGAGACGAAGACGTCTTCTAGGGTTTTGTTCATCTTCCTTGTTGTCGCGGACTTCCTTTGAATTGAGGATGGTGCGAACATTGACGGCGGTCGCTGCGCGGAGTCCCAGGGCAGCAAGGCGACGGGAGCACGAGTACGACCGCGATGCACCTCCGTGGAGGGTTGTTGCCCCTCTTCGGTGCTGGAGCGCAATGGTGGAAGCCGATTGTTGCAGTTGAAGGTGATGATGACGACGCGTCTGGCACAGCGCAGGGAGAAGACAGTGTCGACGAGGTTTGGCCCCACTTTCTTCGTGTTTTTTTTTTTTTTCCGTGGTTACATCGGATATTGATGCCCACCGGATAGAGACCCCTAGATTCAGGGAATAAGAGATTTTCCTCGTCTTTATCCCAATAACCGATTGTTCCTATTTATAGGGTGTTCAATGAAAAAATAGATTCATTCTCTCTTTTTTTTTTTTTCTTCTTCTTCTTCGTCTCTGCCGTCGGGTTCGCGGGGTCAGCGGCAGCGCAGGCGGCGACGAGGTGCGGGCTGCAGCGCGCTCAGGCCGGCGCGGTGTAGGGGCGGCAGCAACAGCATCAGCGGCGTGCGGTGGCCGCTGCGGCGCTCAAGCGGCGGCGCGGGGGCCAGCGGAGCAGCAGCGGCGCGGAGGTGGCGCGCGGGGGCCGGCGCAGCAGCGGCAGTGGCAGCGGTGGTGGCACGCGGGGGCCGGCGCAGCAGCGACAGCGGCAGCGGGGCGCGAGTGCCGGCGCAGCAGCGGCAACGGCAGCGGCGGTGGCGCAGTTGGGCGGGCGGGGGCCGGCGCAGCAGCGGCAGCGGCGGTGGCGTGCGCGCTGGTGGCCGGCACGGCGCGGCGTGGGTGCGGCAGGGTGCTGGTGGCCGGGTTGGTGCGGGCGCGGCAGGGTGCCGGTGGCCGGGTTAGCCGAGGCCCATAGCCCCCCCCGCGGGTTTTAACAGGGGAGAGAGAGAGGGGGGGGGGGCTGCAGCTTTTTGCTGTGGCCCCCGGCCCCTCTCGTTTTTTCCATTTTGCACAAGGGGGCTGGGGCTGCGGCTTTTTGCTGTGGCCCCCCTCTCGGTTTTCCTTTCTGCAAAGAGGGGCTGCAGCAGGGTCGAGGTCGTGCGCAACAGTGGCGAATGGCGTCGGTTGCGGGTGAAGACGGCTGTGAGCAGGCGATCGGTGCACGGGCCGGGGTTGCGGCGGGCGCAGCGCGCGGGGCGGCTGCGAGGTACGGAGGCGGGCTCGGCCGGGGGCTGCGGGGTGCGGCCGGCGCGCGAGCCGGAGACGGGGCGCAGCCGGGGGCTGCGGTGTGCGGCCGGCGCGCGGGCTGGAGACGGGGCGCGGGGCGCGGGGGCCGGAGGCAGCGGCGGCTGGTGGCGCGGGAGGGCGCAGGCCGGAGGCGGGCTCGGTCAGGTTTTAGCAGGAGAGAGGGGGTGCTGTGGCTTTTTGCTGTGGCCCCCCTCTCAGTTTCCCTTTTTGCAAACAGGGACTTTCTCTTTTTTTTTTTTTTTTTTTTGACTTCTGGACTTGATCTGTTTTTTTCTTCTGGAACTGATTGTGCATCTTGATTTGACTTGGACTTTTCGTTTCCTTGCATGACTTGTCCCTTCGAGTGCTTTCTAAAGGCCGGCTGGATCATTGAGGAGGCCTATCGCGGGAGCAGAGCGACTAGCGAGGTTGCACCTGGGCAGGCTGAGTGAGGTAGACTGGATCTTCCTCTAGACGACCATGGGTCGCTGGAGGCCTATGGAGAGAGCTTTCCTGGTGGTGACATCAGCTTGAAGGACGTCGAGACGGGCGTTTTGGAGTTCGACGAGGAGCAAGACAAAGCCACTAGCGTTGACAAGGAGCAGCCTGCTTTGGTCGTCTTTTGCTTACCGATCTTGACCTTGGTGACTGCTCCAACAACCCTTTTGGCTTCGTGGAGGTCACGAAGGATGCAGTCCTTGGCTCGGGGCCCCTTTTTTTTTTTTTTTTTGTGCCTTGACTTGATTTGTTTGTGTCCGTATGCGTGACTGATTCGTGCTTTTCTTCATTTCTTTCTTCAGGGCCTACCGTTAAGAGAGCTTTCCGACTTCTGGATGGATCGTCGATGCGGTCTCCTACGGGAGTACGCATCTTCGTTTCCCTTTTGTGCAAGTCTTCTGCCGCCGTACTTCAAAGCAAGAAACGTGTGTCGAAGTTGGACGAGTTCATTCTCACCGATGAGGGATCTTCACGGCAGATCGTTCGACCGAGTCCGGAGTTGCCATTCAGGAGTCAGTTCCGACGGATATTTTGGCCGCAGCTTCTTTGTCGGTTCCTGTGGCATCTTTGACAGCCGTCACGGCGATGGTCCAGGAGGCGGTTCCCGTGCTTGGGTCTTCAGGACAGGATCGCGCCTTGTTTCAGCACTTAGAGGCTTGCCATCGAAAGTGTAGATCGCAGAGCCTTCTTTCTAAGCTTCTTTTGGAGAGTTGTGCTGGAAGTTTATCCAGGCGACGCTTGCACCCTTCCAGGAGGAGGGCCTTGACGCTTTGAGTAGCTGGTGGGTTTTCCGGTGGATGGCTCCTTGTTTGAGGAGCGTATGTGCACCCTTTTGGTGGATAGCTAGGCTTATTGCTTGCAACGGGCTTCATTAGTGGAGGACGCTTCCTTGGCATTGGCAAAGGTTGAGGAAGAGAAACGTCGACTTGAGGGGCTTCTCACGTTGCTACTGCAGACTTGGTTCGGGTGCAGAAGAAGGTGGAGATTACTCGCGCGTCGCTTCAGAAGCTGGAATCCCTCCTTGCAAGGCAGCGTGCAAAGCTGGCGACGCGTTGAACTGGTAGATCGATCGAGAAGGCTTCTGTAGCGAACCTTGCGAAGCAGCGTACAGAGCTGGCGACGCGTCGGAAGCTGACGGCTTCTCTACCTATGGAGTTGCAGCGCGTGTAAGCTGCGGGAGGCGAGCCGCTTCGGCGCCTCTAGGACTTCAACTTGCTACTCATGCGTTGCTTCGAAAGCTGGAGTCCCGTTTGGAGAAAGCTCGAGCAACCAAGAAGACTTTTGCAATGGAGCTTGCAAAGCAGCGGGAGGAGCTTACAAATCGCCGAGAGCTGGTGGTTTCTTGCCTTTCGGAGTTGCACTGCGTGGGTGCCTCGAGAGATGAGCTGTGGCAGCACCGGGAGCTGGTGGCTTAACGGAGGCTGACGGCTTCTCGATCCCCGGAGTGGAACTTGCGTCTTTTCTGGGCTCATTTTCTGGAATGGTAGTTTGTTTGTTTTTGTTTTTTTTTTTTTTTGGACTGAACCTTTACAGGCTGCCTACGTACCCTACTGAGAGGGATCAAGTCACACGTAGTTCCTTTTTTTTTTTTTTTTTTTTTGGGGCAAGGGGGGTAACCTTGCGCTAGGCAAAGTACCTCTTGAGGGACTTGCCGCTGGTAGGCAGAGTCGCTGCTGGTTCGCAGTTGTCATCCGCCTTCTTCGCTTCAATGTAGTTAGAAGTAAAGATCCTCTTGACTGGAGTTTTGATGATTGCTGGAGTTTGACTGGATCCGATGCCTCGGCGATTTGGAAGAATTTGTTCGCCAATTTTGCGGAGGCGTGCTTGAGTCTTTGTCAGGTGATGTGGTATTGCAGCTGAGGGTAGTGAACCCATATGCACCGTGCTTTCTTTGTTGCAGCTGGATTTGAACATCAGCTCGGTGGAGTTTTGCCCCCGAGTGTTTCCTAGCTTGATTGCGAGTTGCTCGGAGCTGGTGTACTCGGAAGACTCGGTTGAGCTCGAGACATACAACAGACCATGTAACGGTAGTGCCATCTCTTGCAAAGTGATGAAGTTGGCCTTGGAGAATCGTGACGATAGTTCCTTTGCTGGAGTGGAAGGCGATCGTCCTGGCTTGCGAAGCCATTGAGGCGCGAGCCACAGGACTGTCGCATCTTGAGCAGGCAACGGAACGTGTGGCGTTGAGCTTGATTTGGAGTTGATATGGATTTTTCGTCTTGATGCTGGCGCTCCTTTAACTTTGTGCACCGTCTGGCTGGAGAATGTCGCTAGTTTTGCAAGTGGAGAGGTTTTGTCTCTCGCAGCTGCTTTGACTTTCTGGGCTCGTGGAGCTTTTGCTGGAGGAACTTCTGCAATGGGGTCTTTGACCTGGTGGAACTCGACGTCAGCAAGGTGTGATTCAGCCTCGTTGCAGTGCTTGCCGTAGGCGACGATGGTTCTCCCCATGCTTTCGATATTGGTGCCACTTCCTTCATTGAGCACTTGGTGAACTTCTCTCATGCAACCGGAGACCTTGAGGTTTTGATCAACTTCAAGGAAGCGGCTGGGGAAAAACTCCTGGAGTGTCGCCAGCTCTGGGCAAGTTTGCTGGAGAAGATTTTTCGGACTTGCTGGAGGTACTTTGGACGTCTTTCTTTCTGGGAGTTTTCTTGTCGTCCGATCTTGCTCGTGGTTGGCTAGACATGCTATCCTGTAGCTTGACTGTCGTGGCCTTCTCCTTCGAGGCGTCATAGCCCATGCGTTTTTATCAAGAAGATCTTCCTCGCCAGGGTGAAGAATTGGTGCTGTAACCAAAGGCTCTTCTTCGATCGGAAGGACTTGCTCTTTTAATGGTTCTACCATCTCATCTTCTGATCCCCAGCCGGTTGGCTTGATTTCTTTGATTGGGATCGAAGGAGGCTTGGAGTAAAAGACGTAGAAGTCAAACTTACCTGTCGGCTGGCCTAGCAGGCTGACTTCAGGGTCTCTTTGCTCGTCTCTTGCTTTGAGCACATGCTGGGATGTAGCTTTGTTTGGAAGAGGGAGTGTTTGCGCGAGAGGCGGTTGCCCCCAAGGCAGTGAGGATTTGGCTCTGGGCACTGCAGGAGCATACCATCGTCGTCTTCTTGGAGCTGGTTTCGCCATCGATCTTTGACAGACGATGCGTAGCCTTGCTGAAGTGCGTTGTGGAGCAGTCAGTGCTGGTGGGAAGGAATCGAAGGTGATTGACGTCATATTTGACTCGACGATATAACCAGAGTCGATCTCGATCATCCCTTGCTTGGCGAGTGCCATGATCTTATCTTTAAAGACAAAGCACTTCTCGATGGGATGGCTGACCATCCGGTGGTACTTGCAGAAGAGCGGATTGTTGACTCGATGTGCTTGTTCTGGCCTTTTTGGTGGCGGAAGTTCGATCATCTTTTCTTGCATCAACTGATCAAACATGGAGGAAACTTCCGAGTCTGGGAAGGGATACTCCTTAGCTTCAAGCTCCTCGAGAGTCATCCTTGGTGGTCGTTGAAGCTGAGGAGGTGGTATGGCGGCTCCTTTGCCTTTGTCCAGCTTGCCACCGATCTTGAGTGGTTTGGAAGTTGAAGCGAGGTCGGTGACATTGACTTGCTTTGATGCCGCCGGTTCGTCCTCCTCTTCCACCTTTTGGAAGGCTATGGCCTTTGAGTCCCCGCGATTTGCTAAGCTGAGCTCCATATCGTGAGCCCGAGTTGCCAGTTCTTCGAAGGACCGAGGCTTGATCCCTTTGAGGATGTAGAGCAAGCCCCAGTGCATGCCTTGGGTGCACAACTCGATAGCCGAGTCTTCAGACAAGCGATCTCGCGAGTTTAGCGCAAGGTTTCTCCAGTGATCGATGTAGTCGATCACCGGCTCATCCTTCCTTTGCTTGGTGGCTGTAAGCTCGGTCATGCTGACGATGCGCCGAGTGCTGTAGAAGCGGTTGAGGAACTCCCTCTCCATTTGATCCCAGCTGTTAATGGATCCTGGAGGAAGATCAACATACCAGTCAAAAGCATTACCTTTGAGGGTGCGAACGAACTGCTTCACCATCTCGTCGCCGTATGTGCCGGCGTTGTTGCAAGTTTCGATGAAGTGAGCAATGTGTTGCCTTGGGTTCCCCTTTCCGTCGAAGTGCTGGAACTTTGGTGGCTGGAACCCGATAGGGAAGCGCAGCTGTTGGATCCTTATGGTGTAAGGCTTTGAATATGCCGCCGTAATCGGAGGTAGGCTGCCGCCGTGGGAACGCATCATGTCAGCCACTAATGCTTGTATTTGCTGGGCATTCATCGTTGCTGCCACTGAAGGTTGCGCGGCCACCGAGACCGGCACGGGAGCCGAGGAAAGTGCAGGAGTAGTTGCTAGTGTTGCCGGGCCAACTTCTGCAGGAGCAGGAGTTGGAGACGAGGCTGGAGCAGCTACTGGAGAAGCAGGAGGTTGACCGAATGTTGCGACATCCCTGACACTCAGCCTTTGAAGCAAGGTATTGATGTGACGATCTTTCTCTTCCATTAGTCGGGTGAGCTGAGCCATGTGTTCACCCATTTGCATGACTTGGAGTTGGAGAGCGGACGGAGGATGATGTCGCAGGATGTCTCGATGTTGCACGCCCACACCCTCGCCATCGTCGTCGGAGACGTAGTTACGCTGACTTGCTTCTGCTTGATGACAGATGCTTGCCTCCGGCAAGGGAGGTACAAAGTCCGCTGGAGAACCCGAACGGGTTCGGGGTTGGGGCTGGTCCTCCCCAAATTTCTGGACAGATGTTCCAGGATTGAGGCTTGTTTCTTCATGCACCAAGGCCTCATTGGCGCCTTGGCGGGCATCTTTGACAGCAGTTTCTGGCGTGAAGAAGTCCGCGAGAGTTTGAGTACGCCGAGTGTAGACGCGTACTACCGGGGGAATGACATCCTCCAGGTTTTCTGGATCACCGTGTTGGAGTAGTGGAGACTCGGCGATAGGTGAGAGGCTTGTTGGGGCAAACGTATCATCATTCATTCCAGCCATGGCGAACTTGAAGCAACTCCTTCAAACGTACGGATGAAAGGAGAGGAGGTCCCCCTGGGCGTGCCAGAAATCTGTGGTCGCAGAAAAAGATTCGGGTCGTCTTTATTGCGGATCACACGAGATTACAAATTTTCTTTGATCAGGAGATTGTGGGAGAGATCCTCTGGAGGGTCCCTTTGATCCGCGTCTCCACGTGGTATTCGTGCGAGAGCTTTGAAGGGGTTGCCCAGGACAGAGGTCTTTACAGGATGAGGGTTTTTGAGAGGCTAAGGAGTTTCCGCCGTTGATTTTGTCCCGCCCGTGCTTCGCGCTTTCTCGGCTAGGGAGGTTTTGGGCTTCGTTCCTCGACCTTCGTGTCTTCCTCGATCCTTGCTAGACCTTGGCGTCCTTGATCGTCGGTTCGCGGCGTCGATCGTGTTTTTGGCTTCGGCTTTGGCTTTAGCTTTCGGCTTTGGCGTAGCTTTGGCGTGGCTCTGGCGTTTGCTTTGCTTTGGCGCTTGCGCTTGAACGTAGACGGGTAGAGACTTGCGATGCTTTAGTTCTTCCGGACTTCGCGTCGTATCGGCTAGAACGTGCGGTGCTTTGCTCGTGACCGTCGTAGTTGCTTGGCTTTGGCACGTGCGTTGCTTTAGCGCGGGCTTTACCGGTGCGTTTGCTTTGGCTTCTTGCGTCGGCTTCGACTTTAGCTTTGACTCGATCTTCTTCTCGAACGACTGTCGTTACTTCTTCAAGGCTTCTTTATCCTTCCGGCTTCCTCGACGGTTGTGGCGTCGGTATTGGCTTTTCGGCCGGGGTAGCACCGATCTTCGTGCGACGGTTGTAGCGTCGGCTTTTGTTGATGAAGACGGCGGGTGTAGCACCGGCTTCGGCACGACGGTTGTAGCGTCGGCTTTTGTTGACGAAGACGGCAGGGGTAGCACCGGCTTCCGTGCGACGGTTGTAGCGTCGGCTTTTGTTGATGAAGACGGTAGGGGTAGCACCGGCTTCAGGCCTTCATCTCCCGGCTTTCTTCTTCGTGCGAGGAGTCGATGCCTTGATTGAAGACGACGGGTGTTGTCGGCTTCGATCTTCTTCTCCGGCCTTTGCTTACGGGGTCTTCGGAGCTGATGAAGATCGTTGGAGCAATCGAGTGATGACGGCTCCGGGTCTTCTTCTCCATGCTTTCTTCTTCGTGCGAGGAGTCGAAGCTCTGATCTCCGAGTGCAAGTTCTTCACGTTGATGAGGACTTGAAGGACCAAGGACTCCCGTAGGATATGCTTGCCGTGCCTCGTGAAGCCTTCGGTCTTCAAGCGTTGGAGCTTCTTCTTAGCGCTCTTTCGTCTTCAGCTTTTCGGACCTGGCGACGGTTGTGACGTTGACTTCTTCTCCGGGCGTGTTTGGCTTGATTGAAGTTGAAGGCTTCTTTTGGAGATAGCGGGTGTAGCACCGATCTCTATGCGACGGTTGTAGCGTCGGCTTTTGTTGATGAAGACGGCGGTGGTAGCACCGATCTCCGTGCGACGGTTGTAGCGTCGGCTTTGTTGGTGGAGACGACAGGGGTAGCACCGATCTCCGCACGACGGTTGTAGCGTCGGCTTTGTTGATGAAGACGGCGGGGGTAGCACCGATCACCGCACGACGGTTGTAGTATCGGCTTTGTTGGTGAAGACGGTGGGGGTAGCACCGATCTCCGCACGACGGTTGTAGCGTTGGCTTTTGTTGACGAAGACGGCAGGGGTAGCACCGGCTTCAGGCCTTCTTCTCCAAGCTTTCTTCTTCGTGCGAGGAGTCGACGCCTTTGTTGAAGACGACGGGTGCTGTCGGCTTCGATCTTCTTCTCCGGCCTTTGCTTATGGCTTCTTCGGAGTTGATGAAGATCGTTGGAGAAGTCGGGATGACGACGACTCCTGGTCTTCTTCTCCAAGCTTTCTTCTTCGTGCGAGGAGTCGAAGCTTTGATCTTCGAGTGCAAGGTCTTCACGTTGATGAGGACTTGAAGGGCCAAGGATTCCCGTAGGACGTGCTTGCCGTGCCTCGTGAAGCCTTTGGTCTTCAAGCGTTGGAGCTCGTCTTTGCAGAGCCTTTTCCTCTTCAGCTTTCGACCCTTTGTGCCTTCCCCCACCCCTTCTATTTATAGGCAAAGGGGGGTGGTTGGGGGAGATATGGCTGAAATCTTTTTTGTTTTCTCCAATATCTCCCCCCATAACCATCAAGATATTGTTCCCTTATTTGGGGAAACAAACCCGATCCCCTCCTTTTTAGTTGGGGTGGTTACGGGCTAGATGTGACTCGATCTTCAAAGATCGAGTTGTTATTTTTGTTGCACTTTTGGATCGGATGGCGACACAACGTCATCTTGTCCGTTGGATCGAGGGATCGTCGCGGATCTACGGCTACGTAGACGTCCACGCCACCTCACCCCGCATCGAGGCGGTTTTGATTTCTTTTTCCTTTCTTTTCTTTTTCTTTTCTTTTTTTTTTTCTTTTTGTTTTCTTTTTCTTTATGGCCGGCCCCACCTCCCCATGGGGAGGGGGGCACGGTTTTCTAGAGGGGGGGCCGGTGGGCCCCCCTTTTTGTGCTCGAGCTGTGGGTCGGGTGGACCCGTTTGCTTTGAGTTGGGCCGCGATGCGCGAATTGGGTTTGCACGCGGGCCGAGTTCACATGCGGGCCGTTGTGTGCGGGCCAGATTTCGCATACGGACCGTTGTGTGCGGGCCAGATTTCTGCATGTGGGCCGTTGTGTATGGGCCAGGTTTCGTATGCGGGTCGTTGTGCGCGGGCCCAGTTTCGTATGCGGGCCGTTATGTGCGGACCAGGTTTCGCATGCGAGCCGTTGTGTATGGGCCAGGTTTCGCATGTGGGCCGTTGTGTATGGGCCAGGTTTCGCATGCGGGCCGTTGTGCACGGGCCCAGTTTCACATGCGGGCCGTTGTGTGTGGGCCTAATTTTCGCATGCGGGTCGGGTCCAATCTGTGGGCTAATTTCGGTGCCCACAATATATATATATATATATATATATATATATATATATATATATATATATATATATATATATATATATATATATATATATATATATATATATATATATATATATATATATATATATATATATATATATAGGGATGCTAGGGTGCGGCGTGCGGTGCATGCGGCGTCGCACCGCAGTCGTCTGATGCACCGCTGCGGTGCGTGCGATGCATCAGACGGCTGCGATGCGACGCCGCACGCACCGCACGCCGCATTTTAGGATTTCTCTCTCTCTCTCTCTCTCTCTCTCTCTCTCTATATATATATATATATATATATATATATATATATATATATATATATATATATATCAAATTCAATGTTTTTTTATAACTAGTTGTAATATTAAAGTTTTTGCAATTAAGGAGATAGATTCAAATTCTTTTGAATCTGAATTAATCCCTTAATTATGGATTTGATGGCCATACAAGCTAGTCCTAATAAGGTAGGCGGCCAAGCTAAGGCATGTGAGATATTTTGAAATGACCAAAATGCCCCCAGTAAAAGGTGGGGTGCCCTATAGTAAAAAATCACTAAACTCACTTACATTCCATGTTCTAGTGCAACACGCACACACGGAATGAACTTCTCATGGTATAATGCAACATCATGTGTCCCTGCACTACTCTGGGGTTGCCCCATAGTAAACACATTTAGTCCTATGCAACCACCATGCTCTAGTGCGATGCACTCACGGATCATAGAACGATTAAGACATTATTTCTTCAACTCATATTTTTCTCTATAAACTTTTGGTTAGTTTCCACATTGTCAATATTTGTTATATCCATTCCTAGATCTATACTATCATTTGTCATTTTGTGATTTTTATTTCAAATGAAAATAATGGCTTCCATAATTATGAAATGGATCTTTAAAACAAATCTAAGAAACTATCAACACATTTATAAGTATATCATTGATTGATCATTATATGTGATTTAGAAAATAATTTTGAGGGTTTATGGTTAGAAGAAAGTATCTACATATTTATAAGTCTCATTTATTCATCATCTTATGTGATTTAGAGCATGAATTTTACGTTCTATGGTCCATTCGTTTTAGCATAGTTTTTGTAATTTTCTTAGAAAATCATATTTTCTAATAACTTGAGCTTCCCCCTTGAAAATCTTGGTACACCTCTTTTAAAAAGTAAGATTGTTGTAGGGTTAGCAGCTAATCATATACATGATACGATAAGATTTTGTAGTTTTTGAGTAAAAGTGATATATAGAAATTGAGGTGCCACAAGAGGCACCGGTTCTTCCGACCAAAGGGTACTTGGAAGCACCCTTGTTGTAACTGTCAGGCCCAAACCGTACAATCATTCTTAGCCAATGGGTGTCTACAAGCAACCTTTGGGCCAACAACCTAGTTCAGTCCATCGATCGGAAACCGCCTAATTTGAGTAGACCCAACCGACTGATTCTTTCAGTCAACTCGGTTTTAACTAGCACTTGAATCAACTCTACTGGATTTGAGCCTAGCCAAAATCAAAGTCAACCCAAGTGACACACGATGATGTGTCATGCATGTGACTGATAAACACCATACAACTCATTACTCACTCCCTGGGTGCGCGATACGGCACGATGATAGCATCGTATGCAAGCTCCTATGCACAACACCTCTACTTGCTCATCCTAGACAATGAGCTGGAAGAGATCTCATTCGAACCACTTAAAATAGACACCCCGAGCCACACTATTACTGTGGTTCGGTGTCCGCTCGCTAACAACTATGCAACCCCATTCGAATCCCCGTCCATTAAGATATGATCCCCTTTAGTTCTCATGGTGGTGTATAGATCTCCCACTCTCAAACTGTTAGTATGTGAGCAAATGACAACTGTTGCCGAGTGAGCCTCGAACCATGATGATAGCGTGGTTCAGGGCAACTATGTTAAGGGCTTTAGATCTCTTTTATATACCCTTCTCACTTCTTTTCCATAAGTAGGAGTGAAACCCAGGTGGGTTGGTGCTACACCTTAGCCCAACCCAAAAGTGGTATATCTCAACCCTAACCCTAGCCCAACCCAACCTTAGGTTGAAAATTCTCAACCCAATCCAAGTGGTCATTTCTTTTATAATATCAGCTTATTATATTGCAATGTTTTATTGTTTTCTAATAATAGCTATATGTGTAGTTATTACTTGAAAACTTCGCTCATTCTCAAAAAACAAGAAATGAAAAAAAAAGGCTATGTGTAGGACAAATATTCAATTAACAATCAACCATATCAATTTTTTTTTTGGTAACAAACCATATCAAATTTTACAAAAAAGTTCTACCAAGAAATAACTTATAATGTAAATTTTTTCTTTAAACTAATATAAAAAGGCAAGTATTAGTGTCCACTATACACTATCATATCAAACGAATAGAACATGCGATTTGGAATATATTTGACAAAACTAACACATACTAATAAAGACAAAAGCTACGTATTTTGAGTTGGTTTTTACATCTTTAACAAAGCGTTCTTAATTCAATATATAGAATGTGACAAAAAAGATAATGAAAGGATTATAATAAATCTAAAAGAATCATACGCAATCAAATATCCATGCATTGCAGGTACTCCTTAAAGTATCAAATATTAGTTCGAAAGATATATAAAATAGATAACATTAATTTAGAAACCATATGATTTCGCTCATAACTCGTCTACTAGGATAAATATTTACTTACAGAATATACCAATAACGATCCCTAACATATCGGTTAAACCAAGTCAAATCAAATCTTAAACTCGAAAGTCGGTTTATAATTCCATAAATGACTCAAACCAAGCCAAATAAAATAACTTCGTCAAAATATTCCATAATATAATATTTATAGTTTCAAAAGATGCCATTCAAATATATGGTTTCAACTTTCATGACTTCCATGTTTCGCAAGCTCTAAAAAACAAATAAGAGTCATAGATTAAACATAACAAAAGTTTCAATCATTATAAGTCAAAAATAAAATTTTAATCTGTTTAGTAATTAGTTGCTTACCCAAAATAAACTATATTGCAAGTTGCACATATACGATTTACATCAATAACCAATGTTAGATTCATAATGCCTAAAACACAATAAACTTATATTACATCACCACCAACAAATAGAAGTTAATAGTTATAAAAACATCATACTAATGAAACTTTAGTTAATATTTACCGATTCATTATCTTCTAGCCCTTCCAACATTTCTTCAATCTCGATCGGAGTTGGTGAAACCCTGAACCAATCTTGCACATATATTAAAGACTCCACAATATTTGGTGTCAGTGAACTCCGAAATCGATCAAAACTCGACCCCCCGATACTAAAAGTTGACTATGAAGCAACAATAGATATAGGAATCGCAAGTATGTCTCGAGTCATGTGTGAGAGTACACGATACTTTGAAGAATTTACCTTCCAACCACCAATTCAAAATATCAAATTTGGACATTTACTTTAACTTCTTCTTCAAAATATTGATCAATCTTATATTTAGTAGTAATAACTTGTTGCTCATTTAGATAACTAAGATACTTTTGCTTAACATCCATAAGATGCCGAACAACCTTAGCCAAAAGTTTCTTTTGGGACAATATATTATCTAGGGGTGTCAATGGGTCGTGTCGTGTCGGGTTTGTGTCTAATTTTGGGTCGTGTCCAAAACCCCTAGACTCGGACCCAACCCGTTTAACTAATCGTGTCTAGATCCTAAACCCATACCCGACCCATTTATAAACGGGTAGACCCGATAAGACCCGTTTACCACACGGGTCTATTCAGTTGACCCGATCCGAACCAATCCGACTCGACCCGACTTGACCCGATAGACCCGCTGGTACTATATAATACAGTATCGGATTGCGGGTAGACCCAACCCGACCCAACCGACACGACCCATTGAATTTTAAATGGGTCTTATCGGGTCTACCGTGTCCAGACCCTAAACTTGGACCCGACCTGTTTATTAAACGGGTCTATCGTGTCGACCCGTTTATGACCCAAACCCCGTTTAACCCTGACCCAGACCCGCTAACTTCGTGTCAGGTCGTGTCGGTTCTGCAGTGTCGGGTCCAAAAATTGCCAGCCCTAATATTATCTTCAACTGATTCTATATCTAGAGTTGATGCAAAAGACATGTGTTGCTCAAAGAGACGCTTCATAATATTCCTAACTTTCTCAATCATCTCATTAACCTTTTCAATAGGATACAACTTGGAATAGCAAAACTTTAACTTTTAGCACGGATCCAAAGCAAAAGCAATCACCAATAATACATTCACACGATCAAAGTCCCATAAATACTTAACAAACTTTATCTTCATCTTCAACCCCTTGTCACGAAGATTATAATCTTCACTTATTAACCAAGTAGATATGATTTTTTCAATTGCATAAGCTTCATGAAAGTGTGCATTTGCAGTAACATACTTTGAATTTGACAGTACCATTATAAATTTTTTTCAGAAACTTGCACAAAATTTTTGTATTATTCCAATATATATTTGAAGACGGATCCACTCACCAATTTTTTTTTTTATATAATACTGGTTATTTTATTCCATTCTCTCAAAAGCTTTTTGAAACACTAGAGCAACTTCCGACATGAAAAAAGTCGAGTTCTATCTAGTAGAGAAACATCCAAGCAAACAACCCTTTTACTTGTAATTCCTTCTTTCACACAGCGTTTGAAATCTTGAAGTCGGTTGTGTGAACTTCTAACATACCTTACACAATGACGGTTTCGAATGATTGTTTCTTTAGCTTCATCAATACCATTTTTAATAATCAAGTTTAGAATATGGGCACAACAACGTATGTGGAAAACTCGCCTTCTAACAACAAACCATTCTTTTTAGCTAACTTTCTTTTCAATACTCAAACCGTCACATCATTTGAGCTTGCATTATCAACTCTGATAGTTTGTATGTTGTTTAACCCTCATATTAAGCAAACATCAACCATATTAGCCACACAAAAGTTATTTTTTTTCTACAACTTTCGATCCTTGTCTGTTTAATATGCTAGCAGTGATGCACATATATCCACGGCTTTGGATGGAAGTCCACATATCGATGGTTATACAAACTCTTTGAACCGAATTCTCAAATTCATCATTCAACTTTACCTTATGGCTCTTGTAGAGCTCAAGACAATCTTTCCTCATCGTAAAGCGTGACAAAATCCGAAACTTGGGCTGCATAACTTGGCAGAAATTCCTTAAACCCTCGTGCCCAACGAAGTTGAACGGCAATTCATCAACTATGACCATGCATGCAAGTGCTTTTCTGCAAGCTTCTTGATCAAACTTCCAATTTACAACACTACTGCTTTCACTATCTTTCCCAACTGAGAATACAATACTTTTCACTCATGCTCCCAGTAGCCCTCGCGAGCAAGCCAATTCGCTGCGGAATTGGCCCTCATAGCCTAGGGATCCACCGAACGGACACCCCTTCCACCCGGCTCCACACCTGATGACATGAAAGCAACAAAGGACCTACGCACCCGAAGCTAAACCTACCAAGCACTAGAGCGACCCTCGCTTGTGCAACATCTGTTATCACCACCAATGTGCCAACTCCACCAGAATCGCCTTAAGGGTCCACAACTCCGCCTTCAGGGACGAATCCACACGACAGAAGAAGGAACCAACCCCTACAAGCGATCCGGTCACAGTGGTCAGGACCCATGCTCCACTAGCGATCTCCTCCCTAGAACCAAACGACCCATCCGCCCAGGCCAAATATTACATAGCACGTACACTATCCACTCGACGCTGCTGTTCGATTACACCTCTGGCGTACTTTTGCAGCATGGAGAGCCCCTGTAGAATGGCTTCATCAGACCTATTTGCGCAGCCCCGGGAGGTCTAATTTCCTCACAACGGGAGTTCCAGAGGCTCCACATAGCCACTGCCTGGATCTCCCCAGGTTGAGGATGCACTTTGCAATAGATCGATCTTTAGCAATACCGCTTGTTCACCAACTACAGAAGCACTGTATGATCAATAACATTACTTTGATTGTCACCCATTTCAGACCTTGACTTATCCTCTTTATTCCTGAAATCAAAATAAGTTAAAAGAAACTAAATTCATAAGACTTCCACATGCATGAATTCACATATTCTGAAGGAAAGAAAGATCAAATCTCTTCATTTCAACAAACATGGACCCACACCCCAACAACAACTTCTCACATAGGCATTTCGACAAGCATGTATGTGCTGATGTGCGACTATATCGTTCTCGGCGCATGAAGGATTTAGAAATCTGCAGGTTTGCACAAGACTTCCACAATCATTTCAACATACACAAGAACGAACAATGTAGGTTTGCAAAAGGCCGGCTTTTACATGTGTCTCAACAATCACATGGATTTCAACAATTCCCACAAGCATAAGACACACTTCTAGCATAGGGATTTCAACAAAAGTGTACATGCCAATTGTAGGAAACAATATATGTGCTTGAAGGACATCGAGGCAAACCTTCGTGCAAGCTTGAGTTCATGAGAACAAGATCCTTGTCAAAACTGTTGCTACATGCTCCTTGATTCTTGTTCTTGTAGGGGATATTTTTCTACCATCTGAAAAATACCCTCTAGAAGTCGATGGTATCGAAGTAGTATGATATGTTGGGCATAGGATGTAGCGTAGGACACTACATTAGAGAGAGAGAGAGAGTCGACACAAAGGTGTGATGACGAAGTTCGGCCGAAACCTACGTCTTCGTGCGGTAAAACACAATCTTGAATTCACGTACTATATCTGAAATGTAGAGTGACCTCGACAGTCCAACATCACTTGTACAAGCAATCAGGAGAAAATGAGAGGGGGAGAGGAAAAGACCAGTTCTTCGTCTAAGCTTTGCAACTCTAGAGATTGGAGAATTAATTATCGGATTTGAATTTTTGATCTAGAATAAGAAACCTCCACGGTGTCTATGTCGGGTAAGCTATCTATATCTATATATATACTAAAATGGAAGCCTCTCCCCCGTGTTGTGACACGTGGATGTCTTTTAACGAGTTAGAATTCTTCTTCCATGTGTGAACGCGGCTCTCTTTTAAATCCATTTAAAAACCTACCATAAAGATGATAAAATTTCATTCAATGGCATTTAATAGTCATTTGATGTTAATCTCTCTCTCTCTCTTTCTCCCTCTAACAAGTGAATCACACTCACTTTAGATTTCACACTTCTTCAAATAGTTGCGATGTCGTCTTTGTCAAATGGCATGCATCAAGTATATTCGGGCATTGCCCGGGTTTCTTACTAGTATATACTAAAATGGAAGCCTCTCTCCCGTGTTGTGACATGTGTACATCTTTTAAAGAGCTAGAATTTTTCTTCCGTGTGTGAACGCAGCTCACTTTTAAATCCGTTTAAAAACCTACCATAAAGATGATAAATTTTTATTCAATGGTATTTAATGGTTATTTGATGTTAATCTCTCTCTTTCTCTTTCTCTAACAAGTGAATCACACTCATTTCAGATTTCACACTTCTTCGAACAGTTGTGATGTCATCTTTGTCAAATGGCGTGCATCAAGCACATTCGGGTATTGCACGGGTTTCTTACTAGTATCTATACTAAAATGGAAGCCTCTCTCATGTGTTATGACACGTGGACGACTTTTAAAGAGCTAGAATTCTTCTTCCGTGTGTGAACGCGGTTCTCTTTTAAATCTATTTAGAAACCTACCATAAAGATGATAAATTTTCATTCAATGCATTTAATGATCATTTGATGTATATATATACTAAAATGGAAGCCTCTCCCCCGTGTTGTGACACGTGGATGTCTTTTAACGAGTTAGAATTCTTCTTCCATGTGTGAACGCGGCTCTCTTTTAAATCCATTTAAAAACCTACCATAAAGATGATAAAATTTCATTCAATGGCATTTAATAGTCATTTGATGTTAATCTCTCTCTCTCTCTCTTTCTCCCTCTAACAAGTGAATCACACTCACTTTAGATTTCACACATTTCTTCAAATAGTTGCGATGTCGTCTTTGTCAAATGGCATGCATCAAGTATATTCGGGCATTGCCCGGGTTTCTTACTAGTATATACTAAAATGGAAGCCTCTCTCCCATGTTGTGACATGTGTACATCTTTTAAAGAGCTAGAATTTTTCTTCCGTGTGTGAACGCAGCTCACTTTTAAATCCGTTTAAAAACCTACCATAAAGATGATAAATTTTTATTCAATGGTATTTAATGGTTATTTGATGTTAATCTCTCTCTTTCTCTTTCTCTAACAAGTGAATCACACTCATTTCAGATTTCACACTTCTTCGAACAGTTGTGATGTCATCTTTGTCAAATGGCGTGCATCAAGCACATTCGGGTATTGCCCGGGTTTCTTACTAGTATCTATACTAAAATGAAAGCCTCTCTCATGTGTTATGACACGTGGACGACTTTTAAAGAGCTAGAATTCTTCTTCCGTGTGTGAACGCGGTTCTCTTTTAAATCTATTTAGAAACCTACCATAAAGATGATAAATTTTCATTCAATGCATTTAATGGTCATTTGATGTATATATATACTAAAATGGAAGCCTCTCCCCCGTGTTGTGACACGTGGATGTCTTTTAACGAGTTAGAATTCTTCTTCCATGTGTGAACGCGGCTCTCTTTTAAATCCATTTAAAAACCTACCATAAAGATGATAAAATTTCATTCAATGGCATTTAATAGTCATTTGATGTTAATCTCTCTCTCTCTCTTTCTCCCTCTAACAAGTGAATCACACTCACTTTAGATTTCACACATTTCTTCAAATAGTTGCGATGTCGTCTTTGTCAAATGGCATGCATCAAGTATATTCGGGCATTGCCCGGGTTTCTTACTAGTATATACTAAAATGGAAGCCTCTCTCCCGTGTTGTGACATGTGTACATCTTTTAAAGAGCTAGAATTTTTCTTCCGTGTGTGAACGCAGCTCACTTTTAAATCCGTTTAAAAACCTACCATAAAGATGATAAATTTTTATTCAATGGTATTTAATGGTTATTTGATGTTAATCTCTCTCTTTCTCTTTCTCTAACAAGTGAATCACACTCATTTCAGATTTCACACTTCTTCGAACAGTTGTGATGTCATCTTTGTCAAATGGCGTGCATCAAGCACATTCGGGTATTGCCCGGGTTTCTTACTAGTATCTATACTAAAATGGAAGCATCTCTCATGTGTTATGACACGTGGACGACTTTTAAAGAGCTAGAATTCTTCTTCCGTGTGTGAACGCGGTTCTCTTTTAAATCTATTTAGAAACCTACCATAAAGATGATAAATTTTCATTCAATGCATTTAATGATCATTTGATGTTAATCTCTCTCCCTCTCTCACAAGTGAATCACACTCACTTCAGATTTCACACTTCTTTGAATAGTTGCGATGTCGTCTTTGCCAAATGGCGTACATCAAGCACATTCTGGCATTGTCCGGGTTTCTTACTAGTTTATAAAGGTTTGGAGGCTGCCGAGTCCCGAGGTAGTTTCTTATTGGCGAGTCACCGAGCCTCAGGACGTCCTAGTGGTCCCCAGGCAAGGTTGGGGGGTTTCTACTGTTGTCGTGGCCATCAAGCAGGGGGTCTCATTGTAGTCATGGACCTCAAGCAGGAATGGGGGTCCCACTATTGTCGTGGGCCCTAGTCATGGAATAGCATTCTTAATGTTACATGAATGTAATATTAATAATGTTACATGAATGTAATATTAATAATGTTACATATAATATTATTAATCTAGGCTAATGAACAATGTTTCTCCTTAAGACTGCAACTTAGGTGAGTTAAGCCATATCCACACCCGACTTTGGGTCAGGTTTGGGCTCATTTTATTTAAGGACGGGTATGGTTTTGGTTGGAAAAAGTCAATCCGATTGCCAAGGAGTTGAGCAATCAGACTCAATCGATCCGAATCCAAGTTGAATATAATATGTTAGAGGGCTCGGAGCGCCTCCTTTTTTTTCCACTTTATCAATAGGGTTAGGGTTTTATTTTCTCCCCCTCTTGGCCTCTCCGATAGCCACCGGGGCTCCGGGGAGGCCGGGAGATCGAGGTGATAGCATCCTGGGGGTTGAATCTGCTCCCCCTCCCTTCCCCCCTGTACATAGGGGTGTTCCGTTGGCTCAGTGTTTTTTGTGTTCATTTGGATCAGAAATGTGAGGCCTCCACCTCCTCGGATCGACGCTCTCCCACTGCGGATCGAGGTTTCTGATCGTTTTCACGGAGGGAGTGATGAGTCTGGACCCCGATCGGAGTCCGCCGAAGGTTTTTCCAACCCCCTCCTCTGCCCGACGTGAATCCCGGCGGTTCAGAGCGGTAGAGACTGGTTTGTTGATCAGGAAAGCAGAGCGGATCTTCGTCTTCAACTTTGCCGGAGTTGCGAGCGATGTATCTGGTGGTGGTCCGTGATTTTGGTGACTTTTTGTGTATCTCTGTTTGTAGTTTTTAATTTCCTTTAATTTTTTTTTCTTCCACCGTCGGAGGTTGGCGAGGTGGACTTTGTGGTGGCGATTGTGTCATTTTTGTCGGTGTGCGGCGTTCGATCAGTAATGTGCCCCCCCTATCGTTTGGTGGTGGTAGTGTTTGGTGGCTATTGCCAATCTCTCCGCCAGCATGCGGTGGTCATGCATGCGGCGGGCTGTGGCGCCTCCCAAAGTTCCGTTGACCCTCCACCTTTGAACTACCAAAAAATAAAAAGTATAATATGTCACCTGATAGGGCCCGTGCATGGATCTTACTCCAAATCTTAAAAAGCCATATTGGAAATAGAATGCAGGCGTGGGCATCGAAATTAGCCCACAGGTTGGACCCGACCCACATGCGAAACTAGGCCCGCACACAACGGCCCGCATGCAAACCTAGCCCACACACAACGGCCCGCATACAAACCTGGCCCGCACACAACCGGCCCACATGCGAAACTAGGCCTGCACACAACGGTCCACATGAGAAACTAGGCCCGCACACACCGGCCTGCATGCAAACCTGGCCCACACACAACGACCCGCATGCAAACCTGGCCCGCACACAAATGGCCCACATGCGAAACTAGGCCTGCACACAACAGCCCGCATGCAAACCTGGCCCGCACACAACGGCCCACATACGAAATTAGGCCCGCACACAACGGTCCACATGCAAACCTGGCCCGCACACAACGGCCCACATGCAAAACTCAGCCCGCACACAACGGCCGGCATGCAAACCTGACCCGCACACAACGGCCCGCATGCAAACATGGCTCACACACAATGACCTACATGCGAAACCTGGCCCGCACACAACGGCCCACATGCAAAACTTGGCCTGCACACAACGGCCCACATACGAAACCCGGCTAACACACACCGGACTCGACTCAAGTAAACCATACAAGTGGGCCACCGGCCCCTCTTTTGGAAACCGTGACCCCTCCCCCATGGGGAGGTATGGCCGACCATGAAGAAAAAGAAAATAAAATAAAATAAAAAAAGATATTAATCGCCTCAATGCGGGGGGAAGTGGCGTGGACGTCTACAAAACCGTAGATCCTCGATGATCCCTCGATCCAACGGACAAGATGACGTCGTGTCACAATGCAATCGAAATATGCAAAGATGGCTCGAATCCCAAAAGATCAAGTCACATCTCGCCCATAACCGTCCCCACAAAATAAGAAAACAAATCAGGGTTGGTTCCCCCAAAACAGGAAACAATATCTTGATGATTATGGCGGAAGATATTGGATTGATGCATAAAATCACAACCATATCTCTCCCAACCTCCCCCTTTGCCTATAAATAGAAGGGGTGGGGGAAGGCATCAAAGGTAGGGATCTAGAGACGCGAAGGCTCTGCAACGAAAGAGCCTCGCTCTCGACGACCCAAGGCTTCACGAGGCACAGCAAGCACGTCCTACGGGAATGCTTAGCCCATCAAAGTCCTCATCGACGTGAAGGTCTTGCACACAAAGATCAAAGCTTCAACTCCTCGCACGAAGAAGGAAGCTTGGAGATGAAGGCCCGGAGTTGACATCACCTCGTCGTCTCCAACAATCTTCATCAACACCGAAGACGCCAAAAGCAAAGGCTGGAGAAGAAGATCGAAGTCGGCATCACTCCGTCGCCTTCAATAAAGCTTCGACTCCTCGCACGAAGAAGAAAGCGTGGAGAAAAAAACCCGGAGTCGGCATCACCCCGTCATATCCAATCATCTTCAACTCCAAAGACGCCACAAGCAAAGGTCGGAGAAGAAGATCGAAGTGGCGCTACATCCGTCGTCTTCAATAAACATCCACTCTATTCACGAAGAAGAAAGCTTGGAGAAGGATACCCGAAGTGGCGCTATACCCGTCGTCTTCAACAAAGCCTTCAACTTCGATCACGCCAAAGAAGCCCGGGAAGAGAAGCAAAATCGATGCCACAACCATTGCACGGAGATCGGTGCTACCCCCATTGTCTTCAAAAGAAGCCTTCGACTTCGATCACGCCAAAGTAGCCCGGAGAAGAAAAGAAGCAAAGCCGACGCTACACCTGTCGCACGGAGATCGGTGCTACACCCATCGTCTTCATTAATAAAAGCCGACGCTACACCCGCCGCACGGAGATCGGTGCTACACCCTCCATTTTCATCAACAAAAGTCGACGCTACAACAGTCACACAGAGATCGGTGCTATACCCGCTATCTCCAAAACAAGCCTTCAACTCCGATCACGCCATAGAAGTTCGGAGAAGAAGAGAAGTCAAAGTCGACACCACAACCATCGTCACCAAAATAAAGCCAGAAGAATAAAGAAGACTTGAAGATATCACTATCGTCATTCAAGGTGAAGATCAAGCCAAAGCCAAAAGCAAAAGCCCAAAGCCAAAGTCAAGCAAAGCAAAAGCTACGCTCACGCTAAAGCCACGTATGTACTGAAGCCAAGCAACTACGAAGGATCACGAGCAAAGCAACACACTTTCTAGCCGATATGACGCGAAGTCCAGAAGAACGAAAGCACCGCAAGCCTCTACGCCTTCTATATTCAAGAGCTATACGCCAAAGCTACGCCGACGCTAGAGCTACGCCAAAGCAACGCCGGAGCTAGACGCAAGAAGCTAAAGCTAAGCCAGAACCAAACGCAAGAAGTCAAAAGATAAAGCCAGAGTGAAGCCAAAGTTATGCCCGCGCTAAAACCACGCACGAGCTGAAGCCAAGCAACTATGAAGGATCACGAGCAAAGCAACGCACGTCTAGCTGATACGATGTGAAGTCCGGAAGAATAAAAGCACCATAAGCCTCTACCCCTTCTACGTTCAAGTGCTAAACACCAAGCTACGCCGACGCTAGAGCAACACTAAAGCAAAGCCAGAGCCAGACACCGGAAGCCAAAGCCGAAGGTGAAAGCAAGATCAACACCGTGAAACTGACGATCAAGGACGCTGAGGTCTAGCAAGAGCCGAGGGAGATATGAAGATCGAGCAAACGACGCTGAAAGCCCCCTAGCCGAGAAAGCGCGAAGCACGGAAAGGACAAACGCAAAGGCAAAAATTCTCGACCTCTCAAGAAACCCAAAACCTTGTAAAGACCTCTGTCCTGGGCAACCCCTCCAGAGCTCTCACATGAAGTAACGTGGAGACGCGGATCAAAAGGACCCTCCAGAGGATCTCTCCCATAATCTCCTGATCAAATCTTCACCGCACCCTACTCACCACCCCCGAGTCCCTAGGTCTCGCGGTCTCTGTAATCTCGTTTTGCATAATAAAGACGACCCGAATCTTTTTTTCGCGCATACAGCAGGTAAAGAGATCTTTTTGGATTCCAAGAAAGGAAATGGATCCTCAAAACATTAAGGTGATGATTTGCATCATACAAACATTAAATTGGAGGTATTCATGGAATTCAGAAAAGGCAATGGATCCTCCCAATATTAATTAGTCTTTATTTTTTTATTTATTAGTTTCTTAATCTGTTAGAGATTTTTTCTTGATTTATAATAAATGTAAATCCCAATGATCAATGATTCATATATTGTAAACTCTATAAATATAACAATGATATTTCTTCATCTGCATGAAGCAGAGAAGAATTCCCATTTTCTTTGTTTCATATTTTTGATGGTATCAGAGCGGATCGTTCCATCCTCGGCAGTCTGAGCTTCATCCCCGGCTGCTCGAGTTTCATCCCCGACCATCCGAGCTTCATCACCAACAGTCCTATCTTCTTTCATTAATTTTTTTTTCTTTTTCTTCTTGAAATGGCTGTATCATTCATTCAAGATTCAACAATAGATCCTTATGCTATCCATCATTCTGATAGCCCGTCTATCATACTTGTCCCTCCTGCCCTCATCGATGATAACTATGGCACCTGGGAGCGAGCAATCACAATGGCTCTCCGAGCCAAAAATAAAATTGGTTTTGTTGACGGAACCCTCGTCAAGCCAAAGGATGAAAAAATATCCCAGCATGGGCTAGATGTAATGATTTGGTGAGTAGTTGGATCCTCAACTCTGTCACACCTGACATTCGCACTAGTATCCTTTATGTGAAAACAGCCCGAGATATTTGGGTAGATATGAAAGAGCGATACTCACAATCAAGCTCTCCAAAGATTTATCAATTCAAGCAATCCATATCTTCGTTGAAACAGGACAACTCCTCTGTCTCTGTTTACTTCACTCAATTCAAATCTCTCTAGGATGAATTGAACACTATTTCCACAATTACTCCTTGTATATGTGGTCATGGCAAAGATCTTGTCGATAAATTATCCCAAGACAGAGCTATAGAATTTTTGCAAGGTCTTCCTGATCGTTTTTCTGCCATCCGCAGTCAAATTCTTCTCATGGAACCTTTTTCATCAATTACTTGTATCTATTCCTTGGTTCGTCAAGAAGAAAAACAACAGGAAATTAACAGCTCGGTGGTCCCTGCAGTCGAATATGCAGCCCTTCATTTTGGGCGTGCCTCGAATCCGCTATATTATTCCAACAAACGACAACGGCCTTTTTCTGCGATCACTGCAATAGGCATGGTCATACCAAGCTCACTTGTTTCAAACGTCATGGATGTCCACCAAAGAATAAATCTGTTGCTGCTCACTCCAAACTTTACGGCCTCTCCTTCCACTCTACAGCTGACTTCTGAGCAGTACGCTATACTCATCAACATGTTGGCAACCATTCCAACAACCGAGTCCGTTATGAATAATGTCAACCTCTCAGGTATAACTTTATCATTTTCTCCTACATCATTGATTGTAGATTCAGGAGTTTCCAATCAAGTTTGCTTTTCTATTGAATTATTTTCATCTTATAGACTTGCTCCATAAAAATTTTTCGTTCAATTACCAAATGGGACACAAGCATCGGTTCTTTATATTGGGACTGCCAATTTTTCCTCACATCTAAAATTTGAGAGTGTCTTTCACATTACCAGTTTTAAGTTTAATTTATTATATATATCTCAATTTACTCGTTCTTCAAATTATGATGTTATATTCTCACACTCTCATTATCTATTTCAGGACCGAATGACGAATCAGAAATTGGTCAAGCTGAATGTCAAGATGGCCTTTACTTCCAACGTCCTACTTTCGCTTTATCTGTTTTAAGCAGTTTCAATAACATGGACCTTTGGCATTGTCACCTTGGGCATCCTTCTTTGGTGCCTTTTAAATTTTTAGTTAAGTCTTTTCCAGATATTTAGTCTGATTTTAAATGTGAATGTACTTTTTACCCTCAAGCAAAACAATCTCGTCTTCAATATAATAAAAGTGTTTCTTCTAGTAATGCTATTTTCAAGTTAATCCATTATGATATTTAGGGACCGTTCTCGGAACCCTCCAATAGTGGGGCACGTTTTTTCTTGACTATTGTTGATGATTATAGTAGATGCACTTGGATATATTTAATAAAATACAAATTCAGAAAAATATAAGTATTTTTTATATTTTTTTAATATGGTTAAACGTTAATTTAAAACAAAAATTTCTCATCTAATATCCGGAGATGGTGATTTATTTCTTCCCCAACTCCAAAAATTTCGTTCCACCAACGAAACCGAATTTCTCTCTAAATCACTTCATTCTTGGTTCCATAAAAATGAAATCATTCATCAAAAGAGTTGTGTCTCTACTCCACAGCAAAATAGTGTAGTGGAACGAAAACATCACCATCTCCTTAATGTGTCCTGTGCCCTTCGTTTTCAGGCTAACTTACCCCTTATATTCTGGGGTGAATGCATACTCACTGTCACCTTTTTAATTAACAAAATATCCACACCTCTTTTAGGGCATAAATCACCGCATGAAGTACTTCTTGGCAACCCACCATCATTTTCATATCATGTGTTTTTGGGTGTCTTTGTTTTGAGCGCAATATCAATATCAAACATAAATTTGATACCCGAGCAAAACCAGGCATCTTGGTTGGATATCCATATGGCCAAAAAGGCTATCGCTTATACGACATTGAATTAAAAAAAATTTATACCTCTCGTGATGTTACATTTCACGAGAACAAATTTCCATACCTCGTTCCCACGCTTCTTTCACCATCTTAGTCAGTTCAAATCCATCCAATTGAAGATAGAGCTGATTTTGATTTCTCTCTACCGACTATGGAGGAACCAAATCTGTCTGTTGAAATCCCTACAGAACCCAATATGGGCTCTGGTATATTACCTACCTCGATAGACCATATTCCACACCCGATTTTAACTAATGGCATTACAAATTCAGATTCTTCACTTGAGGAACCTACTCCACTCGCCACCTCTCAAATTTCGCAAGTAATTCAACATCCACTTGCTAATTATCTCTCTCTATCTACTTTTTCTTCGGACTATCGTTTATTTTTGTCCAAACTCATATCCACCGATGAACCGTCTAGCTTCACTCAAGCCATGAAATCAATAGCTTGGAGCGATGCGATGGCTAAAGAAATCAATGATTTAGAACAAAATCATACTTGGTCACTTTTTCCTCTACCTGTTAGCAAACACCCCATCGGTTGTAAATGTGTATTCAAAATAAAATATCGTTCTGATGGAACGGTTGAACGGTATAAAGTCTGGCTTGTTGCCAAAGGCTATTCTCAAATCGAAGGTGTTGATTATCATGACACCTTCGCTCCTGTAGCCAAATTGGTTATAGTGAGAAATCTCTTATTTCTTGCTGCCATCAATAATTGGCCTCTCCACCAATTAGACGTCAACAATGCCTTTCTTCAAGGCGATCTTGACGATGAAATTTATATGACATTACTACCTGGTTTTTCAAGAAAGGGGGAGACTCGTGTCTGTAAACTTCATCAACTTTATATGGCCTTAAACAGGCTTCTCATCAATGGTTTTCTAGATTCTTATCCACCCTCATTCGAGAGGGAGTCTCTTAATTCATTACTGATTATAGCCTTTTTTCCTTTAAAAAAGGCTCTCTCTCTTTGTTCTCGTATATATTGACGACATCATTATCACCGAAAATAATACCATAGCTATCGCTAAATTCAAAAAGTTTCTCGAACACACATTCTCCATTAAAGATCTTGCTCATTTACAATACTTTCTTGGCATCGAAGTATCACGTTCTGATAAGGGCTTCTTTCTTTGCCAACGTAAATATACTCTTGACATTT
This sequence comes from Chamaelirium japonicum, assembly GCA_947650365.1. Lineage (NCBI taxonomy): Eukaryota > Viridiplantae > Streptophyta > Magnoliopsida > Liliales > Melanthiaceae > Chamaelirium > Chamaelirium japonicum. The sequence goes on along the minus strand of OX393551.1, from coordinate 50,473,432 downwards.
TAAAAGATATTGGCATGACTAGTGCCCGAGTCTCTGCTTTTCCTATGGAACAAAATCTCAAATTATGTCCCACAAACGGAGTTCCTATTTCTGATCCTAAATCTTATCGGCGTCTTATTGGTCGTCTCTTATATCTTTCAGTCACACGACCTGATATTCAATATGCCGTTAATAATTTAAGTCAGTTTATGCAGGATCCTCACACAGCTCATCTTGATACTATCATCGAATCTTACGATATCTCATAGGAACTATAGGCAAAGGGATTCTTCTTTCTGCCTCTAGTTCTCTCCAACTAAGTGGGTATTCTGATTCTGATTGGACAGGATGCCCCATCACGCGTCACTTTACTACTAGGTATTTCATAATGTTGGGCACTTGTCCAATTTCCTGAAAAACTAAGAAACAATCCACAATATCTCACTCTTCTGCTGAAGCTGAATACCGTGCTCTTGTCACTCTCATGTGTGAACTCCAGTGGCTCAAGTATATTTTAAACGATCTTTGCATTTCTCACAATCAACCGATTAATGTCTACTGTGATAATCAAGCGACCCTTCACATTGCAAACAATCCTGTATTTCATGAACGAACCAAGTACATCGAACTTGATTGTCATTTCGTTCAAGAAAAAAAAAATTTCAAGCTAATTGCACCGCAATACTTGCGATCTGATACACAACTTGCTGATATTTTCACCAAACCCCTTGGTGCTGCAGCTTTTATATATTTGACAGACAAGTTGGGCATGGTCGAACTTTCTCCCCATGCTCCAACTTGAGGGGGAGTATTGGAAATAGAATGCAAGTAAAGAGATCTTTTTGGATTCCAATAAAGGAAATGAATCCTCCAAACATTAAGGTGATGATCTGCATCATACAAACATTAAAGTGGAGATATTCATGGATTCCAGAAAAGACAACGGATCCTCCCAACATCAATTAGTCTTTATTTTTTTTGTTTATTAGTTCCTTAATCTGTTAGAGATTTTTTCTTGATTTATAATAAATGTAAATCCCAATTATCAATGATTCATATCTTGTAAACTCTATAAATATAACAATGATATTCCTTCATCTGCATGAAACAGAGAAGAATTCTCATTTTCTTTGTTCCATATTTTTGAAGCCACAAACAATCAGATGGTAGAGATAAAATACATATTTTTGGTAATGGTCAAGGACAAATAGTTTTTCTCTTTCTTGTGGTGTTTTGCTTTTTAAAATTGAAAACTTTGAACAAGCAATAAAATAAGCATTATCATAAGCCGTGCAACCCAACCCAACTCATCAACTTACACTAACTTAAATTTAGCCTGAGCATAAAAATTTCTTTTTAGGTTGGGCAGCGCAAGCCGGTTGAAGGCCAGATTGGCTTGAGATTGGGTCGTGGGCTGAGGGTTCTTCAACTCGAGTTGAGCTACCTTGGATTGACCTCTACCACCACCACATCCCAAGGGTCTGTTTGTATTCAGTCAACAGACTAACTAGTAAAGTAAATCGGATAAAAAATTTACTTTACTGCTGTTTGGATTCAAAACGTTATAGTAAAGTAAATGGTACGAGATTTACTAGTATCCAAAAAGTTTTACTTCGAAAAAGCCAAGAAAAACTTTTGATTTACTAGTAAAAGACTCCGTTGACCATACCACGTCAGCCAATGGCACAATCGAGAGAGCATCGCATGATGGATTCAACTATTTGAGGAGTAACATGTGGCCTTGCAGGCCGTCTTGCACCGCCGCCGCCGGCCACCACCCTGTCACCACCACCACCACCCCGCCACCACCATCCCGTCGCCCATCACCACCCCACCGGTCACTACCACCTTGTCGGCCACCACCTCGCTGGCCACCATCACCCCGTGATCGGTAAATTTATTTCTGATTTATCTTACTGGTCAATCCATAATGATTTATTTTATTGATCAATACAAACAATAAAAAGTAGAACATATTTACTAGCCGATCTAAAAGATTTACTAGTCCACATCCAATTTACTAGCCTTTTACTTTGCGGATCCGATAAACAAATACGCTCAAGTTTCTAGCTCCTTTGGCAGTGGAGACTCCCGTGTTGCTACAAACCAGAGCAATGAAACACGTGCACCGCTTGCATCCAGCGCGCGGTTGACGTTGGAGGGTAATCTTAACCGTGGGTGGACGAAATTGCTCACAGCTGATGGGGACCCACATCAAGTGGGACCCACGTACGTCGAGGGCATCCAAGAGTTCAAATCTACTACGGCTCCAGCAACCTATGGTTGAAAACGGTAGCCGACTGATGCGAACCACGTGTCACTGACAGCTTCTCAACGGCTGTGACTACCTCGATTCATGGTGTGATCCCATGGCAGGCATACACCACCGGTGAATCGCACTCGATGCCATTACTGCCGCGTGATGCGCATCGGCTTGACTACAGTTTCCAACCGGGACGGTAGTAGATTCGAAATCGCAGATAGCTCGCGGCAGCTTTTTTTCCTTTGGTGGTCCACGTCAAGTGGGGCCCACGTGACAGCTGGTCAAGCATGCACGCCTTTCGTGTGATCAAGTGTACTTTGCCCACTTTCCATGCCGCCTAGCCGCTGACTTACCTTCGTCGCGTTGAAGGGGGACCATGCATCCAACCAGATTTTTTTGACATCCATGTCCCCCCCGCCAGCAGAAACGGAACTCGCCACTTCTCATTAAAATCATCTTGACTGAGCCCAACTCCATGAGCCCAACCACCTGCATTGATAGTCATGAATGTCACCTGCCTCATCCCACCGCCCACTGTAAAAGAGAATCTTGGCTCACAAGAGGTCCATTTCCATTTGGAATTTTCTTTCAAAATAATATTTAAAAATTAAATATTTAAAACAATAATATTTGGTCAAAAATATTTGTCAAACTAGCGCTCTGACAATCACGTGGCATGTAGGTGCTGTAAAAGCGCTCTTTACGTTTGCTATCCTCTTTTTTTTTTTTTTTTTTCCGACGCCCGATGAACTCGACTTTCAAGATACCGGGTTCATTAAGCCATCTAATTTGCTAAACCCGTCCCAATGCAATTTTTAAAAAAATCTAAGAAATAAAAAACCCTGCATCTAAACGTCGGTTTTAAACAAGTTTTTGTATACAGTGGTTTAACCTACCGCCACAGCTTTTAAAAACCAACATATTTAAATACTCGGCAACCATATAGCCGGTTTAAAAACCGGTGTTTTAAACATCGGGACTAAAACCGTTGTTGTTAACGACGGGTTTTTCACAGCTAGGGTGACATCATCTTTAAATATTGAGTCTCCTATTAAACAAGCACTCGTTCGGCCTGGTCTCCCAAACCCTTGCGCAATCTCTCTCTCTCTCTCTCTCTCTCTCTCTCTCTCTCTCTCTCTCTCTCTCTCTCTCTCTCTCTATATATATATATATATATATATATATATATATATATATATATATATATATATATATATATATATATATATATATATATATATATATATATATATATATATATATATATATATATATATATATAAAATAAGGGACGACGGTTGTGGGGGGGACAAATGAACTGAGACAAAGGAGCGGCTCAGATTTATCTAGAGGACGGGGATAAATCACAGTCGTCCGTTTCACCCAAAGCTAAATGAATCCTACTCAGCCTATTTAATCCCGACTCGATCACAGCCGTCCATTTCCTAATCCTGACCATCGAACTCCACTCACCCTATTAAATCCCACCCTATTAAATCACCCTCTAAACTCTCTCTCTCTCTCTCTCTCTCTCTCTCTCTCTCTCTCTCTCTCTCTCTCTCTCTCTCTCTCTCTTGGAACCCGGCCCACTGTGCGCCCCCCCCCCCCTCCCCCCTCTCTCTCTCTCTCGGAATCCAGCCCGCCCCCCCCCCCCCCCCCCATGCCCCCTCTTGGAAGTCGGAGACCCCCCCCCCCCCTCACGCCCCCTCTTGGAAGTCGGAGACCCCCTCCCTCTCCACCGAGCCCCCTCATCTCCCTCCGCTCCATCTCTCTCTCAGCCACCCCGGAGACCCCCTCCCTCTCCAACGAGCCCCCTCATCTCCCTCCGCTCCATCTCTCTCTCACACCTCCCTGCGATCCCCAAATCCCTAAACTCCAGCCCGCCCTCTCTCATTTCCCTCTCTCTCTCATCCAGCAAATCACGCCGTCCACCCGCAAATCCTGCGCCCGCCCCTTTCACCCTTCCCTGTGATCCCAAAAATCCCCCCTCCCCTGCGATCCCCTCATTCCTCTCTCTCTCTCTCTCTCTCTCTCTCTCTCTCTCTCTCTCTCTCTCTCCCAATGCCCCTAATCCCGCCAGCCACCCAATGCCCCCTTCCCCAAATCCAGCCGGCTGCGCGTCGTCTCGGCAGATCGAGATTTTTTCTTTTTTCTGATTTGAAGCGGGGGTTGGGGAAGGAAGAGACGAATACCACCTCTCACCCTTCGATCAGGTAACCACCTCTCTCTCGCAATTCAATTTTTTGTTTTTATTTCAGTATTTGAGCTGATTGGATGAGAATCAATTCAAATATCCCTTTTATTCTTCTCCTTCTTCCTTTCCCTTTCCTTCGTCCTCCTCTGACTTTCCTCTTTCTCTTTCTTTCGCAGCAAGACAGAAGCACCCCCAAACCGAAGAGGTCGACTCTTCGCGCAGCCACCGCCGACCTTCGCTGGCTGAGGGTGCGGATCGCTCAATCAAGGTATGTGCTATTTTTTACTTTAATCAAAAGAGTTTTTCTTCTCCCGGACCCTCCCATAGCATTTGGAAACCATCTACCATTGTTTTTTTTCTTTCTGTGGTTAACTTTGTTCCCCAATCAAAAGATTTACTTTTTCTTTTGTTCTGTGGTTAATATGTTGAATCAAAATTCACCGATGGATTTGAAATCTCTCATCTTCATTCCCTGCTAATGCAGATGTTGCCACCGAATGTCATTACATTGCTCTTGCTTGCCGCCGATGCCAACGAGGTAAGCATCTGGAAACTATCTACTATTTTTTGTTGTACTAGATGCAGTTGTGAGTTGTAATATTCTACATGCAGTGAGTCTCTCATTTCACTCCGGACCTAGAAGAGGCCATCATGGAGATACCATGACCTTCTAGAGCCTCTTCTTCCTCAGCGTCAGGCTATCAAATCAACATATCAAGAGGATCTTGAAGGTTGTGGAACCTCAGAAATTATCAACTTGCTATTAGAAGATGTTCTTGAAGGTCATGGGACCTCAAATTCAGCAACATGTCCCGGCGCTTTACTTCACCAATCAACCTATAACTTTACTTTAATTTTGAATAACTACAACCAAGTGCAAATGGAGAGAAGTGTGATTGGACAAAGCCTATGCTTGAGCTTTGATAGGATATGCTAGACTGAAATTTTGCATGTCTTAGCTCAAGTAAAATAGACATATTTACTCACTAAAAGAACTCCTTGCATCTAAACCCTGTAATTGTTTGGTGTTCCTTACTAACCCTGTTATTTCTTTATTTCCATCTCAGGCTTGCTTCGCGTGAATGGTACTCTTCGTCGTTGGTCCCATCATTCTCTGGTGGGTTCTCGACGGACAACTTAAAGTTTTTTGGGATTTTTTATTTCTTATCTCCATTTCCTCAGGTATAATCTCATTTCTTTTCCTCTTTACATTCTTACAACTGATATTTCATCTCTTTGTCAATTGTTGATGGATTTGATCTTTGTGACTGTGATTGTGGTTGTTTACGCCTGTCAAAGATGTATTTTTGAGCCAATTCGATCATAGATGTCAAGCCAATCGCATGAATGTTTGCTTCAAAAGTATTTGACTGTTGCTTCAAGGATCTGAAATATTCGATAACATATATTCCAAATGAGATTTTTGGTTATGGTTAAGGCGGTCGAATACGGTGCATCCATTTTTTTTTTCTATCGTATTTTTGAATGATTTTGCATTTAAAATTACTGATTTTGCCTAGGAATACTCTGAGCCCAAAGTGTGCTGATTTTTTTTCGGGCTATGGACCACTGCGGGCTCGGAGTATTCATAGGCAAAATCAGCCATTTTAAATGCAAATAATCATAGATATTTTTTACCCGTCTGATTTTTGAATGATTTTGCCTATTAATACTCTGAGCCCGAAGTATGCATCCATATTTCCCAAAAATATGGATGCAAAAATTTGATCATCTGTTTTTTTTTTCATACATATTATTGCCTATGCAAAGATATGTATTTTTTACTCCATTTTTTGTTCACCCATATTGTTTTACTGTCTTTTTTTTGAATGATTTTGCATTTGAAATCGTTGATTTTGCCTATGAATACTTCGAGCCCGAAGTGTGCTGATTTTGTTCGAGCTATGGACCCACTGCGGGTTCGGAGTATTCATAGGCAAAATCAGCCTTTTTAAATGCAAAAAATCATACATATTTTTTACCTGTCTGATTTTTGAATGATTTTGCTTATGAATACTGTGAGCCCGAAGTGTGCATCCAGATTTTTTACCCGTCTTGACTTTGGGTTCGTATGGATTCATTTGTTGATGGATCTATTATGGCTCTTAGATTATGGTTAGCAATGTCATTGAACATCACATTTCTATGTTGTTTGTTTTCGTTCTTTCTAAATTGATAGTATAGATGCTTATATTTAATTATTGGAAAGGTAGATTAAAAGATCAAGTAAAATGAAGGACATATGGGAAAGGTACATATTATTGCCTATGCAAAAATATGTATTTTTTACTCCATTTTTTCTTCATCAATATTGTTTTCCCGTCTCATTCTTAAATGATTTTGCATTTAAAATCATATAGTAACTCTTTAAATGCAAAATCATACGATCATATGATATCCTTGATCATGGATGTTTTGCATCATTTTTTTTTTTCCGTCTGTTTTTTGAATGATTTTGTATTTAAAATGGTTGATTTTGCCTATGAATACTCCGAGCTCGAAGTGGGTCCATAGCCCGAAAGGCTGATTTTGCTAATATTTTTTCGGGCTATGGACCCACTTTGGGCTTGGAGTATTAAATGCACAAAATCATACGATTGTCACAGTGAGATGGGTCCATTGCCCGAAAAGCTGATTTTTCTGATTTTTTTTCCCGTGGATGCATAGATCATTTGTTTTGTAAGTCATTTTAGGCACAATTATCGGCATATATAAACCATCTGCGATAATGTTGTGGTCATGTTTCTGTTAATTAGATGCACATGTTCCTAATTTTCAAAGTCATGATGTTTCAGATATTGAACCTCTACGTTCATATCTTGAAAATCAATTTGGTTTGACTACTTGACTGCTTCGATTCGCCTTCAGGTTACTTGGTTGGAAAATGACATTTTCACTGTTGGCTTGGGTTTCCTCATGCTTTCAATGGGTCTGAATTTAACGTTTTAGGATTTCAGGATATGTATGCGAAACATAGTTAAGTTATTGGTATGTGAGCATATGTTTATTGATTGACATTTCATTCTTTTTCTTCTCTTTCTTCTTAACTTTAACCGTGAGCAGGGTTTTAAATCTCGGCCGATACCGGTACGTACCGGCCGGTACGTACCGGTTTTGGCCGGTTCGAGACCGGTACTGCATCCGATCCCGATACCTGGCCCGTATCGGCCGGTACCGGTACGTACCGGTCCGTATCGGCCGGTACAGGCCGGGGCCGGTACGGACCGGTACCGACAGGTTTTTTTTTTTTTTTTGGTTTTTTGGATTTTTTTAAGGTTTTTTTTCTCAACCGGTACCGGTCCGTACCGGCCGGTACCGGTACGTACCGGCCGGTACCGGTACGTACCGACCGGTACCGGTACGTACCGACCGGTACCGGTACGTACCGGCCGGTACGTACCGGCCGGTACGTACCGGCCGGTACATACCGGTTCGGGGCCGACCGATACCGCGACCGATACCGTGATTTTAAACCTTGACCGTGAGCTAAAGCCTCTTGGACAAATCTGCTTGAAGAAGGTAGATTTCATTTTATGTTATTTACCCCAAACAAAATTAATCGATTGTTATCGTATCTCATATTAATAAATTCATGTGCTCTTATAACTAATGATTCAATAAGATTGAATGTTCTAATGACGATTAAATGGGAACCCGACTTTGGATTTTTGCCATCAATGAAGGAAAAGGAATACAAAGAAGCTGTGGAGGCATTCAATAAGAAGAATAAGGAGAAAGGTCAATTAGTTAACAAGCTAATGGAGGTGAATCTTCTTTGTCCTTCTCCCATTTTTTTTCTCAATGTCGGTGGATATCTGCCTTCGTTCAATCATTCATTGTTTTGTTCATGTCTGAGCACCACATGGGTTCTATGACGCCATTAATCGGCAAGCCACTGCTATTTGAAACCACCATGTAGTGTGTGTTGGCTTCTTTTTTTTTCTTTCAATTTGTTCGTTTTAAAAAACCACAATGTTAGATGTCATTACATGGTATGATATGATATCAACCCAAGACTTCGCTCAAGCTCTTACATGTCATTGCATGAGCAGTAGAAAGAGAGAAAGAGGTTGGGGTTGGGATGTGTTTTTTTTTAAACCCAGTTAAAAGCTTCACTCTCAAGACCATTGACGTGGCAAATGATCAGTCTTCCCTTTGCATGACAGTCAAGTCGAATGCAATTCATCTATCAAGGTTGGGTGAAAGGTAGGACTATAATTAATGCAACATCGATGGTCCGATAATGTCAAATTTGGGATTTATTTGTAGTCTTATTCTCATAGTGACAAACCAAATGATATTTATGTTTGTCCCTTTCTCAAAATTTCAACACGAGTATTATCACAACATACGAAATATTGTCAGGTTTTCAAAATATTATTACCGCTCACGAAATATTGTTATCACCCTTGAAATTTTTTTATCTCCCTCGAAATATTTTGTTGCCACTTTTGAAATAATATCACATTTCTCGAAATATTATCTACGCCCTCAAAATATTTTTCATCTCTCTCTAAATATTTTTCGTGCCCTCGGGCACGGGGCTTTCACTAGTATATATATATAGGATAACGATCCAGTGATATAACTCTTCTATGAGATAACTTTGAGAAACCTATCTAGAGGTTTTAGAATTTGATAAAAATTGGTGAGCATGCTCTCTATGGCAAGTTGATCATCCTCACAAAAAATCATCAAATTCTAAAACCTCTAGAAGCATCAAATACACAATTCAAATTATTGGTTTTAATGGATGGTCGATAAATCTTCTAACATTTGATGCCCTTAGAGCGTTTAGAATTTGATGATTTTTTGAGAGGATGATCAACTTGCCATATAGAGCATGCCCACCAATTTTCATAAAATTCTAAAACCTCTAGATAGGTTTCTCAAAGTTATCTCATATATCTCATATCTCACTGGATCGCTACCCTATATATATATATATATATATATATATATATATATATATATATATATATATATGGTCCAGCCTCTGGCTCAGCCAGTGCCCGAGCCATAGCCGGAGGGACCTCCCGAGGCACCGCCAGAGCCACAATTATAGATACCTCCTCCGAACAACCCACAACTTGAGGTAACTCCTCAGGTGCCACCACAGCCACAACTAGAGGCATACCGACCATGAGGGCCATATGAGCAATGCATGGCAAGTAAATTTTATTTGTCCAAAATTATTAGAGTGATATTCATTTAATATTATATTCATATATTCATTATTATGTTACTGTAGTTTGACACACTGCAGAAGGTTCACCATATACTTTAGACATTTAGTTGAAGTTACTATTTGGATCTATCCCCAAAGGCCGGAGATGAGATCGATGGTTTACTGGCACTTATAGTGGCCGGAGACTCTCAATAACATACCACCATTTGCTGCTACCACTGGTTCGATACCGCAATTCATCGTCGGAGTTCAGACATGCATCGACCAGCCATCTACCTCCAGGGCAGCTGAGGTCGAGCAGGCTATTCTCTACTATCGTCGGACAGGCAGAGCTACTACATCCATTTCCCAGGCTAAGCAGACACAGGTTGTGACCGAGCAGAGACATGTGAATGTTGAGCCATTACCAGACCTCATGAGGTGCCACAGGCACCGCTAGACACATAGGCGATGCTCGAGACACAAGTTGAGGTTGTGACCCAGGTCGAGGCCGAGGTTGAGGTCAAGGCTCAGGCTGAGGTTGAGGTTGAGGTCGAGGTCGAGGACGAGGAGGAGGTACCACGTCGAGGTCGTGGTCGTAGTCAAGGCCGTGATCCAGGTCGGCCTCCAAGTCGAGGCCGAGGACGACGATGAGGGCGTGGGGAAATAGCTGAGGGTCCTAGATCAAAGAGACAGAAGACATAGCTTGACATGTTTGATCCAATTTTATATATATATATATATATATATATATATATATATATATATATATATATATATATATATATATATATATATATAAAGAGAGAGAGAGAGAGAGGGCTATTACGTTGAGTTGTGAGCTGCGGTAGGAGAAAATGAGCTGCGGGTATTTTGACCCCCTTAAAAGTTTTGGAATTTGATGAAATTTGGTGAGGGTCTTGTCTAGGGTAAAATGATCATCCTCGTCAATTTTTATCAAATTCCAAAACTTCTAAGGGGATCAAATGGTCGAAGCAAAATTTACAAATTTTAACGATGACTGCGGACGATAGATTTTACTTTGACCATTTGACCCCCCTAGAAGTTTTGAAATTTGATAAAAATTGGTGAGGATGATCATCTTACCCAAGACAACACCCTCACCAATTTCCATCAAATTCCAAAACTCCTAGGGGGTCAAAATACCCGCAGCTCACTTTTTAAATCGGCTATATATAGAGGGCTGTTACGTTAAGCTGTGAATTGCGGTAGAAGAAAATGAGCTGCGGGTATTTTGACCCCCTTAGAAGTTTTAGAATTTGATAAAATTTGGTGAGGGTGTTGTCTAGGGTATGATGATCATCCTCACCAATTTTCATCAAATTCCAAAACTTTTGGTGGGGTAAAATGGTCGAAGTAAAATCTGCAGATTTTAACGGTGACTGCCAATGGCAAATTTTGCTTCGATCATTTAACCCCCCTAGAAGTTTTAGAATTTAATGAAAATTGGTGAAGATGATCATCTTACCCTAGACAACACCCTCACCAAATTTTATCAAATTCCAAAACTCCTAGGGGGGTCAAAATACCCGCAGCTCACTTTCTAAACCGACAGCTCACAGCTCACTGTAACATTCCTCTCTCTCTCTCTCTCTCTCTCTCTCTCTCTCTCTCTCTCTCTATATATATATATATATATATATATATATATATATATATATATATATATATATATATATATATATATATATATATATATATATATATATATATATATATATATATATATATATATATATATATATATATATATATATATATATATATATATATATATATATATATATATATATATATATATATATATATATATATATTGTGTGTGTACCCGCCTGGGTCGGCCGGTCACCAAAGGAGGGGGGTGTGACAACAGCCCCCCCCCCCCTTCACTCTCCTGGATCGGCCGGTCACCAAAGGAGGGGGGCGACAACAGCCCCCCCCCCCCCTCTCTCTCTCCTGGGTCGGTCGGCATGTATACAAGAGGGGGGTGACAACAGCCCCCCCCCCCTTCTCTCTCCTGGGTCGGTCGGCATGTATACAAGAGGGGGGTGACAACAGCCCCCCCCCCCTTCTCTCTCCTGGGTCGGTCGGCATGTATACAGGAGGGGGGTGACAACAGCCCCCCCCCCCCCCCCATGGGGGTCGGTCGGCATATATACAAGGGGGAGGTAGCACCCCCCCCTCATGGGGGTCGATTGGCATGTATACAAGGGGGAGGCAACACCCCCCCCATGGGGGTCGGTCGGCATGTATTCAGGGGGGAGGCAGCAGCACCCCCCCCGCGGCTCTCGGTCGGCATGTATCCAGACAAAGGGGGTCGGCCAGTCAACACCCCCTCCACCTTGATGGGACGTGCAACGAAATGAAGTGTGAAGCAACAGCCGAACCCGGAGATCTCGCGGTGCTGACGACACTCCGCGATTTCTGGCCCAACGTGACCAGGTGTCAACCGCGCGCCACATCACCGCGGCGGTTGAGCACATTGCGGGGACACGTCACTCTCCCGATTTTCGCGGAGTGTAACCGTCACCCCGCCACTATAAAAGGGGACCTACCCCTTCAGCAAAAAGAGGAAGATTTCTGGAGGAGACGCTGCCCGTTTCGTCCCGGAATTCACGGAGCTTCGGAGGTCGGTCGGTCTGCACCCAGAAGCTGTCTGCGGAGGTCGGTCGGTCTGCACCCAGAAGCTGTCTGCGGAGGTCGGTCGGTCTGCACCCAGAAGCTGTCTGCGGAGGTCGGTCGGTCTGCACCCAGAGTCTGTCTGCAGAGGTCGGTCGGTCAGCAGCCAGACACTGTTTGCAAGCGACCTGCAGACAGACACTGTCCGTAGCGGTCGGTAGACAGAGTGAAATTACAGAGGTCGGTAGTTTGGGAGACCGGTCCTCAGGGAATGTAATTGGGGTTTAGGTGAGAGATTGTAACCGAAAGATAGTTCTAGTGCATTCTCGCCCCGCCCGTGGTTTTTTCCCCTTCGACGTTGCGAAGGGGTTTTCCACGTAATTCTCGGTTTGTTTTTATTTTGGCTTGTTGGATTGTGCTCGCCACCCGAACCGCCCGGTTCGATTCAGAACCCCCCACAATCTTGGTGCCGTCTGTGGGATCAGTCTTCGAGACTTCCTACTAGAGCTTTCGACTGTTGACCCGTGGGTGTCGACCAGTCCGAAGCTACCTGCAACTAGCAGTCCACGACCACACGGTTGAAGAACGATGGCCGGTGGACCGTATCGTACTCGCTCGACGTCGCAGCTCCTGTCCGAAGCCGCACCACTCGGAGATGCGAATGACGTCAGGCGTCTTGTTCAACAGCCAACGGACACGGAGCACGCAGTCCCGTTAGCGAATCCTGTACTGGGGGTCGGGGAGTCCAGTCAAGCCCCGGTAGCAACCCTAGCTCCTCTGACAGGGGGTCTATCGGAAGCTTTTCTAGCCACCATGATGATGACCCAGCAAGCTCTCACCACCCAGCTCCAAACGATGCAGCGCAACTACGAGGAGTTGCGTGACTTCGTGCGGGCCGCACCGACGGGTGGTCTGCTCAACCAGGGCATGTTGGCCCAAGCGGGACAAAGTCTCCCCACTCAAGCTACCCCACCGGTGCAAACGCAGCCGCAACCAGTGCCTCAGGTGGAGGTCAGGGGTAATCGCTCGGTGGAGGTCCAGAGTGCAAATCCCGATGGGCGAGACTCGAGTAGCCCGGAGCCTGCGGAGAGAACAAAACATGCACGAGCGGCGTCGGCACGCTCGGATGTCTGGTCCCGGCTCGGAGCACACCCCCGACAGCCGCCTGCCTCCAAGCATCACTCGAAGACGGACTCGGCACAAGTGCGTCGCCCGAAGCGAGACGAAGAACATCATCGTCAACCGAGTGATAGTCACCACACTCGGATGACGCCAGCTAGTCGGCAGCCGGCTCATACTGCTGATCGGAGGAGCGTACACGAGCGCATTCGGGTGCATGCGTCGGAGCGACTCAGGGAGCGAGAGGAGATCCAACGAGACCGACCGGGGGTCCGAGCTCCCGACCGGTTGGAGGAAGTCGCCATCCGAGGAGCCGCACGGTCGCCGCTTGTCGAGAGGCTACTCCGGGAGCCATTCCCTCGAGGATGGAATCCTCCATGCCTCCCCAAGTTTGACGGATCGAAAGACCCGGTGGAGCATGTACTGGCTTTCCGGGATGCTCTGGTCCCGCACGAGGATGATCATATCCTCTGCCGGACCTTCGCCAACAGCTTGTCGGGAACCCCCCTCGAATGGTTCCACAAGCTTAGGCCTTCGTCCATCTCCTCCTTCTCGGAGCTGAGCACGCGGTTCATCGACCAGTACCGATATAATCGCCGGGAGCTGAAGACTCTGGAGTCACTCTTCGGGATGAGTATGACCCAGAAGGAGACGCTCCGACAATTCTACCATAGGTTCAGGTCCGAGTACCTGAGCTTGGCGGACGCAGACGGGCAGGATCGCATGGTGATCGCGGCCTTCAAGAACGCCATTCAGCCTGCCCAGCTCGTCAACGCGTCACTCATCAAGCGAACCCCGGAGACGATCGACGAGCTGTCGTGACGCGTTGAGAAATACATCAAGATCGAGGACGCGGATCGCAAGAGGAAGGCGGTGGAAACCAGAATCCCGCACCAGGGCTACGCAAAGCCTGCTGCTGTGAAGAACGTCAACAAGCAGCAGGGGGATGCGACACGGCACGAGGCGAAGCGGCAAAGGCAAGACAGGCCAGCGAGGCCGCAGTGGAACAGGGAGTTCACAGTACTGAACGCCCCCATTGACCAGATTCTGGAAGCTATCAAGGGCGAACCATACTTCAAGTGGGCGCAACCGCTTGAACCTGGAGAGAGAGGAGCCAGAGATGCGTCAAGGTACTGTGAGTACCACCAGGGCCAAGGCCACACTACCCTGCAGTGTCGGGTGCTCAAACATCATATTGAGGATCTCATTGAGGCCGGCCATATTGGCTACTTCATTGACCTCCCTCAACGTAAAGAGACTAAAGCGGTAGGGGAAGTCCAGCGAGGAGCGACGGCGCAGCGCTTACCAGGCCCTCCACCAAAAAGACGCCAGCTCCGAGAGGTAGACGCCGTCTACGGGTACCCTGGCCCTGTACCGTCGGCGAATGCCGTCGACCGACAGGTGCGGCGTATTGAACAAACAAGGCAAGTCCACCATGTGGTGCTCGACCCCGTCATCCGTCCCGAGCCAAAAGTGGAAGCTGCAGTACAGTTTTCGGCTGCTGATTTGGTCGGAATAGAGAGGCCTCACAACCATCCCCTGGTCATACGGCTGCAGATAGCCAATTGCCTAGTGAAGAGAATTCTGGTCGACGCCGGAAGTTCAGTTGATGTGCTCTTCCTCAGCGCCTTCGACGCCATGCAGCTAGATCGCGGACAAATGACCGAATCGTCATCGACGATAACGGGCTTCACGGGGGAGGCTGCAAGGGTGGTTGGTGAGATCACCCTCCCGATCACAACAGGGCATCTAACTAACCTCACCCGGTTCATTGTGATCGAAGCTCATTCGGCGTACAACATCATCCTCGGAAGACCGTGGCTCCACCACTTGGATGCGGTCCCCTCGTCGGCCCATCAGGTAGTGAAGTTTTGGACCGACAAGGGTGTGATGAGCATTCGAGGTGACCAGTCCTCGGCAGCCAAGTGCGAGCTCAGTGCCATCCATCTGAAGACGACATACCAAATCGAAGGAGGGGAGCCAGGTGAAGGCGGCGATGAGTTGGGCATCCTCAACCTCTGGACTGCGAAGCAGAGTAAAGAAGCACCCACGCTCCAGCACCACGCCCTATCAAGAGTAGGAGCGCGAGGGGACCAAGTATCTGAGAAGACCGACCTATCAGTTGAACTTAAAGAACTGACAGTGTCGGGGGACCTGCTGAAGACCGACCTGTCAGTTGAACTTAAAGAACTGACAGTGTCGGGGGACCTGCTGAAGACCGGCCTGTCAGCTGAACGTAAAGAGCTGACAGTGTCGGGGAACCTGCTGAAGACCGACCTGTCAGCTGAACGTAAAGAGCTGACAGAGTCGGGGGACCTGCTGAAGACCGACCTGTCAGCTGAACGTAAAGAGCTGACGGTGTCGGGGGACCTACAGAAGACCGACCATTCAGTTGAACGTAAAGAACTGAATGCGTCAAGGAGCTTGAAGAAGACCGGTCAGTTAGCGGAACTTAAAAAGCTAACTGGCCCGAGCGACCCGATGGAGATTGACCTACCAGCTGAAGGTAAAGAACTGAGCAGGATGACGCACCCTCAGAAGACCGACTGTAACACCTATGGCTTGTTATTTATAATTTCAATATATATAATGACCGTTCGGATGTCAAGTGGCATTTGTGCCCAATTGGACTTTTGTATTGAGGTATGTTTTGTCCAATCGAACTCGTGTCGGCTATATAGTTCCAATGAGTAGTTCCTTGTAGAAAACGGATGGAGGGAAATTATTATGGAAATTGATTCTTCTGCAGTTGGGTTTGGACTTGGACTTGAGCTTGGGCGTGGGCTTGGGCTTAGAAAGAGAGAGAGAGAGAGGCCCAAGTCAGGCACTATAATTTAATTGGCAGTTCAAGACTATCTTGGATTTGAATCGGTTTAGTTTTGGCAAACCGTAATGCATGAAATCCCATAATTCATTGCCTCCGGAGATCTCGGGTAACCGACTACCTCTCACCCTCCTCCCCCCTTCCTTATCTGCGTAACCCCAGCACTCTCCTTTCACGCTCAGCGGAGAACGAATTAGCGAGGGAGAGAGGTCGGAGATCTAGAGAGAGTGGGGATCGAAGAGAGGAGATCGAAAAGAGGAGATCGAGAGGAGGTAGACGTCGAGGCGGGCTAGGAGCAGCAGCCAAGACGTGACCCTTTCCCCGGCCATCTCCGTCGGCACACATCCCGGCAACCCTCCCTCTACCGAGGTAAGCCCCACCTGCACCTCTTCCATTCGTCTTTCTCCTGAGCAATCCAACACACTGATCCCTCACCATCACATGCACCACCACCTTCAACTCGCCGACCCATCGCACAATAGCCCTTGAAACCATTGAACCACCGCAACCGCACAAACCATGTGTGGGTTTAGGAGAGAGAGAGAGAGAGAGAGAGAGAGAGAGAGAGAGAGAGAGAGAGAGAGAAACTCATCAAACCCACCTCTCTTCAATAACCCATTGCACCTTGTCGTCGGCTCCGGTGACCCTTGCCCTCCTACCGACCACCCCAACCAAAGGCCGAGTGGAGCGCCTCCTACTTCGCCGGCAAGGATTTCAAAAAAAAATCCCCAAAAACCGATTACTTGATCACAGCAGCAACGAAGACCCTTGTCTTCTAAGTTGTTACCCAACTAGATCCACACCTTCTTCTTTAATTGCACTCTTCTTGATATCATACACCTTTCTCCATATCACTGCACCTTTTGGTTTCTTTTTATGAGCACCCCAGCCCTCCCCAATAAATTAGTATACACCATTTTTAATCAATACAACCCTATACAATACTTACACCATGGTTTATTTAAGCACCCCACCCTTATAAATGGATTAGATCGATTTCTAGGCTAGGTCTGATCCGATTCGGGTCAAGTGTGATTAAAACTGACCCATGAGACCGACCCAACATGAGTTGAACCCGATCCAAGCTGAACCAAACCCGGTTCCATTTTGGATCCAAGCATTTAAGCCTTAATTTCTTATGCAATTCATTGTTTTGTTCAGACTATTCCCAAACTAGGAGCGGAACGACTCACGGTCGATAATCACGCTCTAACAGGTTAGTCGTACTGCATGTAAATATTTTTAATTAAAAATAAATTTTGACTTAATAGTTGCATGCTTAGTTAAAGATCATGGCAATATATTTTTTGATTTGCCAAGTTGGCAAATATTATCTTTGTTCCATTTATTTAAATATTAATTGTTTAGAGATGGTAGTAAAGTCATTGGTAGTTATAGTCGTCGTGTTTTGGCGACCCTAGATTTTCTTGGCACTGTTTGGTTTGAGAGTCGTTCTTTTTAGTCGGGATCGTACCCCGAGGCACCTCATCTGCGGTTTACGCTATGAGTAGAGACTGGTCGATTAGGAGAATATTTGATTTATATGATTTTATGAGCTTTGTATCGTCTTCTGGAAAGTCTTGGCGTCGTGGCAACCTAGTTGCCCGACTGGCTCTCGGTATAGATCCGCGTGCACATCGTGGGTAAGTGAACCCCTAGCTGTGCACAGACCGAAACGAGTAGGGAGGATCACGGGGTTAGGTCACGGGTTGTTTCCTGTAGGGAAACTGAGGTGGAGTGGCCTAATCCTGGGGTTTAGACCCCATAGAAAGCAAGTTGGGTGTGAGTGCCCCGTGGTGAAAGACCAAGCCCCCTTTTTGGCCACTAGGGTAGTATGTCTCGAGGCTGTATCCCGAGCATAAGGAACGGAGTGGTTCCCCTGTTGCGAAAAAGGAACCCAATAGTAACGCCACCAAGTCGGGAGCCTAGCTCAAACTTGGGGTTCACACTTGTTTTCCCCTCCTCTCTTCTCTTCTTTTCTTCTCTTTAGCCTAGGGCTTTGCATCACTATGCACGACCTAGAAAATGGGTTCTCTCATGAAGTGGAATGGGACGCCTCATGAGGGAATTGTCGGTTAGGACTTTGAATGTATAGTGTGGGATTTACGGACACAGTAGATAGATCACTTAGTATAGACTTGTAGTAGTTGCAGTTCCCTTATTGGTTACTTAGTTATGTTGCAGCTTTACTTTACTATAGTAGTATATTTCTGCTTTATATCTTTCTCGCGTTCTCCGACTTGTTCTTTAGGACCACTGAGTTTTATACTCAGGGGGAGTTGTTTCGTTGTTTTTCCTCTCCCCCAGGTTCTTTCTCGCGGACGGAGCGTTAGGAGCTCTGTGGCAGTTTCAGTTGGAGCAGCAGTTCTTCACCGAATTTGCAAGGGTAGGAGTGCTAGCTATCGTTGTCTAGTTATTCTCTATTTCTTGTTATTGTACCTGGACTAGATGTATGAACATTGTTAGTGGATTGGCATTTGAGTTTTAGTTTTGCTTCCGCGTTGTGTTATCTCTGTAAATTATATTTCCCTCTATTCTAAAATATCACCCTCGAGTTCTGGACCCTCTCTTCTTAGTCCAGAATTCGGGGCGTGACAACTTGGTATCAGAGCGGGGATATGATTCTAGGGATTTAGGTTAGGATCGAGTTATCGTTGTCTGATCTGCGAAGTCATTTATGCAGATGGTGACTACAAGGAACGGTAACAATGACGCCTCTTCCTCTGGGCCCGAGAGTACGGCAGAGATGATCCGTGGGCTGGCGGATATGGTTCGTCAGCAGCAGGCCACGATCCAACAGCAGCAGACGGCTGCTCAGCACCAGCAAGAGACTGCCAGGCTGCAACTGGAAGCTGCTCAGCGGCAGCAGGTTGAGCTGCTCCAGGCTGTGCTAGCTCAGGCTCAGGTGCCACCTCAAGCTCCACCAGAGCAGAGGAGGGAAGATGGCAGCAGACAAGTTGGTAGGATGAAGGAATTCAAGGGCATGAAGCCCCCTGTTTTCAAAGGAGAGCCAGACCCCATGGAGGCCGATCGTTGGCTGAAGCAGATCGGGAAGGTTTTGGATGCACTGGAGGTGACTGGAGAGCGACGGGTCACCTTAGCCTCTTACCAGTTTGAGGCTGAGGCTGACTATTGGTGGGACATGGTTCAGAGGTCCCGAGGAGCTGACCAGCTAGCTTGGACCTGGGAGGAGTTCGAGCGGGTGTTTCGGGATAAATACTTCCCAGTTAGCGTCCGTAGCAGTTTGCAGGCAGAGTTCTTGGCTCTAGTACAGGGGACCCTTACTGTTGCACAGTACGAGGCGAAGTTTGAGGAGCTTTCCCGATATGCTCCATACTTGGTGGCGACAGAGGACTTGAGAGCCAGACGATTTGAGCAGGGCTTGAGGCCTAGCATCCGGAGTCGAGTAGAGGTTTTGATGTTGGAGACCTATGCAGATGTAGTGACAAGGGCGTTAGTGGCAGAGCGTGGGATAGAGGAGACACGTAAGATCACAGAGAAGGGCAGCAGCAGCCATGGAGGGACTCGTCAGAACTCCTGGAAGAAGCATAAGACCTCAGATGCACGTCCACAGCACCAGCCTCCTCGTGGTCCTCCGTCTACTGGGTCTCAGACGGTGCGGTGCTTTGAGTGTGGTGCTGCTGGCCACATTCGGAGGTACTGCCCACAGGTTGGACTACTCCCACCACCACCTCCTCGCCCGGCACTGACGTACCACCCCCAGCCGCAGCAACAGCCACAGCCCCAGCAGCAGCAGCACCGACAGCAGCAGCAGAGTGCTCAGCAGTACCGTGCCCCTCAGCCACTTCAGCAGAGGCCTCCGACTCACCAGGGTGGTAGTGGTCAGCGTGCTCAGGGCAGGGCATATGCATTGGTGGACCGGGATGCAGGAGCTTCGACAGCCGCTATTGAGGGTACTC
This sequence comes from Chamaelirium japonicum, assembly GCA_947650365.1. Lineage (NCBI taxonomy): Eukaryota > Viridiplantae > Streptophyta > Magnoliopsida > Liliales > Melanthiaceae > Chamaelirium > Chamaelirium japonicum. The sequence continues at coordinate 50,453,326 of OX393551.1, read as the reverse complement.
TTCTTGTCTTTTCCACCTTAGCTCATGTGATGCTTGACACTGGTTCCACACACTCTTATATTGTACCGAGGTTCGTATCCGTCCTAGGGATAGAGACCGAACCATTAGGCCATGCCTTATCAGTGATCTCACCACTAGGGACCAGTACTGTTGTAGACCGCATCTGTAGGAGGTGCATTATTCGAGTTGGAGACCGGGAGCTGTTAGCGGATTTGATCGTGTTGGATTTGGATGAGTTTGACGTCCTTTTGGGTATGGACTGGTTAGCAGCATATCACGCTTCTCTGGATTGCTACTCCAAGAAGGTGACATTACGCCCGCCAGGAGTCCCGATGTTCTCTTTCGTTGGAGATCGGATGGCGATTCTATGTCCGCCTCCTATGGAGCGTTTCAGTCTTAGTCTCTTAGCTCGACTGTCGAGTGCAGCAGACGATGGAGCGTCCCTAGAGTTGGCACCAGTGGTGAGAGACTTTTCCGATGTCTTCCCCGAGGAACTTCCTGGCTTGCCTCCAGCCAGGGAAGTTGATTTCTGTATTGAGTTGGTACCTGGCACCGCCCCTATTTCGGTGGCACCTTACCGAATGGCTCCAGCTGAGCTGAGAGAGTTGAAGACTCAGCTTGAGGAACTTACGACATTGGGATTCATCCGCCCTAGTGTTTCTCCCTGGGGTGCCCCAGTGTTGTTTGCTCAGAAGAAGGATGGGTCGAAGAGGCTCTGCATTGACTACCGGAAGTTGAATGCTGTGACTGTGAAGAACCGGTATCCTCTTCCCCGAATAGATGATCTGTTCGACCAGCTGCAGGGAGCCTGTTGTTTCTCAAAGATTGACCTAAGAACGGGCTACCATCAGCTGAGAGTAAGGGCAGAAGATATCCAGAAGACGGCGTTTCGGACCCGCTACGGTCACTATGAGTTCTTGGTGATGCCGTTCGGTCTGACGAACGCCCCCGCAGCCTTTATGGACTTGATGAATCGAGTCTTCCGAGAGCACCTTGATCAGTTCGTTGTTGTATTTGTGGATGATGTCCTCATTTACTCCAAGTCAGAGGATGAGCACGAGGAGCATTTACGGAAGGCACTGCAGATCTTGAGGGATCACCAACTGTATGCAAAGCTCAGTAAATGTGAGTTTTGGATGCAGGAAGTGAAATTTCTTGGGCATGTTGTTTCGAAGGATGGGATATCAGTGGATCCTGCAAAGATCGAGGCAGTCTTGGATTGGGAGCAGCCCAAGAACGTCTTTGAGATCCGGAGTTTCCTGGGTCTTGCAGGATACTATCGAAGGTTTGTTGAGGGCTTCTCTCGTCTAGCGGGTCCCCTGACCCAGCTGACGAAGAAGGGAGTTCAGTTCGAGTGGACGGACGAGTGTGAGGCATCTTTCCAGGAGTTGAAGAAACGCCTCACGACTGCACCGGTGCTCACCGTTCCCGTCAGTGGTCGGAGCTATGTTGTGTACACCGATGCCTCTTTGGCAGGCCTTGGTGCAGTACTGATGCAAGATGGTAAAGTGGTGGCTTATGCCTCCCGGCAGTTGAAGCCTCACGAGAAGAATTATCCCACACACGACTTGGAGCTTGCAGCAGTTGTGTTCGCGCTGAAGATTTGGAGACACTACCTCTACGGCGAGGACTTCGAGATGTACTGCGATCACAAGAGCCTGAAGTACATCCACTCTCAGAAGGATCTGAACCAGAGGCAGAGGAGATGGGTTGAGGTCTTGACAGACTACAATTATGATTTTTTCTACCATCCTGGGAAGGCCAATGTGGTTGCAGATGCACTTAGCAGGAAGTCTCGTAGCAGGTTGGCTTGTTTGATGGCAGATCGACAGGAGTTTATTGTGACAGTTGAGGGTTTTGACTTGCGTGTTCATGAGGAGCCTTCTCACACCATCCTATGCAGTATCCGAGCTCAGCCTTCTTTGTTCCAAAGGGTGATCAACTCACAGAGGGATGATGCAAAATTGGAGGATATTCGAGCTGGTCTGAGGCGGGGAGATGTAATGGACGGTTGGTCCATAGGTGCAGATACCGGCTTGAGGTATCAACGGAGGTTATGCCTTCCTACAGATCGGGAGCTCATCTTGGAGGTTCTAACAGAAGCTCATCGTTCTCGGTTTACGGTACATCCTGGAGCCACCAAAATGTATCGAGACCTGAAGAGGCAGTTCTGGTGGAGTGGCATGAAGAGGGACGTGGCAGAGTTTGTTTCTCGTTGTTTGACCTGTCAACAGGTCAAGGCAGAGCATCAGAGGCCAGCAGGACTCTTGCAGCCTTTACCAGTAGCGGAGTGGAAGTGGGAGCACATCACGATGGATTTTGTGTCCGGTTTACCTGCTACTCGGAAGGGCCATGACTCGATCTGGGTGATAGTTGATCGGTTGACGAAGTCAGCACACTTCATCCCTGTTCGCAAGACGATGACGCAGAAGAATTACAGTGAGCTATACGTGAGAGAGATTGTGAAACTCCATGGAGTCCCCATCACTATTGTTTCAGATAGAGACCCTCGGTTTGTCTCACATTTCTGGGGAAGCTTACAGGAGGCTATGGGGACGAAGCTCCACTTCAGCACAGCCTACCACCCTCAGACGGATGGCCAGTCAGAGCGTACAATCCAGACACTAGAGGCTATGCTTCGAGCCTGTGTGATGGATTTTGGAGATGGGTGGGAGCGCCACCTTCCCTTGGTGGAGTTTGCCTACAATAATAGCTTCCAATCTAGTATTGGCATGGCTCCCTTTGAGGCTCTCTATGGGAGGCCATGTCGTTCTCCGGTTTGCTGGGCTGAGGTTGGAGAGAGGAGCTTATTGGGACCAGAGATGGTCCAGGAGACGTCGGAGAAGATCCAGGTGATCAGAGAGCGTCTGCGGGTAGCTCAGAGTCGGCAGAAGAGCTACGCAGATACTCGGCGGCGAGCATTGGAGTTTGAGGTTGGTGACCGAGTGTTCTTGAAGGTTTCCCCACGGCGTGGTCTCGTTAGGTTTGGGCGGAAGGGGAAACTAGCACCCCGGTTCATCGGTCCCTTTGAGATCCTTGACAGAGTTGGGGATGTCGCATACCGTTTAGCGTTGCCACCTCAGCTTTCCAGTGTCCACCAGGTCTTCCATGTATCAATGCTCCGGAAGTATGAGCCGGACTCGTCACACGTTCTTGACTGGCAGGGCTTGAGTCTTAGTGAGGACGTAACCTTCGAGGAGCGTCCGATCCAGATTTTGGCAGCTGAAGATCGGGTGTTGCGCACCAAGACCATTCGCATGGTCAAGGTGTTGTGGCAACACCACACTCCTGAGGAAGCTACTTGGGAGCTCGAGTCAGAGATGAAGACTCTGTACCCCGATCTTTTCGAAGTGTTTTCTGGTTGAACTTCGAGGACGAAGTTCTCTTTCTAGGGGGGTATGTTGTAACACCTATGGCTTGTTATTTATAATTTCAATATATATAATGACCGTTCGGATGTCAAGTGGCATTTGTGCCCAATTGGACTTTTGTATTGAGGTATGTTTTGTCCAATCGAACTCGTGTCGGCTATATAGTTCCAATGAGTAGTTCCTTGTAGAAAACGGATGGAGGGAAATTATTATGGAAATTGATTCTTCTGCAGTTGGGTTTGGACTTGGACTTGAGCTTGGGCGTGGGCTTGGGCTTAGAAAGAGAGAGAGAGAGAGGCCCAAGTCAGGCACTATAATTTAATTGGCAGTTCAAGACTATCTTGGATTTGAATCGGTTTAGTTTTGGCAAACCGTAATGCATGAAATCCCATAATTCATTGCCTCCGGAGATCTCGGGTAACCGACTACCTCTCACCCTCCTCCCCCCTTCCTTATCTGCGTAACCCCAGCACTCTCCTTTCACGCTCAGCGGAGAACGAATTAGCGAGGGAGAGAGGTCGGAGATCTAGAGAGAGTGGGGATCGAAGAGAGGAGATCGAAAAGAGGAGATCGAGAGGAGGTAGACGTCGAGGCGGGCTAGGAGCAGCAGCCAAGACGTGACCCTTTCCCCGGCCATCTCCGTCGGCACACATCCCGGCAACCCTCCCTCTACCGAGGTAAGCCCCACCTGCACCTCTTCCATTCGTCTTTCTCCTGAGCAATCCAACACACTGATCCCTCACCATCACATGCACCACCACCTTCAACTCGCCGACCCATCGCACAATAGCCCTTGAAACCATTGAACCACCGCAACCGCACAAACCATGTGTGGGTTTAGGAGAGAGAGAGAGAGAGAGAGAGAGAGAGAGAGAGAGAGAGAGAGAGAGAGAAACTCATCAAACCCACCTCTCTTCAATAACCCATTGCACCTTGTCGTCGGCTCCGGCGACCCTTGCCCTCCTACCGACCACCCCAACCAAAGGCCGAGTGGAGCGCCTCCTACTTCGCCGGCAAGGATTTCAAAAAAAAATCCCCAAAAACCGATTACTTGATCACAGCAGCAACGAAGACCCTTGTCTTCTAAGTTGTTACCCAACTAGATCCACACCTTCTTCTTTAATTGCACTCTTCTTGATATCATACACCTTTCTCCATATCACTGCACCTTTTGGTTTCTTTTTATGAGCACCCCAGCCCTCCCCAATAAATTAGTATACACCATTTTTAATCAATACAACCCTATACAATACTTACACCATGGTTTATTTAAGCACCCCACCCTTATAAATGGATTAGATCGATTTCTAGGCTAGGTCTGATCCGATTCGGGTCAAGTGTGATTAAAACTGACCCATGAGACCGACCCAACATGAGTTGAACCCGATCCAAGCTGAACCAAACCCGGTTCCATTTTGGATCCAAGCATTTAAGCCTTAATTTCTTATGCAATTCATTGTTTTGTTCAGACTATTCCCAAACTAGGAGCGGAACGACTCACGGTCGATAATCACGCTCTAACAGGTTAGTCGTACTGCATGTAAATATTTTTAATTAAAAATAAATTTTGACTTAATAGTTGCATGCTTAGTTAAAGATCATGGCAATATATTTTTTGATTTGCCAAGTTGGCAAATATTATCTTTGTTCCATTTATTTAAATATTAATTGTTTAGAGATGGTAGTAAAGTCATTGGTAGTTATAGTCGTCGTGTTTTGGCGACCCTAGATTTTCTTGGCACTGTTTGGTTTGAGAGTCGTTCTTTTTAGTCGGGATCGTACCCCGAGGCACCTCATCTGCGGTTTACGCTATGAGTAGAGACTGGTCGATTAGGAGAATATTTGATTTATATGATTTTATGAGCTTTGTATCGTCTTCTGGAAAGTCTTGGCGTCGTGGCAACCTAGTTGCCCGACTGGCTCTCGGTATAGATCCGCGTGCACATCGTGGGTAAGTGAACCCCTAGCTGTGCACAGACCGAAACGAGTAGGGAGGATCACGGGGTTAGGTCACGGGTTGTTTCCTGTAGGGAAACTGAGGTGGAGTGGCCTAATCCTGGGGTTTAGACCCCATAGAAAGCAAGTTGGGTGTGAGTGCCCCGTGGTGAAAGACCAAGCCCCCTTTTTGGCCACTAGGGTAGTATGTCTCGAGGCTGTATCCCGAGCATAAGGAACGGAGTGGTTCCCCTGTTGCGAAAAAGGAACCCAATAGTAACGCCACCAAGTCGGGAGCCTAGCTCAAACTTGGGGTTCACACTTGTTTTCCCCTCCTCTCTTCTCTTCTTTTCTTCTCTTTAGCCTAGGGCTTTGCATCACTATGCACGACCTAGAAAATGGGTTCTCTCATGAAGTGGAATGGGACGCCTCATGAGGGAATTGTCGGTTAGGACTTTGAATGTATAGTGTGGGATTTACGGACACAGTAGATAGATCACTTAGTATAGACTTGTAGTAGTTGCAGTTCCCTTATTGGTTACTTAGTTATGTTGCAGCTTTACTTTACTATAGTAGTATATTTCTGCTTTATATCTTTCTCGCGTTCTCCGACTTGTTCTTTAGGACCACTGAGTTTTATACTCAGGGGGAGTTGTTTCGTTGTTTTTCCTCTCCCCCAGGTTCTTTCTCGCGGACGGAGCGTTAGGAGCTCTGTGGCAGTTTCAGTTGGAGCAGCAGTTCTTCACCGAATTTGCAAGGGTAGGAGTGCTAGCTATCGTTGTCTAGTTATTCTCTATTTCTTGTTATTGTACCTGGACTAGATGTATGAACATTGTTAGTGGATTGGCATTTGAGTTTTAGTTTTGCTTCAGCGTTGTGTTATCTCTGTAAATTATATTTCCCTCTATTCTAAAATATCACCCTCGAGTTCTGGACCCTCTCTTCTTAGTCCAGAATTCGGGGCGTGACACCGACCGACCGGTTGAATCTAAAGAACCGGACGAGTTGGAGAGCCCAAACGCGGAGTGGGAGGAGTCGCCTGCCGTCGAGCCAATTCTGCCCGTGGACTTAGGAGAAGCGGGTCACCCGAAGATTACTTTTCTCGGGTCGCAGCTGCCAAAGCATCATGCCGAAGCTATGACGACATTTCTCAAGGCAAACCTGGACGTGTTCGCCTGGTCAGTTGAGGACATGCCGGGCATTCACCCTGAAGTAGCCTGTCATCACCTCAACATTCGAGAAGGAGCTGCACCTGTACGTCAGAAGCCCCGGTCGCTAGCACCGGAAAAAGCAGCAGCTGTCAACATGGAGGTAGAGAAGCTGCTACGAGCTGGCATCATCAGAGAGGCTCGGTACCCGAAGTGGATCGCTAACGTGGTTGCCGTCCCCAAGAAGTCAGGAGCCATTCGGGTCTGCATCGACTTCACGAATCTCAACCAGGCATGCCCGAAGGACAGCTACCCGCTACCACGCATCGATACCCTGGTGGATTCCACGGCGGGACACGAGAGGCTCTCGTTTATGGACGGTTACTCGGGCTATCACCAGATCCCCATGAATCCGGAAGACCAGGAGCACACGACCTTTGTCACGGGTCGAGGGCTCTTCTGCTACAAGATGATGCCTTTCGGGCTGAAGAACGCTGGAGCGACGTACCAGAGGCTGGTGAACAAGATGTTCGTCGACCAAATCGGAAGGAACGTGGAGGTCTACGTCGACGACTTGCTTGTGAAAAGTCAGGCGGAGGAGGCGCATATGCAAGACCTTGAGGAAACCTTCGCAACCCTACGGAGGTATAGCATGAAGTTGAACCCGGCCAAGTGTGCCTTCGGCGTGACGTCGGGAAAATTCCTGGGATACTTGGTTACCCGACGGGGAATCGAAGCCAACCCAGAGCAGATCCGTGCTTTGGAGGAGATGCCGTCGCCCAAGTCACGAAAGGAAGTCCAGAAGCTTACCGGACGGATCAACGCCCTCAACCGCTTCATTTCCAAGTCCTCAGACCGGTGTCGGCCCCTGTTCGAGAGGCTGAGTAAGCTCGCACCTTTCGACTGGGACCAATGCTGTGAAGAGGCGTTTCAAGAGCTGAAGACGTATCTTGGCCGACCCCCTATCTTGACAGCCCCCCGGCCAGGTGCAACGCTGGGGGTGTATCTTTCGGTATCGGAGGCAGCAATCAGCGCTGTACTGATATGCGAGAGCGAAGGAGTGGAGAAGCCTGTCTACTACGTCAGCCGCATCATGACGTCAGCTGAAACTCGGTACGCGCGGATCGAACAAGTAGCCCTGGCATTAGTGTACGTGTCAAGGAGGCTTCGCCCGTACTTCGTCGCTCACCCCATCGAGGTCATCACCGAGCACCCCCTGAAGGAAGTACTGGATAACTCTACTCGGGCAGGTCGGCTGAGCAAGTGGGCTGCAGAACTGCAAGAGTTTGGTCCTCGGTACGTGCCTCGGAAAGCAGTCAAGGGCCAAGCACTTGCGGACTTCCTCAGCGATTTCCCGGCGGAAGACACTGCACCGGTACCAGAGACGTTAGAAGACTTGTCGGTAGCTGCCAGCCGACCCGTGGGAGTCGGTGCGGCAGCAGGACAGGAAGACGAAGAACAGGGCTGGAGATTGTTCGTGGATGGCTCATCGTGCGCAGTTGGGAGTGGTGTGGGGGTAGTCCTAGTAACCCCCGACCACACGAAGCTCGAAAAATCAGTGCGGCTACTTTTCCCGACGACGAATAACGAAGCGGAGTATGAGGCAATGCTGACAGGACTGGAGATGGCAACAGCGCTGGGGGTGACCAGCCTGCAGGTCTACGGCGACTCCCAACTGGTGATCAATCAGATTACCGGTAGGTATGAAGCCCGCGACGCAAGGATGCAAGCCTACTTGAAGCTTGCCCGGGAGTTGATCGCCAAGTTCGAAGACATAAGCTTCCACCAGTTCCCCAGAGCGGAAAACAAGCAGGCGGATGCCCTTGCTAATCTAGCATCGGTACTCGGAGAAGACAGGGAGAAGCGGGTCTTCATCGAGGTGCAAGCTGACCCACGAACAGTCGGCCCCGTAGAAGATAGTTGCCTGACGAGGAGGACACAAGCCATTGAGGCGGCCCATACTATCACGGTCGGAGCGGATTGGATAGGCAACATGAAGAAGTATCTACTTGATGGGATACTACCGGAGGACGTCGATGAGGCCCGAAGAACCAAGGCGCACGCTCCAAGATACACCCTCATCGACGACGAGCTGTACAAGCGTTCGTTCGGCGGACCGTACCTCAAGTGCCTCACGAAGGAACAAGCGGCAGAAATCATGAAAGAGGTACATGAAGGGGGGTGCGGGAACCATTCCGGAGGAAGAGCCCTGGCGCGGAAGATAAAGCTGCAGGGCTACTACTGGCCCACCATGGAAGCGGATGCGGGGGGATATGCGAAAAGATGCTTGCAATGTCAAAAGCATGCCCCCTCCATACATCAACCCGCAGAAGAGCTGTACCCAGTATCCAGCCCTTGGCCCTTCCAACAGTGGGGGTTGGATATCTTGGGCCCCTTCCCGACGTCGCCAAACCGGAGGAAGTTCCTCCTCGTCGCCACCGACTACTTCACCAAGTGGGTGGAGGCAATCCCGTTGCTGAAGATCGGGGAAGTTCAAGTAGGAAAGTTCCTATGGAGCAGCATCATCTGCCGATTTGGACTGCCGCGGGCTTTCGTTGCAGACAACGGGCGACAGTTCGACGCGGAGTCAATCAAGAACTTCTGCGCCAGTAACAACATCAAGTTATTCTTCTCTACACCGCGGTACCCCCAGAGCAACGGGCAGGCAGAGTCGACGAATCGTGCCATTCTCGACATACTGAAGAAAAAGCTGGAGCAGAAGAAGGGATTGTGGGAAGAAGCTCTACTCGGGGTTTTATGGGCATATCGGACGACACCGAAGCGACCGACGGGAGAGTCCCCGTTCAGTCTCACCTACGGCTCTGAAGCAGTCCTGCCAACGGAGACCTTGGTCCCGACACAGAGAACGGTTGTAGCTGACGACCCGAAGTTGAATGACGAACTCCTGCAAGATGGCCTGGACCTGCTGGAAGAGAAGAGGGAGAGAGCAAGGGCGCGCCTAGCTAACTACCATCAAGCTATCAAGAGGGCATATGATCGCAAAGTCAGAAGGCGGGTATTCAAACAAGGGGACCTAGTGATGCGGAAGGTCTTTGACAATACCAAGGAGCTGGAAAGCGGCAAGTTGGGAGCTACTTGGGAAGGACCATACATCATCGATGGTATGGGAAAAAACAGAGCCTACCGCCTGAAGACTCAAGACGGCGACGCGCTGGCAAGACCATGGAATGCAGCCAATCTGCGCAAATTCTATCAGGGTAGTTAAATGGGCAAGATGCATGTAACCGCTTTGTAACTCTGAATCTATTCAATAAAAATGCATTTGCTCAACGTTTTTGTTCATGTGAATGAATAATGGTTAACCGAGGCAACCCAAACCAAGTGGTACATAACACTCCGAGTGAGTTCTACCGCTTGGCCGACCGGTCGACAGGTCCCTGCGAAGGGCAAGACCGGCCGGTGAACAACTGGAAAGATCGGTCGACAGACCCTGTCAGGGTACGACCGGTTAACCAGTCTAAACCAAGTGGTACATAACACTCCGAGCGAGTTCTACCACTTGGCCGACCGGTCGACAGGTCCCTGCGAAGGGCAAGACCGGCCGGTGAACAACTGGGAAGATCGGTCGACAGACCCTGTCAGGGTACGACCAGTTAACCAGCCCAAACCAAGTGGTACATAACACTCCGAGCGAGTTCTACCACTTGGCCGACCGGTCGATAGGTCCCTGCGAAAGGCAAGACCGGCCGGTGAACAACTGGGAAGATCGGTCGACAGACCCTGTCAGGGTACGACCGGTTAACCAGTCTAAACCAAGTGGTACATAACACTCTGAGCGAGTTCTGCCACTTGGCCGACCGGTCGACAGGTCCCTGCGAAGGGCAAGACCGGCCGGTGAACAACTGGAAAGATCGGTCGACAGACCCTGTCAGGGTACGACCGGTTAACCAGTCTAAACCAAGTGGTACATGACACTCCGAGCGAGTTCTACCACCTGGCTGACCGATCGACAGGTCCCTGCGAAGGGTGAGACCGGCCGGTGAACGCTTGGGAAAATCGGTTGGCAAAACCCGCGGGGGAACAACCGATCAACTCACGCAAACAATCCGGGGTATATCAGCCGTGCTAATACAAGGACCGGATTTTGGTCGCGCGTCGTCGACGTGTAGTTGCGCGTCGTCGACGTGTAGTCGCGCGTCGTCGACGTGTAGTTACGCGCGTCGACGTGTAGTTACGCGTCGTCGACGTGTAGTAGCGCGTCGTCGGCGTGTAGTTACGCGTGTCGACATGTAGTTGCGCGTCGCCGGCGTGTAGTTACGTGCATCGACGTGTAGCTCAGCGTGTCGTCGACGTGTAGATACACACGTCGTCGACGAGTAGTAAAAGCACAAACAGATCATCGACGTAAACTTGAGAGGCAGAGTTGATGAAAAAGGCAACAGTCATGAAGTGCAGATGAAATGTTAAGAGATCTCAGTACAAACAGGTTTTGTTTTATTACATCACGAAGCAAAGTAAGGCAGCGAGCAAGGGCGGTCAGTCGTCGTCTACGATCCCGACGGGAGCTTGCCGCGCAGCTTCGCGACCTTCTTGCGCCATTCCTCCGCCTGCTCCGCAAGGAGCGACTTGCAATGCGTGGTGTATTCAGCCTGCTGTCTGTCAAGCGCAGCCTGGTGGGCTGCTTCGGTCTGGTCCAAGGAGGCCTTGTGCGCTGCTTCGGCCTGATCAAAGGAAGCCTTCAACGCAGCAATTTCGGCCTCGTGAGCGACTTGGACGGCATGGGCCTCTGCGCGCTGCTCCCTGATCGTAGCCGCCTGCGCCCTGAACTTTGCCCATACCTCATCATTTTCCACCTTAGCAGAATCCAGCGCTTCTTGGAGCCCGTAGGAATCAGAAACGTGCTCCAGCGCGGCTTCGAGCTGAGCCTGGACTAAAGCAAGTTCTTCGGCGTGAACCCGTCGAACTTCCGCCAGCTGAGCGCGAAGCTCTCTCGACTCCTACCGAGAAGCCCGGAGGGAGAACTTAAGATGCGTCATCCTTTGCATGCCTCCCTCGACAAGTCGACAGCCCGCCTGACAAAGAAGGAAGCAACATGTACCACAGAGTTAAAGGGAAAAGTTACTACTACGTGAAGTCAAAACATATCGTTGGCGTGTAGTTATGCATATCGTCGGCGTGCAGTCACGCACGTCGTCGACGTGCAGTCAACTCGTTAACGACTTAGACCTACCTCATGAAACTCGTCGAGCTGACGCTCCCAGCCAGGACTACCCACACAGTCATCTTCCTCCCCGCAATCTTCAGTAGCTCCGGGAGAACGGCGATGGGACATAGCTTCAGTGGCCCTGAGGGGAGAATGGGGGGATGGCCTGGCGGGGCCCCCAGATGCAGAGGAGCAAGGTGAAGGCAGGAACTCTCGCGCCACAGCACGATCAAGCTTTCTAGCGGCAGGGGCAGCAGTTGGTGCAACGGTAGGTGTAGCGGAGGGACCGCGGGGTGAAGCTCGCCTACGCGACCCAGCCGAGCCAGACGGTATGGCTCGCTCGTCTCGCCCGAGGGAAGGAGAGGGACTATAACCGGAGCTCATCTCCGACTCCTCTACCTCCACATACTGCTTGCCCGTCGACGGCACGTCCTCTACCCAGTCGTCAGGGAGGGAGCGAAGGTCGTCGGCAGCGGCACGTCGCATGGAGCGAGCGAGAAGAGCGCGTCCAGCCTCTTCATCGCTGGAAGACTCCGTCAGCAAAACTCGCCTCCTTGGTTGCCCAGTCAGCGCAGCTACGTTGCGCTCGGCCGGCCGGCTGCTCTCGCCTGCAGCTTTAGTCGACTTCGCGCGCCGCCTGAAGACCACGTAGAGTTTAGATGTAGCGGTGTTTGGATTGAAGCGTCTGACGGAGCTGACGTACCTGTCAGGAAGCTCAGAAGAGTAAGAAATGGGTTCTTCTCCCCTACTGGACGCCGCGCGCTGTTTGCCTTTCTTCGAAGTGGAGCTGTAGGACCTGACGACCGGTAGCTTCGGAAACAGCTGCCGCCAGTCATCGTCGTTGTTTGTCACCTCCCTGATGAGTTGGTCCAACTCCTCTTCAACAGCTCCGGGGCACTGAAGCTGCCTGGAGGGGTAGTACTCCTCAATGGTCGCGGCGAGTTGGGAGAGACGACTGGGAACGTTGAAGCCACCCCTCCAAGGTCCTCCGACCACAATGGGGCATTCTTTCCAAGTCCTTACTGAATCAGCTAAACCCCCAATAGGAGGGCGACTGCCTGCACGCGCCTGCAGGCTGAAGTACGAGAAGATGCTGCCAGGCGTCACCTTGTAGTCTTTGAGGAAATACTTCTTCAGCAGGTACGCGACGCAAAGCTGCTGCCCCGCCCGCACTTCTATCTCTTCCATACAGCGGAGGATCCTCCAGTCGTTGCCAGCTAGCTGGCCAGGAGACACGCTCATGCGCTCCAGTAGACGACCAGAGAAGCTCGCCAGGGGAAGCCGCATGCCGCAGCGAAGCTGGCCGAGTGTGACGACGGTGTGGTCGTCGTCTGACGAGTCCAGAGGATCGGTAGCGAAAGAAAGCGAAATCTCGTTTGGAATACCGTATGCTGCCCGGACATCCTCCATCAAAGGGAACCTGTTCGACGCTGTGAACCAGGAGAAAGACATCTTCGCCGCGAGTCCTCGACGTGTATACAAAAGAGCTGACGCGCAGGCACTCGACGTGTATACAAATGAACTGACGTGCAGGCACTCGACGTGTATACAAAGGAGCTGACGCGCAAGCACTCGACGTGTATTCAGGCGAAACTCCTCCCAAATGAGCCTTCAGCCACAGAGGAAAGATCTGAAGCAGAGGAGAAAAACGAACCATCTGACTCCTATTTATAGACGAAGTTGGAGATGGATGGGTTCGAATTTCGAAAAGGCGAGGCGATGGCGCCCGGCGACGCCATGTGGCGAAAAATCAGAAGAAACTCTGGACAGCTTTTTTGAGTTGCAACAGCCCCGAACTGAGGCGGGCATGCAAATCGAGGCAAATCATCCTGACCGGGCGGGACCAAAGACCGTCCGGTCAGGAGGGGGTATTGTGTGTACCCGCCTGGGTCGGCCGGTCACCAAAGGAGGGGGGTGACAACAGCCCCCCCCCCCCCTTCACTCTCCTGGATCGGCCGGTCACCAAAGGAGGGGGGCGACAACAGCCCCCCCCTCTCTCTCTCTCCTGGGTCGGTCGGCATGTATACAAGAGGGGGGTGACAACAGCCCCCCCCCCTTCTCTCTCCTGGGTCGGTCGGCATGTATACAAGAGGGGGGTGACAACAGCCCCCCCCCCCTTCTGTCTCCTAGGTCGGTCGGCATGTATACAGGAGGGGGGTGACAACAGCCCCCCCCCCCATGGGGGTCGGTCGGCATATATACAAGGGGGAGGTAGCACCCCCCCCCTCATGGGGGTCGATTGGCATGTATACAAGGGGGAGGCAACACCCCCCCCATGGGGGTCGGTCGGCATGTATTCAGGGGGGAGGCAGCACCCCCCCCCCCCCGCGGCTCTCGGTCGGCATGTATCCAGACAAAGGGGGTCGGCCAGTCAACACCCCCTCCACCTTGATGGGACGTGCAACGAAATGAAGTGTGAAGCAACAGCCGAACCCGGAGATCTCGCGGTGCTGACGACACTCCGTGATTTCCGGCCCAACGTGACCAGGTGTCAACCGCGCGCCACATCACCGCGGCGGTTGAGCACATTGCGGGGACACGTCACTCTCCCGATTTTCGCGGAGTGTAACCGTCACCCCGCCACTATAAAAGGGGACCTACCCCTTCAGCAAAAAGAGGAAGATTTCTGGAGGAGACGCTGCCCGTTTCGTCCCGGAATTCGCGGAGCTTCGGAGGTCGGTCGGTCTGCACCCAGAAGCTGTCTGCGGAGGTCGGTCGGTCTGCACCCAGAAGCTGTCTGCGGAGGTCGGTCGGTCTGCACCCAGAGTCTGTCTGCGGAGGTCGGTCGGTCAGCAGCCAGACACTGTTTGCAAGCGACCTGCAGACAGACACTGTCCGCAGCGGTCGGTAGACAGAGTGAAATTACAGAGGTCGGTAGTTTGGGAGACCGGTCCTCAGGGAATGTAATTGGGGTTTAGGTGAGAGATTGTAACCGAAAGATAGTTCTAGTGCATTCTCGCCCCGCCCGTGGTTTTTTCCCCTTCGACGTTGCGAAGGGGTTTTCCACGTAATTCTCGGTTTGTTTTTATTTTGGCTTGTTGGATTGTGCTCGCCACCCGAACCGCCCGGTTCGATTCAGAACCCCCCACATATATATATATATATATATATATATATATATATATATATATATATATATATATATATATATATATATATAGAGAGAGAGAGAGAGAGAGAGAGGAATGTTACAGTGAGCTATGAGCTACGGAAGGAAAACATGAGCTACGATCATTTTGACCACCTTAGAAGTTTTGGATTTTCTTGAAAATTGGTGGCTGTGTTGTCTAGGGTAACATGATCATCCTCACCAATTTTCAAGGAATTACAAAACTTCTAGGGTTATCAAATGGTCGAAACTTTATCCACCGTTCGTAGTAACCGTTAATTTTGCTTCTACCGTTTGATAACCCTAGAAGTTTTCGAATTCCTTGAAAATTGGTGAGGAAGATCATGTTACCATAGAAAACACACCCACCAATTTTTACGAAATTCCAAAACTACTAGGGTGGTCAAAATGATTGTAAATCATTTTCTCCTTCTGTAGCTCATAGCTCACTGTAACATTCCTCTCTCTCTCTCTCTCTCTCTCTCTCTCTCTCTCTCTCTCTCTCTCTGTATATATATATATATATATATATATATATATATATATATATATATATATATATATATATATATGGGTCAGGTTCAAGCACTCAAATTTTTACACCGATTTTCAAAACCATTAGATAGAGGTTTTAGAATTTCTTGAATTTTTGTGAGCATAACCACCTTATCCTAGATAGCACGTCCACAAAAAATTAGAACATTCTAAAACCTCTAAGTACATCAAAACTAAAAGGCTTTATCGACTGGCCATTTTAATCGTTAATGTGAAAAGCACATTTAATAAGTCTAGAGGGTTTAGAATGTGCTGATTTTTTGTAGATGTGTTATCTAAGACAAGATGATTATGCTCACAAAAAATCAAGAAATTCTAAAACCTCTATCTAATGGTTTGAAAATCGGTGTAAAAAATTGAGTGCAAAAATAGTGTCCATTGAATTATATATATAGCCTCTGCCAAAAAATCATCTTGTAATTTTTTTGGCAGTTTTTTCTTTAACACGGCATTGTAATAACAGAGTTTAAAACCGGCATTATAGAAGACGGGTTTAAAACTTGTAGTTCGAACACCATTTTTAAAAGAGCAATGCTATTCAACCCGAAGGTTTTTCGATTTCGCTCAGCCCGATTGACGTGGCAGCATGCAACTAGTGGTGTAAAAGACTTAAATGTCGCTAGTGGGTTTCAGCCACCAGTTGCATGCTGCCATATCAATCGGGCAGGCAAAATCGAAAAAACCTTCGGACTGAATAACATTTCTCTTTTTAAAACCATTCGTAGAAATACATGATTTTTCTTTTTACAGAGGATGCTCCTACTTTCCTATTGGGTTAAGTTATTGGGTTAAGCCCACCTGCTGGTTCAGGTAAGTAATTAGTAAACCTTGTAACCTAGATGTTGGGTTTATCGGGCGTCGGTAAAAAAAAAAGAGAGGACAATTAACATTGCGAGTGCTTTTCGACGCTAACATACTACATGGCTTATAGCGTTAATTTGATAAATACTTTTGATCAAACGTTATTGTTTTAAATATTATTTTTTAAAAAATTTCTTTCTATTTTCACCTCCACTCTGTACGGACCCATGCAATTATTGCGGCCGCCCACCTTGATGATCAAGGAAGATAGCGCCCAGCCGATCGAGATCCATTCGATTCTCAGCCACATGGCATCCATGAGCCCACTTTCACTCCTCCTCCTCTTCCTCCTCACAACCTGCGTAGCTTCCTCGGATGCTGATTTCATCTTCCAAGGGTTCGGCGAGGCCAACCTGAGCTGCAGCGGCATAGCCGAGATCACACCCGACGGCCTCGTGAGGCTGACCAACAACACCAAGGAAGCAGAGGGCCACGCCTTCTACCCCCTCCCCTTCCGTTTCAAGAACAACCTCTCCGACGGCAACCCTCTCTCCTTCTCCACTGCTTTCGTGTTCGCCATCCAGCCCGAGTACCCCGACGTGAGCGGCCACGGGCTCGCCTTCGCCCTCTCCCCCTCCAAGGACCTCGCCGGATCCATGCCCAGCCAGCATCTCGGCCTCTTCAACGACACAAGCAACGGCGACCCGTCGAACCACATCGTAGGCGTCGAGCTCGACACCGTCAGGACCGTGGAGTACGCAGACATCGACGACAACCATGTCGGGATCGACATCAACGGCCTGAGATCCGTGAACTCGTCTCCGGCCGCCTACTTCGATGAGCAGAGTGGTGGGCGCGTAAGCCTGAGGCTGATAAGCGGAGATCCGATGCAGGTTTGGGTGGAGTACGATGGTGTGAGCATGCGTCTCGACGTTACGATCTCCCCGGCCGCTGTACCCAAACCCAGTGTTCCGATCGTGTCTTCCAAGGTGAATCTCTCGTCGATCGTGTCCGACGGCATGTACGTCGGCTTCTCTGCGTCGACGGGGGCGGCGACAGGGTCCCATTATGTTCTCGGGTGGAGCTTTAGCTTGAATGGGAATGCTCAACCTCTTGATCTCTCGAAGCTTCCAAGTCTTCCTCACCAAGGAACTCCCGGTAGTAAATCACAGGCTGTGAGTCTTTTGACCGTTGCACTGCCATTGGCTACAGTGATAGTCGTGCTCATCTCCATTGCTGGGGTAGTGCTGACTGTGCGGAGAAAGAGGAAATTTGCGGAACTACTCGAAGATTGGGAAGTCGAATTCGGGCCTCAGAGGTTTTCTTACAAGGATCTGTTCAGGGCGACCAAAGGATTCAGACGAGAACAGCTCCTGGGTGTCGGAGGCTTCGGCGAGGTCTACAAAGGCGTGATGCCCACTTCCAGAATCGAGATCGCCGTAAAGAAGATCTCCCATGACTCGAGGCAGGGGATGAAGGAGTTCGTCGCGGAGATCGCGAGCATGGGCCGGCTCCGGCACCGGAACCTGGTGCAGCTCCTCGGCTACTGCCGCCGCCGGGGGCAGCTCCTCCTGGTCTACGAGTTCATGCCCAACGGCAGCCTCGATAAGCTCCTCTTCGATGAAGGGCAACCGGCGCCGAGCTGGAGCCGGAGGTTCGGGATCATCAGAGGCGTGGCGTCCGGCCTTCTGTACCTGCACGAAGGGTGGGAGCAGGTGGTGATTCACCGAGACATCAAGGCCGGCAATGTTCTGCTCGACGGCGAGTTGAACCCCAAGTTAGGGGACTTCGGGCTGGCGCGACTCTACGATCACGGGTCGAATCCTCAGACCACCCGCATCGTCGGGACGTTGGGCTACCTCGCGCCGGAGCTCAGCAAGACCGGGAAGGCGAGCACCGGAACCGACGTGTACGCCTTTGGGGCGTTCCTGCTCGAGGTTTCATGCGGGAGGCGGCCGATGGAGGTTCGAGCGTCGGAGGAGGTGCCCGGGCTAGTCGATCGGGTCCTGGGGTGTTGGAAGAGGGGGGCGATTCTGGAGGGAGGGGATCCGAGGCTGGGAAGTGATTACGTGGCGGGGGAGATGGAGCTGGTGCTGAAGCTGGGGTTGATCTGCTCGCATCCGGATCCAATGGCTAGGCCGAGCATGAGGCAGGTGATGCAGTTCTTGGAAGGCGATGCACCTCTGCCCTCCGTCACGCCAGCCGGTCTGAGCGCGAGTCTCTCGGCCCGACAGTACGATGACGGCTTCGATGAGTTCGTCAATTCGTATCCGTCTACATCGGATACTACGTTTGTAGCCGATTCATCCCCAATCTTCTCCAAAACCCATTGATTGTACGTACATCCCTGTATCCTACTCATCAGAATACAGACTGGTTTTATACTGGCAGACATAATTTGATTTTTTCGGTCAGTTTTTTTTTCTCTAGGCCCTATAGGCAACCCCAGCAATGCCCTCACCCGTCAGCCACCACCACCATCGCGAACCCCGTTCATCACCTCCGACAGCGTCCCTTCCAATATCTCCACTGACCGAATCTCGAGCTCCCGCCTCCAATCTCTTACCGGATATCCACCACCGACCTCTCCTACCTGCCACAGCACCCTCCCCCTCCCTAACACCACCACCACCGCTACCGCCACCAAGCACCTCCCCTTGCGGAGGTCGCAGATATTGCGACCGATCTTGCGGCAACCGTAAACCTATACGATTATTATGCGGGCTTGGGGTGAAGCATGTGGGGAGGTGATTATGGTGGTGGTGGTGGTGGTGGTGGTGGTGGCGGCGGTGTTGGATAGAGGGAGAGGGGTACAGGGTACTGTGGTGTAGTAGTTGGAAAAGAAGAGAGACGCAAGATTGGAGGAGAGGTTGGTGATGGAGATCCGGCAAAAGAGGAGGCTGAAGTTCAAAAAATAAAAAAAATGATAGCTTACCTAGAGTGTGTGTGTGTAATGATAGCTTACCGTGTGTGTGTGTGTGTGTTGGGGGGGGGGGGGGGGGGGGGGGGGGGGGGGGTTCTTGGATCGGGCGGTTCATTTGGAATGCACAATCTAACAAACCAAAGAAACGAAAAAGACCGGGTTTTACGTGGAAAAATCCCTTCTCGACGTCGAAGGAAAAAAAACCACAGGATGGGACGAGAATGCACTAAAACAACAATTTGGTTACAATCTCTCACCCTGACCCACTTACACCCTGAGAGGACCAGTCACCCAAAATACCGACCTCTGCAATCTCACTCAAAATACCGACATCTGCAATCTCACTCTCTCTAGTTCCGAAAACACAGGGAAGAATAGGGCAGCACATCCTCATGAATTTCCCCCTTTCTACTGAAGGGATAGGTCCCCTTTTATAGAGTCCTGGGATGACAGTTAGAGCGCTCCGCGCGGGACGACATTGATGACATGCTCCCGCAATATGCTCAACTATCTGCGTGGGGATAACGTGTCGTGTGGCTTGCACCCGGTAATTACGGCTCGAGTCGTTTCCTGCCTTATCAGTCAACCGGGAATCTCGGGAGTGTAGGCTGCTCTCCCGTAACCGTTGTGCGACCGAGATTTCCGGGTTCAACCGTTGCACGTCTTGGGGACGTAATTCTCGGAGAACTCGATCCCCTTCGAGCCGCTTCTTCACGTGCAACCGGCCATCAGAGAAGGGGGGGTGGACTCCCCCCTCTCCTTGCTTTCATGCGCGGCCGACCAAGGGGAGGTGGACTCCCCCCTCTCCCTGCTTTCATGCGTGGCCAACCAAGGAGGGGTGGACTCCCCCCTCTCTTTCTGCTTTCGTGCTCGGCCGACCAGGGGGGGGGGGGGGGTGGACTCCCCCCTCTCACTACTTTCGTGTGCGGTCGACCAAGGGGGGTTGGACTCCCCCCTCTCCCTGCTTTCGTGCGCGGCCGACCAGCTCTCCCTGCTTTCGTGCGCGGCCGACCAGCTCTCCCTGCTTTCGTGCATGGCCGACCTAGGGGGGTGGACTCCCCCCTCTCTCTTTTCGCGCACGATCGACCCGCAGCGAAAAGGAGGGGCAGTCCCCCCCCTTCTCTCTTTTCGCACGCGGTCGACCCGCAGCGAAAAGGAGGGGCAATCCCCCCTCCCCCCCCCCCCCCCCTTTATCCTCTTCGTGCGTGGCCGACCACCAGTAGGAGGAGGGAGCTCCCCCTTTGGCTTCTTCACGCGCGGCCGAACTGTGACGACTTTACCGACCTCGGTCTCCTCGTGGGCTGCTTGCCTCTCTTGGGCACGAAGCATGCGGCCGGCCCGCGACAAAGCGCTCAGCCGGTCCGCGATAAGGTTGACGGCCACCCTCCGATCAGGTCATCCAGGTACACACAATAGCCCCTCTCGGTCGGTCGGTAGCTTCTTCAATGCGTTCTGGTCGGCCGGGACTGGATCATGTCTTGTATTACGAAATGTCTACTTTCAACATTTCATTATGTAGTTCCCAATTGTTTGAGTTGAGCTGTCAATCTTTATCACTTGCTTTCTTTCCTCGCACTTGCCCTACCTTTCGAGTGTTCGCATCAGCCGGTCTAACTCCTTGCCGAGGCTGTTGATCGGTCGGTCTTTACTGCTAGGTCGTTATTATTACCGATGGGTAGAACTCAGTTTGGAGTGTTATATACCCAGATGGCTTCGAGAACTCACCCCCGCTCCATGATAGGGGCAAGTGGCTCTCGGAAGAGGGCTTTTGCTTGACCCAACTCGTAGGGGGTCAAGTGCTCCCGTATGAGGCTTTTGGCCTGACCCAACTCGGGGGGGGGGGGGGGTCAAGTGCTCCCGGAGGAGGTTTTTGGCCTAACCCAACTCGTGGGGAGTCAAGTGCTCCCGGAGGAGGCTTTTGTATTTCACCTTTTCACGCATCTTCACTGATTGGTTGTACTCCATGTCGAGTCTTTCGACCGGTCAGTCTTTACTGCGGATCGGTCTTTATTCAATAAGGAGTGTTTCACCCTGGGTATGTTCACCGACCGACCGTACTCCTTATTGAGTCTTTCGACCGGTCGGTCTTTACCGCCCCTTGGTCTTTGCTCCCGCCAAGTGATAGAACCCATTTTAGAGTGTTATATATCGCCCGGACTTTTTCACCTGTCGGTCATACTCCCTCTTGAGTCTTCTAACCAGTTGGCGTTTATGATTTACCCCCAATCCACGAGAGAAGAAAGTATCGGCCAATCATACTCAGTATTGAGTCTTTTGACCAGCCGGTCTTTCGCCCGACCGACTCTTTAACTTCAGTCGGTCAGGTCTTCTTGGGGGAGGTTTTTGGCTTGACCCAACTCGTAGGGGGTCAAGTGCTCCCGGAGGAGGCTTTTGGTCTGACCCAACTCGTGGGGGGTCAGGTCCTCCCGGAGGAGGCTTCTGGCTTGAGGATGGACGATTCCATCCGGGATCAGCCTTCCCGATCTTTTGCCACCCTCATCCCACTCATATTGCTAGGGGATCTTGGATGATGAACTTTTGTATGGAGTCTTCATTGATAAAATAAGAATTTGAAACCTTCCATTAAAAGCATCAAGCTATTACATTCTTAGGCCCAGGAGGCTACAAGTAGTAGTGCTCGATCAGTTAGCGGAGGGGGTGCCTTCTTGCGCCTCATCGACAGGCTCGTGGGCTGTGCGTCGGGGATGGTCAATGAACTGGTCGAGATAACCTGCTTCAATGAGGTCCTCGATGTGATTCTGTAACGCTCGACACTGCAACGTGGTATGTTCGTGCTCCATGTGGTTGTCACAGTAGCGAGACAGGTCTCGTGAGCTCCTCTCTGCTAGACGCATCGGCCATGCCCAATGAAAGTGCTATTCTTCCTTGATGATCTTGAAGACTTCGTCAATTGGTATGTTCAGTACCGTAAAGTCCCGATTCCATGAAACGTAAGGTGCCTTGCCGTGATCTCCTCGCTTTTGGCGCTTTGCGTCGTGCTTCGTTGACTCGTCTAGCTATTTTTCCACATTTCTTATAGCTGCTGATCGATTGAAGGAGGGATGCTGGTTACCTGCGTCTTTAGTCTTCTGCTTTCGTTCGGCATCTTCGATCTTGATGTATTTCTTGACTCGATGTGACAGTTCATCGATTGTCTCTAGAGTACATTTGATGAGCGAAGCATTGACGAGCTGGTTGGGCTGAATGGCGCTCTTAAATAGCGCGATCACCATGCGATCCTGCACGTCAGTGTCTACTAAGCTCAGGTATTCGGCCCTGAACCTGTGGTAGAACTGCCTCAACGTCTCTTTCTAGGTCATACTCATCCCGAAGAGTGACTCCAGAGTCTTTAGCTCCGATAGAGGATATGGTCATCCTCATGAGGGACCAGAGCATCTCGGAAAGCAAGCACATGCTCTACCGGGTCCTTCGATCCATCAAACTTGGGGAGGCGTGGAGGATTCCACCCACATCGAAATGGCTCCTTGAGGAGCTTCTCGGTGAGTGGCGACTGTGCAGCTCCTCGGATGGCGACCTCCTCTAGCCGATCAGGAGCTCGGGCTCCTGGTCGACCTCGTTGGATTTCTTCTTGATCTCCCAGCCGCTCCGAAGCATGTATCCTGATGCAATCATGGATGCTCCTTCGGTTAGCAGTATGATTCGGCTGCCGACTAGTCGGTGCCACACGAGTGTGGCGCTCGGTTGATGATAGTGTTCATCTTCTCACTTTGGGCGGCGAGGTTGTGCTGAATCCGTCTTCGAGTGGTACTTGGAGGCAAGCGGCTGTCAGGGGTGTGCCCCGAGCCGGGACCAGACATCCGAGTTTGCCGACGCTGCCTGGGCTTGTTTATTTCTTTCGGCCAGTTCCGGGCTACTTGAGTCTCGCCCATCAGGATTCACGCTTTGGACCTCTACCGAGCGATTTGGTGGCAGGTGCACTTGCTCCGGTTGGTCGACTTGCGCGAGAAGACTTTGTCCAGCTTGGGCCGGCCAGTATGCCCTGGTTGAATGAGCCACCAACCGGTGTGGCTTGAATGAAGTCATGCAACTCCTCGTAGTTATGTTGCATCGTCTGGAGCTGTGTGGTAAGTGTTTGCTGGGTCATCGTCATGGTAGCCAGAAAAGCCTCTGACAGGCCCCCTTTTAAAGGAACCATGGTCACTACTGGAGCTTGGCTGGACTTCTCGACCCCTAGTGTGGGATTCACTGGCGAGACGGTGCGCTCCGAGTTCGTTGGTGGTTGAACCGGATGTCCGACATCATTAGATCTCCGAGTGGAGACGAGAGCTGAGAAGTCGAACGGGTACGATATGGTCCACCGGCCATTGTTCTTCAACCTTGTGGTCGTAGCGGTGACTTCTAAGTTTATTGGTTGATCGACACCCACGGGTCGGTCGGTCAGCAAACTCGGGCAGGTTGCAGGTAGACTCATACTAGATGACACCCACGGGTCGACAGTCGAGAGCCCTAGTAGGAAGTCTCGAAGACTTATCCCACAGACGGCACCAAGATTGGGGGGGGGGGAGGGGGGGCGTTCTTGGATCGGGTGGTTCACTTGGAATGCACAATCTAACAAACCAAAGAAACGAAGAAGACCGGGTTTTACGTGAAAAAACCCCTTCTCGACGTCGAAGGGGAAAAAACCACGAGGCGGAGCGAGAATGCACTAAAACAACAATTCGGTTACAATCTCTCACCTTGACCCACTTACACCCTGAGAGGACCGGTCACCCAAAATACCGACCTCTGCAATCTCACTCAAAATACCAACCTCTGCAATCTTACTCTCTCTAGCTCCGAAAACTCAGGGAAGAATTGGGCAGCACCTCGTGAATTCCCCCCTTTCTGCTGAAGGGGTAGGTCCCCTTTTATAAAGTCCTGGGATGAGAGTTGGAGCGCTCCACGCTGGACGACGTTGATGATGTGCTCCCGCAATATGCTCAACTGTCTGCGTGGGGGTGACGTGTCGCGTGGCTGGTACCCGATAATTATGGCCCGAGTCGTTTCCTACCTTATCAGTCAACCGGGAATCTCGGGAGTGTAGGCTGCTCTCCCGTAACCGTTGTGCAACCGAGATTCCCTGGTTCAACCGTTGCACGTTTTGGGGACGTGATTCTCGGAAAACTCGATCCCCCTCGAGCCGCTTCTTCGCGCGCGGCCGACCATCAGAGAAGGGGTGGTGGACTCCCCCCTCTCCCTGCTTTCGTGCGCGGCCGATCAAGGGGGGGGGTGGACTCCCCCCTCTCTCTTTTCGCGCGTGGCCGACCCGCAGCGAAAAGGAGGAGCAGTCCCCCCCCACCCCCCCCCCCCCCCTCCTTTCTCCTCTTCGTGCGTTGTCGACCACCAGATGGAGGGGGGAACTCCCCCTTTGGCTTCTTCACGCACGGCCAGACCGTGACGACTTTACCGACCTCGGTCTCCTCGTGGACTGCTTGCCTCTCCGGGGCACGAAGCATGCAGCCGGCCCGCGACGAAGAATGCAGCCGGTCCGCGACAAAGTTGATAGCCACCCTCCGATCAGGTCATCCAGGTACACACACCTGGTTGTTCAAAGTAGTGTTCTAAAAAGCGGCACAGGTGACCGTCTAGGCGCTAGGCGGCCCCCCACCACCCAGCCTAGGTCCTAGGCGCTCCAGAAAAGATGCCAAGCTCCCAAGCGGAGCTAGATGGGGCAAGGCGGCTGTCTCGGTGGTCTAAGACTGGCCAAGCGGGCTCAGGCTGGTCAGGCGAACTAGAAGGGCTCAAACGGACTTCTCAGTGGTAGTCACTCTCTTGATCCGGCCTTCCTCAGCGACAGTCCCTCTCTTGGATCCGGTCTTCCTCAACGATGGCTCACCCCTTTTTAAAAAAAGAATTAAAAAAAAAAGCCAAAACGCCTAGGCGCTAGACGGCCCTCCATCGTCCGACTAGTGTCTAGCGCTTTTTAGAGCCTTGGTTCAGAGCAAAGACATGTTGAAACAAATTGAATTTAAGTTGAGGATAATTTGATCCTAAAAAACTCATATGACCCGGGTAAAAGCAATGTACACTAATTTTTATAATATGAGATAGTTGACTATTTTGATAAAAAGCTCTTTATGTTATATATATTTGCATCTCACAATTATTATCCAATATAGATAAGATTCACTGTAAAAGATCCGATAAATCCTGAAACCATCCCATTACCACCGACTTGTCAATGGGTCGGATTCGGATCAGATTGGCCTAAATATGGATCCGACAAGTTAAGTTAACGGACTCAGGATCCAGACCGTTATCGGATCATCAGATTAAAACACCCAATCCATATCCATTAAGTACAGGTCATTTAACAGGTCTGCATCAAACGACTTTGATATCGTTGAACATCAAATCAGTAGAAGAGTAGTCGATTTTAGATTCGGGCTTGGAAGGGTCAGGATAAAATCTAATTCTTGATCATGTAATCATGAGAATATCTTTTATTTTGATCCTAGGGCCTTAGATCTAAAGCAATCTAATGTAACGGATCTGAGTAAACATACTACCGACCATTATCTGATCATCAGATTAAAAAAAAAAAAAAAACCCATCCATATCCTGCTTAAATGGATCTGATTCGGATCAAAATCCAGACCATTGACAGATTTACATAGAAGCATAATTACAGTTTGAACAGAGAATATCTTGAACCCAAAAACAAAAGGCTAAATATCATTAGCTTAATAGTTTCAAACTCACGTAGAGAGACGGAGACCCCGAATGCTTAGCAGGCACACACACCTTAACAACTCGGCCGAGAGCACATACTTAACAAGACCATAAAGAAGTGGGAGATTTGTAGCTCGTCGGAAAGGAGTTGCCACGGTCAGGAACCATCAAAATAGACGGCTGTCGTAGGACTCGGGCTTGGTTAGGGACTAATCGAACCACTCACCAAGTTAAATCATGTGATCAATGACTTGATATAGACCATCATTGCTCCACCCTTCCAGAGATCTAAGCAAGCCCCATATCCCTCTTTCTCTGCTGCGTGCCCTGTGTCAGTGCCGGTAGAAATTACAGGACTCTGCAGATCCGAGTGTCGACAACGGCAGCAGCTTTGGAATTTTCGGAGAAATCGAGAACTTGGGCCAGCGACAATCGACGGTTCCTCCATACGGACTCGGCCCACTTCCTCATCCGCTCACCTTCTCCCTTTCTTTTCTGCTGTATGCATAGAAGTTCTGCATATCCACCTTCGACAAAGCACAGGCTAACTATTAGTCATTTGTTCTCTAAATCATGCTCTCCAATTAACAAAACCATTTAGCATCAGTATCTAACTTGAAGATATAATGTAAATTTAAGGGGCGGTAATTCTGAGTACCAAGAGATAATTGCATGCATCAAAAGTGTGTGTGTGCCTTGCTTCCAACATCGAGATGCTTTGTTTGTTTCAGTTTCCCATGAAAATAAAATTACCTGCTCGATCTGTGATATTTACAAAACAAAAACCTTAAATTTTAAGGTTGAAGGATTACAAGACATTTTACAATAAAATTAATCAACACTAGTAACAACTAGTATTCTTACATCTCAATTCTATGAATAACATTAATTGCAAAAAAAATATTATGAATAACATAAATGATGAATAAATATGACACTTGGTGTGGTGTGGCCAGGTTCCCAAGGCATCAAGCTCCTCTTATCACCACGATACCCCCAAGGCAACAGTCATCCCTTGGCTACAACAAGTTGATCCTTGAATGTCTGCGACAAAGCCGGAAGAGAGCAAAGGACAATGGGAAGAGGCACTGCTAGAGGTCCTTTGGGTATGTCAAATAACCCTAAGGAGATCTACGAACAGAGTCACTCTATATCCTAGTTTACGAGTGTGAAGCTACCACACCGAGGTCTTGGTCCCTACTACCAGGACATTGACTGCCGAGTCAATGACGAGTTACTCGTAGGCGACCTTGACCACCTAGAGGAAAGCCATTATCAACCTACCAGGCTGAAAAGGGTGTTCAATAAAAAGGTCAAGCAATAAGCATTCCTGCCAGGTAACCTTGCGTGGAGAAAAGTGTTCGACAATACGCGGGGGCCCAACATTAGCAAGCTCGGGGCCAACTAGGAAGGTCCTTATATTACGGACAAGGTATGGCAGGCTGAAACTTATCAGCTAAAGGATGACGAAGGGCACGGATCGAAGGCCATAGAATGCTAGACTTTAAAAAAATGATAAAATTCAGGGTTATGTGTCAAAGACCCTATTCTCTGATCCAGCTAGATGATGCAAGAAAAATCCAAATCAAGATCGCAGAACTAACTCAGTTATCTTGCCAGGTTTGGGAGGTCACTTCATCTCTCCTAAAGAAAAAATAATCCCGAGCAAGGAAACACAGAGTTGGACCTCCTTTGGATTGCTTGGGTTGGGAAGGTCGCTTCGACACTTCCTGGAAAGGAAGTCACGAGTAGGGTATCACGGAGTTGAAATTGAATTGTATGCTTGAGTCAGGAAGTTTGCTTCAACACTAACTAGTAAGAAAATCTCGGACGGGGAGCCACATAGGTGGAACTTTGTTGGATTTCCTTGATCGTGAAGCTTGCTTGACACTCCTTGTGAGGTACCACCGAATTGGAACTTCGTTTAATTGCCTGGGTCGGGGAGGTCGCTTTAGCACTCCTTGGGAAGAAAGACCCATGCGGGGCGCTGCAGAATTGAAAATACAAGGCGTTCTCCAATATGGAGGATCCGGTGTGCCGATTAGACTCAGGGGCTCTCAGTGCAGTGTAGACAACCATACATCTAATGTCATCTTTCCTAACTCGAATGGCTTTAACTTTATGCACAGATTTGAAATCCCTTCTATTTCCTTTGGGAGGCACATGCCTCTTCTTTTTTCCTTTCCAACGACTCAATCAAGTTTTGATTTTCAATGGGTTTCCTCTTTGTCCACCCTTTTCGTAACTCTATGCCTCAAATTGTCCTATAGAAAGAGCACAGTCATTAATTAATTTCCACATGAAAGATTCTCAATCTTTGTCGGCTTTGGAAGAGTAGTACAAGAAGGCATAAGCACTAGCCTTGTCATAGCGTCTCACCTCATAATCATATAGCCATGTCCTGCCTAAGAGGGCTCTTTAGTTTATCCACAGATTTCACATAATACCATATGAAATTCTCATGTTAACCCTATTTTGAAGGAGATCAAAAAACACCATGTGACAAGATAATATATCCCTTTTAACCATGTAAAGATATGGATGTCAGTCCACTAGAAACTTCAACTTATAACCACCTCTTGAGATAATTCCTTATCTAACCCCGCCATAAACAAGTGACAATCTCCAACATCTAACTTGAGCGTGGAATGTTGGGACTCTTCTATGTGCACAACCACAACTTCATTTAGACTTTTGCTAGTCGTTTCCCCTTTTGGCTTTTATATTACAAAATCAATCATAAATATTGCTAACGATGAGGAATTCATACACGATTTGCGTGAGAAGAATTTTATCAAGTTGCCCTTAAGAAGCCTAACCGCAAGTTATTGTTGCTTCATATGGCGAATAAGTAACTGCTCAATCCTAAGGCTGATACCAAATTTAATGGACGAAAAAGTTTTGATTCACGAAATTGAAGTATTGGGTTTATAATTATGAAGTTGGTATGAACGTAAAAGGTTAGAACAAAGTTTCAAGAGAATTTTATGTCAAGCCAAAAAAAAAAAGGGATCACTAAAGCTTTCCAGCAAACCAAAATATTATAGAAATCCTATGAATAAGTTTGACGGAGACACACCTTCGAAAGGGAAAGTAAAGCTCTGAAAGTCCTAATGCAAATTCGTACTGAATTCATCACCCCCGTTACATGTCTACAGAAACTTTTTAGAACAAGCTGCAATCTCAATCCTAATTGAATTAAACCTTTTAGAGCTCTATTACATTGTTCCTACCTATACAAGATTCCTTCTCATATAAACTAAAGGGTTTACATGACTCACTTAAAGTATTACGGCAACCTAAAAAGATTCACATAAAGACATAAATATTTAGATGCCCACTTACAAACAATTAGCCCCAAAATCATTTTGAAAGCTACATCAAATGACTAAAATAACTTCTTTCAAACTGTATGTACGAATTAGTGAACAATAGCACACCTTTTACCTCACAGGATGGCCAAAGCATGATCTTTACATCATCGAGCAGACAATTTATCAACCACACATATCTCCCTTAGCTAAATAAGATGTTCCCTCAATATATGACCATCCAAAGGTCCAAATTGGCCACTTGTTTTCTTGATCTCGTTCAATACCTGTTGAACATATTTCTTTATATATTGAATCCAACCTGTGTACCATCCAATCAGTTGATCCATGATTGCATAGGAAAGTAGCTGTAAGTCTTCTTGTCATAAAGTAGCCGTAAGTCTTCTTGTCATAAAACCAAATCAATGATGTTAAATTCTGTTACTTCTATAGTTGTTGTTTAAGGATTATTCCTCTTAACTTCAACACATGTCTCATGTATCTGATTTTAACATTATTGGTGCTATTTATAAACAGTTTGTAATCAAACATTCTATATTGAAGTAATTCACCTACACTAATTCCAAAACTCCTTGTATTTTAACTTTCACTAACAAGTTGTCAGACATAATTTGCTCGTAAGTGACCACTGCAGCCGTAAACATGGAGGTCATATGCCCCAATTTCGGTTTAAATCCTAGCCTGCCAACAAACCAGTTCCAAGAGAACCACCTTAAGAAGTGGTAGACAATCAAAATAGTATGCCTTGTGGGTACATTATTAGCACCAATCCGAGGTTGACGCATGGATAAGTGATAAAGCGCCAGGTAGTGGATCTACTGCAATGGTAAGACCATGAGGTGAACCAGAACGAGGGTGTTAGGAGATGACGGCTAGGGTTTGGAGAGAATGGAATCCTTCTCATTGAGGAACTGAAGCCCAATATATCTGTACATGTATACACACACAACCCGACCCGACTGTACATATAACCCGACCCATCTCTTTACATTAACACTCCCCCTCAAACTCACGGTGAATCATGGACCGAGAGTTTGCCGATAAAATAAAGGAAGCGAGCAATCGTAAGGGGCTTCGTCAGAAAATCAGCAGTCTGCTCCGATGATGAAATGAATGGCAAGGAGATGGTGTGGTCGAGAAACTCCTGGCGAACATAGTGACAATCAACCTCAATATGTTTTGTCCGCTCATGGAATACCGGGTTGCTAGCAATCTGAATAGCACTCCAGTTGTCACAGAAGAGAGGCGTGGGCCCGGATATCACAACTCCCAGGTCTAGTAGAAAGCGGCGAAGCCAGACAATCTCTGCGGTGGTGGAAGCCATAGCCCTGTATTCGGCTTCGGTGCTTGAGCGAGCAACAGACTCTTGTTTCTTGTTTCGCCAAGAAATGAGAGAATCACCAAGGAACACACAGTATCCGGTAGTAGAACGGAGAGTGGCTATATCTCCTGCCCAATCTGCATCGGAGTAGGCACGCAGCACCAACGGAGAGGTAGAGGGAAAAAGTAGTGAGCGGGTGATGGTGCCTTGGAGGTAGCGGATAATCCGAAGGACTGCTGCATAGTGAACCGAACGGGGAGCCTGAACGAACTGACTGACAATGCCAACAGCATGGGCAATGTCTGGCCGGGTCATAGTGAGGTAGACGAGCATCCCAACCAGTCTCTGGTAGCGGGAGACATCCTGGAGTGGCTCACCATCTGTAGAAAGAAGCTTCAAATTGAGCTTCATGGATGTGTCAGCAGTGCGAGAGTCAGTAAGAGCAGCATCAACATAGATATCGGAGATGTACTTTTGCTGGGAGACTAACAGACCACGAGCTGACTGGGCAATCTCGAGGCCCAAAAAGTAACGAAGAGGGCCCAGATCTTTCATCTCAAACTGACTCTGGAGGTGGCGCTGAAGGGACGCTATGGTGGCACTGTCATCCCCGGTGATGATCATATCATCCACATAAAGAAGAAAAACTGCAATACCCTGACTAGAGGAGCGAGTGAACAGGGCATAGTCAGAGTGGCGCTCAACAAACCCAGCGGCCAGGACTGCACTGCGAAATCGCTCAAACCAGGCACGAGGGACCTGCTTGAGCCCATAGATGGCTCGGCGCAAACGACATACGTGACCTGAAGGAGCAGGGACGCCCGGTGGAGGAGCCATATATACCTCCTCTGAGAGATCACCGTGGAGAAATGCGTTGGTCACATCCATCTGATGTAGAGGCCACCCTCGAGCAGCTGCCACAGCTAAGAGGGTGCGAACGGTAGTCATCCGGGCCACGGGAGCAAACGTCTTCTCGTAGTCAATCCCATACTACTGGGAGAAACCACGAGCAACAAGGCGCGCCTTATGCCGCTCAATGGACCCATCAGGTCGAGTCTTGATCTTGAAGATCCATTTGCAGCTAACAGGAACCACGCCAGTGGGACAAGGAACCAAATCCCACATCTGAGTCCGCTGAAAGGCCTCAAGTTCGACTGTCATGGCATGTCGCCACTCTGGGTGTACAACTGCCTCACGGTACGACTGGGGCTCCCGGTGGGTGTGAAGAGCTGTAAGAAAGACCTGGTAGGACGGAGAGCAGGAGGCAACAACAGAGTGTCCAGAAGTGTCAGGAGAAACAGGAGTAAACACAGAGTAACCAAACCTGTCAGGGGAGTAGTCATATCTGTCAGGAGGGTGATGTTCGCGCGAAGGGTAGCGCCGAACAGGACCAGGATCCGCGGCCGGAGAGGTGGGAGCAGCTGCAGGCAAAGTAGTACCAGTGGAAACAGACTCGGTGGGAGGAACTGTGGAGCGACGAACGTAGACACGTGTGATAGGTGGTGGCGGTGGAGGTGACGGGGGAGAGGGAGGTGGTGGGGGAGGTAGTGGAGACAATGGAGGTGGTGGAGACAGGGGAGGCGAGGAAGGTAGAGGAGACTCAACCGGGAAGGTGGACGTGGGAGCAGGATACGGAGGTAGGAAGGGGATGGTGAGAGGGGGTGACGACGTAGAAGATGACGTAAGTGGTGAGAGAAGATCCCGGGACTCAGTGGAAAAGTACGGGACATCCTCTACAAAGGAGACGTGGCAAGAAAAACGGATCCGACGAGCCAAGAGATCGTAGCACCGATAGCCCTTGTGCTCCCGACTGAGTTCTAAGTGAACACACCTAACAGACCTAGCAGAGAGTTTGGTGCGCTCATGGGGAGGGAGGAGGACGAAACACGTGCACTCAAAAGGTACGAAGAAGAGAGTAGTCAGGAGATGTTGAGTAAAGCCGCTCGTACGGGGAAACACCAGAGAGGGATGAGGATGGAGTGATGTTGATGAGATGAACAGCGGTCAGGACAGCTTCAGCCCAGTAGGAATGTGGAACAGAAGCAGACAGAAGTAGAGCTCGTGCTGTCTCGAGGACATGGCGATGTTTGCGCTCGGCGACTCCGTTTTGTTCATGGGTGTGGGGGCACGACTGTTGGTGAAGAGTGCCGTGAGTCTGAAGGATCTCGCGCATCTCAGAGGAGAGATACTCTTGGGCACAATCAGACCGAAAAGTTTTAATGCGCCGACCAAACTGGGTGTGAAGCATAGTAGTGAAGGTCCTGTAAATATGATGAATCTCGGAGCGGGGACGCATGAGATAGACCCTGGTGCAGCGGGAGTAATCATCTATGAAGCTTACATAATACAAAAAACCAGTAAAAGAGGCAACTGGAGCAGGACCCCACACGTCAGAGTGCACGAGATCAAAAGGGGCGCTGGAACGGGAAACACTAGTAGAAAAAGGAAGAGCAAGGTGCTTTGCTAATCGACACCCAGTGCAGACAGAGAGAGGGGAGAAGGACACCCGATCCAAAACGCCAGAGCGAAAAACGCTTTGGAGTCGATCACTGGATATGTGACCTAACCTTCTGTGCCACAAATCGACATCAGAGGTAACAGACAGAGCTGACGAAGTGGAAGTGGGAACCAGGAGGTGATCCAACTGATAAAGTCCCCCTGCTCGACGACCCAGCCCAACTCTCTGACCCGTCCGCGGATCCTGCACATAACAAGAAGAAGAAGTAAATGTAACGATCAGGCCCGAGTCACAAAGAGAACTAACAGATATTAAGTTAATGTTTAAGCGGGGAGCAAGATGAACACGAGGTAAGGTTAGGCGACCAGTGGGATCGGAGGCAGGGGTGATGGATCCACGCTGCGAAATGGGTACACGAGTCCCGTCAGCAGTGTGGATCCCCATGTGGGTAGGAGCAGGGCTACAATCCGTGAGGACAGAAGGATCGGAGGTAAGGTGGCAGGAGGCACCCGAGTCGAAGATCCATGGAGCAGTAGTACCCGGAGTGGCAGAGAGACTGTGAGCTGTCGAAGAGCTGGTAGAGGCGAGGTATCAAAACAGTAACTCCTCAAAGCGCTGGAGGCGGTCGGAGTAAGACCGAGACTTAGCAGAAGTACCCGGAGTAGCAGAGAGACTGTGATCTGTCGAAGAGCTGGTTGAGGCGAGGTATCGCAACAGTAACTCCTCAAAGCGCTGGAGGCGGTCGGAGTAAGACCGAGACTGAGCAGAAGTACTCGGAGTCGCAGAGAGACTGTGATCTGTCGAAGAGCTGGTGGAGGCGAGGTATCGCAACAGTAACTCCTCAAAGTACTGGAGGCGGTCGGAGTAAGACTGAGACGGAGCAGGAGTGGTGGCAGGCGGTGCTGGAGTAGGGAGACCAGCAGCAGCAGCAGTCTCGCCATCATGGCGGAGGGGACCCTGACGACGTCCACAGTCGACTGACGTGGTGGAGGGACGTGGCCCGAGAATACCATCAAAACGAGGAGACGGAGGGACTCGACGATCAGCGACTGTGTGCAGGCAATGTGGGAGCCGAGAGATGCTGTAGGAAGTCATAACCCTGAAGTACGGGGACGAGCCGGCACAAGTGAGGTCCCGGGCAGTCCGGTACAGAGTAGACGGACCGGAGGAGGAGGGCCAAGGGAGTAGCGGTGGGGCAAAGGAGGGCGGCAGGGGGTGCAGGAGGGGGGGCGGTGTAGGCTGCAGGAGGTGCAGAAGGGGGGGAGGCGGGGCGTCAGGGGGTGCAGGAGGGGGCGGCGAGTGCTTCAGGGGATAGCGGGGGGTTCGGAGGAGCTGCATGGGGAGTTCTGTTGGAAGAGAAGGGGCATAGGGTGCTGTAGGAGGTGCAGAAGGGGGGCAGCGGGGCTTCAGGAGGTGCAGGAGGGGGGCGGCGGTGGTTGCAGGAGGTGCAGGAGGGGGCGGCGGGGGCTTCCGGAGTGCTGGGGGGCTGCCGGAGGGGGGGATTGGGTGCAGGAGGGGGCTGGAGGGGCTGCCGGTGCGGGTGAGAAGGGAATCGGGTGCAGGAGGGGCTGCCGGAGTGCTGGAGGGGCTGCCGAAGGGGGGAATTGGGTGCTGGAGGGGCGGCGGGGGCCGCAGGAGGTGTAGGAGAGGGCGACGGGGGCTTCCGGAGTGCTGGAGAGGCTGCCGAAGGGGGGAATCGGGTGCAGCAGGGTGCTGGAGGGGCTGCCGGAGGAGGGAATTGAGTGCAAGAGGGGGCTGGAGGGGCTGCCGGGTGCTGGAGGAGCTGCCGGAGGGGGGAATCGGGTGTAAGAGGTTGCTGGAGGGGCTGCCGGAGGAGTCGCCTTCACCGCGGAGAAACCCTAGAGCTCTGATACCATGTTAGGAGATGACGGCTAGGGTTTGGAGAGAATGGAATCCTTCTCATTGAGGGACTGAAGCCCAATATATATGTACATGTATACACACACAACCCGACCCGACTGTACATATAACCCGACCCATCTCTTTACATTAATATAGGGATTCAAGGCCGCCTCCATGGATGACAACTTCAAGTCAAAGGTCCCTAAATCGATACCAACCATATAAAGACCCAAGATCGGTGAAGCTCAAACCAACTTCCTTGGGAAGTCAGACCGGCTCACACAACCAGCATCGAAGCCTCGAAGGTCCACTATGGTTATCTATAGCTCAGGGTAGTATCGACACGACTGTGTGGCGCCCAACATTGGGTTTTCCATCCGCGACTAGTAACGAAAGACACGATCTCACAAACAAGGAAAAAACAAGAGAAAACCGCTGGAAACAACTAGCACGATGCAAGTGCCGTACCGGCATGATCAATATAACACATGAAGACTAATCAACCCTATATGAGATGAAAAGCTACAAGAGGAAAGATCCCAGAATATAACAGAACATAGCTGAGACACTGAGCCTAATCATTTAACTTGTAACGAGAGAGAGATCACCCGAGAGAGGGAGACACCTCTAAATTCTGAGAAAAAATGTGAGAGCGAATCCCCTTTGACCGTCCTGTGCTTTTCCCTTTGTTCTTGAAGGGGTTTTCCACATAAATCTTACATCTCTTCTTTCCTTCTTGAGAGTTTTTTATTTATTCCTAAGTCGTATAAAATAGGTAGAACCGACTTCTTCCCGAAGAGAATTGTGTCAGGTGAGGGAACCAGAAAATTTCCCCACATGCCTATATTAGATTGGATATATGTGACCAGCATTATGCAGTTGAACCTTTCCCCAAGATACCTTGAAGGCTTGAATCATACATAATTGATGTTGAAAAACACTGGGCCATAAATTTAAAGGAGAATGACAAAACCCATTGTAGAAAAAGAAAATCACCCACCCCCCTATCACTTGAATGGAGAGGGTCTTACCCTTCTCCCCTCCAATCACCGTCTCAAAAGAATCAACCAACCCAATCGTGTTTATTTTCAATTAAGGAGGCTTCTTTTCATACTCCCCAAATACAATCCGATTCATGAAAACAACCACAGGAAGTATCAGCTATACTGATGGCTTCTCTTACATGTTTATTTGTCATTAAAAACTGCATCAGTCAAAAAAATCGTTTAAATAAATTTTTGGTTTATGTAAAGGTCGTGTAGTATGAATAAATCAAGGAGATGCTTGAAAGTACCTCTTGCAAGGGCGACTATGTCTCTTCTATCCACTTGTATATCAGCCACTGCACAAATACATCGGAAAAAGCAGTTTTTTTTTATACATTAACATCATACCATAGCATGAGTCAGAAGTAAGGTCATATAAATATACCTTCACTATCCAAGGCTGGAGCTTTTAGCAAATCTAATGCCTTCCGATAAAGTCCCTGCCATTGAAATTTTGAACAAGCTATTGAAGAGATATAACCATGTCTTCGAAATAATTTATTATGAGCATGCACACAAGATTATGGCAGCGTATGAGCTATTTTTACAACATATATTATACAATACGATGACAACGACATCGACAAGGACGACTTCTGCGATGAAAATAACAAAATTAGGCAGAGCTATAGCTTAGGCAAAACATATTTAAGAAAAGTTTCAACTAAGTCAGGCAAGACATGCTATTGACAACCCTTGATGTTCTTGGAGGGACCATTCAATCAGATGAAAACCAATGAGATATTACTACTATCGAACTCTAATGTGATAAATACAACAAGATTTAGCTAACCTCCTGGATCAATATAGAACTTGAAGCTTCCAATTTAGCTTTATGTCCAAACATCAGAGCTATGCAAGTTAATATAACCCCGACCTTTGGATGAGTTGAACCTGAATAAAATTATAGAGTTTCACATAAGACCATGATACTTTGCCACTGAACAATAGGGAAAAGAAACTATGGTTCAAACTGTGAGTCTGACACATCCAAGGAAACGTGTAACCAACCAAAAAGATCTTCAGCCTTATTCAGCGCACTAGTAAGTAACTCCTCTGCAACATGGAAGTCTCTGAATAACGAAAGACAAGTGGTAACCTATCCCACCAGAAATTTCATAGCAAAACATATCGCAAAGATAGCACATAGAACTGGCAAGGCATATAGTTTAGACAAAGTAGGGAACGGAAGTAACTTATATCAGACAGGAGAATAGATTCTAGAACCTCACATATGATCATTATAAGAAATTCAATGAACAAAGTTCAAACAAGGCCAATCAATTGTGATTTTTTATTAATGACGGGCTTACCTTAGATGTGATAAAAGTTGACCTAATGCACAAGTAGCTCCCAAAAGAATTTCTTCAGGGACCATATTGGCAGCTGCTAAATAAGAAATTTCAGAAGTATCTTTCATCTCATATGCCTGAAGGGCCTTCTCGTACGAGTCCTTTGCCAATGAAAATTCGCCAGTACAATGTAAAAACTCGCCATGAGAGAGCGCGGCACTTCCTGCAACTCAAAAATACAGAACTTGACATTTTCATGCATGAATTAGGGATATCGAGACAAGTGTGTTAAATTAATTCTAGGAACGCAATGTACCCATTTGATCTATACCCTC
This sequence comes from Chamaelirium japonicum, assembly GCA_947650365.1. Classification (NCBI taxonomy): domain Eukaryota; kingdom Viridiplantae; phylum Streptophyta; class Magnoliopsida; order Liliales; family Melanthiaceae; genus Chamaelirium; species Chamaelirium japonicum. The sequence continues at coordinate 50,416,001 of OX393551.1, read as the reverse complement.
GTCGTTGCTGCAGTCCTGACACCATCTAAAGAACATCTCAGCTGTACAGAGAGCTAGTCATTTCTTTCCCCTAGATAAGTCCAAGAAAAATTTTGTGAAATCTTTACTAGAACTCACCATAGTTACCAAGTCGGAAGTCGGGAAAAAATCGGGCAGGGGAGAAGTCGGAAAAATCAGAAAAAAATCGGAAAGGTAGGGAAAGAGTCGGAAAACAAACGGTAGAATTTTAGAACATATTTATATATAGATGTTCCAACAGGTTTTTTGAGTAGTACATCAAGGGATTAAAACACAATTAATCGGGATTAAAACGAGTAAATCGGGATTAAAATGTGGAAATCGTGACTTTTTCATAAATCGTGACTTTTTCAAAAAATCGGGAAAGAATCGTGTAGAGAACGTTTAATAAATAAGGCGTGTTTTAATCACGACTTATTAAAAAAATCGGAGTTTTTGGTGACAGAGCAAGTCACAACCGGTCGTAATAACTAGAGAGGAAACCTGATTTAAGATCCCCAAGCACAAGTTCAGTAAGTCCCTTAGCAGCTTTAACCCGTAAGCTCAGAATCTCCGATGCAGACGCACGCCCTTCTCCTTGTAGTAGACTGTTCTCCAACAGTTGGAAGCAATCATTGGAGAGATCTTGTGAAGAAACATCCTATGGGGAAAAGGACCATCAAATGAATCAAACCCAATGCCACAAGTCTGTCAAATATAACCGTAATGACAAACCTGCCCTGCCTCCAAGTTCAGACCCACCAGACCCTCCCCTGCTGCAACTACAAGGCAACAAAAGGAAAAGATGGAATAAATGTTAACATCATTGCGCCCATAGTATCATTGTCCCACATATGATCATTGCTTTGATGAATTAAGATACATTCGACTATAACCATCTAACAAAAAGTTTACAGAATGAAGATAAATCTAAAAGCAAACGCAAGTATAAATCACTAGGGAACCTATAACAAACATGCCAATCAGGCATTCACATCACATGTAGACAATTGGGTGCAATCCCACAAGTGCAACCATAGTAACCCAAACCTCCTAACTTACAGGACGCTCCCGTTTCAAACCGTACTCTCGAACCCACTCCCAAATCCCGCTCTCCCACTTTTAGATTGGATTCGTGTATGGAGCGTGGAGTCAGATTTTAGAAAGTGCGGTTTCGTTGGATGTGGAGCACGGTGTGCATTGCCAGCTGAGATAAGTGTTGGTTTGTGAGGAAGTACACAGAAAAAATCCTTGGTTACAAACTATATCAATACTTAAACCTTTTCCTTTTCATATATAATCTTCAATAAAAAAAATTAATATCTATGATTATTTACAAAGAAACTCCCAAACATGTCTACTTACATCTAATATAACAGATAGAAAGTGGAGTGGTGCAGTAAGTTGTAGCGCCACATGGCACTCTATTAGAAGGTAGATTAATTTTAAAAATAATTTTGTTAATAATAAACAAGCAATATCGGGTCATAGTAACCGAGGATGGAATTTATATAGATTTTTATGGCAATAAATCTCTCTCTCTCTCTCTCTCTCTCTCTCTCTCATACGATGGGGTATTAATAGAAAAATCATAATTAATGTGTCATTATCACAACACATAGTGGAAATCCTTATCTTATAGTTGTACGACTATATCCGATATTGAAACGCTTTAGGGCGAAAATAAAGCGTAGGCCAAACGGTTAAAGGGAACATCTCTCTCTCTCTCTCTCTCTCTCTCTCTCTCTCTCTCTCTCTCTCTCTCTCTCTCTCTCTCCCCCCCAAAATCTACTGATCCCATCTCCCAAACCGATAAGCCCATCTCCTCCCCACCCCCTCGCAATTGCCTTCTCAGCTAAACGAGGATCCCCGCCGCCCTTCGGGCCCCACCACCGTCAAAAAACCAGATATCCTCCCTGACAACATCTTAGAGTCCATGGACACCGATGTTGAGGAGCAGTCGGAAGACAACCCTCTAATCCCATCCTTCTCTGGCAATCGGTGCCTTGAATTTTTCTTCCACGTATGGTTTGAAATTTCGATCGAAATATCGATATTTCGACGAATTGTGGCCCAGGTCAAAACGAAAGGCAGGATCAAATGAGGGTTGCAATTTTGCTCAAATTTTGTCATTCCAAGTTAATTTTGTTGAATTTCGACAAAATTTCAACCGAAAGTTAGGGGACCCACCAAAACCAGGTGGTTTCGAAAATCGTGGGCTGGCTTCGTTGAATATTTCTACGAGATGTCATTTCGTGAGAATTTTGACCTAAACCAGCCCACAGATTTCAGAAAACCTATGGGCTGATTCCGGTGCATCTGATGTTATAAATACCTTGCACTTCGGTGAGATAAGCCACACTTTGCTTGACTTTGCATCCCTTGCCATACTTCGCTCGACTTCAGTGGATTTCGGCAGATTTTGGTGTACTTCGATTGATTTTGGCCGAATTCTAATGGATTTTGGTAGATTTCGAGGTGCTGAATTGCAAGCTGTGGGTTTTCTTGTATTGCTGCTTCAAGAGTTCAGGTTGACTGAGTTCATCGAGTTCATTTTATATCTCTCACTCTCTAGGCTAGGTATCTACATGCTCAAGGTTTTAAATCGAAGTATTAATCGCGGTATCGGTCGGCCTTTGTCCAAGTTGTACCGATAATAGGGTTGGCAATTCTAGAGCTGACAAGGTCGACCCGACACGAAGTTAGCGAGTCTGGATTTGGGTTAAACAGGTTCCGATTGTAAACGAGTCGACACGGTAGACCCGTTTAATAAACGGGTCAGGTTCGGGGTTTAGGGTCTAGACATGGTAGACCCGAGAAGACCCGTTTAAAATTCAACGGGTCGTGTCAGGTCGGGTCTAGTCTACCCGCAATCTGATATTGTAGTATGTAGTACCAGCGGGTCTTATCGGGTCAGGTCGGGTTGAGTTAGGTCGAGTCGGATCGGGTCAACTGAATAGACCCGTGTGGCAAACAAGTATAACGAGTCTTATCAGGTCTACCCGTTTATAAACGGGTCGGGTACGGATTTAGGGTCTAGACACGATTAATTAAATGGGTCGGGTCCGGGTCTAGGGGTTTTGGACATGCCACGAACCCGACACAACCCATTGCCATCCCTAACCGACAATATGACTCGGTATCGGCCGATACGGGCCAAAACCGATTCAAGGTCTTTCTTTAATGAAAAAAATCAAATAAATTACAAGAAAAAAAAAACAATTTTATGTGTAAGGTTCAAAATATATTTCGACACTCTGGACGTGGAAATATTTTGATAGTGTGGAAATATTGCAGTTTTATAGAAATATTAAAATATTGATTTTTAATGGATTTTTTCAATGAAACTCGGGATAGTCATAAATCAAGCCTAGATACACACTTTGGAACACTAAAATTACATTTTTGCACTCTCTTGGGGTGTGGAACTCTACATAGCTTATATCTCTATGTATGTTGTGTAGATGTATAAAAGTCTAAACATTTAAAAGATGAAAATATTATTTTAATCAAAAATGAAACCTGATCACATAAAGTTATTCTGCAAAATATCAACATATCCAAAATTCAAGTAATTCCAAAACAAAAGACCTCATTTTTTTTCAAACCCCCAAATTTTTGAAAAGTAGATCCAATAAGTTCAATGATGGATCCTCGAAACTGGTGTCAGAATACAAAATCTTGATAGATCAATGTTCAGACACTATCATGTTATCAATTAAATAACTAGAAACAAATTAATTAAAAGAAATCTAAGATTATCATTTTAAATTCTATAAGAAAAAAAAAAGTCTCGATCCAAACTAACGATTTGATGCATTTTTGATTAATTTGAACTCCCCAAAATGATATTAGATGGAAGATCTAATATCCCAAAACCATATTCCGAAGAAAAATAATGTCAAAGTCGAACGGAGGAATTTTAGGGGTACATATGATTTTTCTAGAATTTCTTATAATTTCCTGAAATTTTGAAATATTTTGATAATATTCAGAATATTTCGAGAAATATTATGCAGTTTCCAAGCCAACCAAGATTGAGGGTGGCATTTTATTTTGATACTTGAGAAAAACGAAATATTTCATGAAATTTCGTGAAACATGTCGATTTTTCAAACCTTAGAAGATTTCCTTGGGTGTGAGGCTTGCCCTAGTTGAGCCCTAAAAGATTACCTTGGGTAGTTGGGTGTGGGTCCTGTGGTATTGTCCCTAGATGTGGCCTAAAAGAGTGACCCTGGAGCACAATTTGTCCCTGACTTTGGTGTAAAAGGGTTCAAGCTGGTCAATAATTCCATTTTTAACAACACTTAATGATATGTTTGGATAAAAATTATGGCATATGATATTTAGCTCATATTCTATGTGTATCATGAACCTACTGAACTAATGAAAGAAATTGAAGCTCACCCCCCTACAAACGACCTTGTCGCAGAGACTAGCATTGTAGGGCCGGAGGATACTCATAAAAGACCTGACCCTATAGAAGCTGCAAATCCCCTATATGAGCCTTTTTATTCTGAAGATAGAGAACCCGAGACTTGAGGAGTGAGGAGCTTCGAGGCTTATTATCTTTATGTATTCTGCACTTTCTTTGAAAGACTTGGCTATATAATCACATATTGGAAAATTGAATAGAAGCAGTGTTTTAAAAAACTTGCCGCAGGGTACGTCCGGGGCTTACCCCGGGGCCAGCTGGGGCTTTTTTCCTGTGAGGCTTATGCCCGAACCACTAGGACGTATGCCCAGAACGCCCAGGCACGCCTTTTACGCCCCAATGAGCTGGGCTTACGCGCCACTGAAGTTTGTCTACATAGTTGAAAAAAAAATGATTTGATTGCTACAGTATGATCTTTTATATGCGTCTTACTCTCTTGAATGACGATTATGATATTTTGAGAACTAAAGTTGTTTTAAATTGGTTCTATATCATGTATGGAATGATAGAATCTATGAAATAAAAACATTGGTAGTTTGAATTTTGGTGAGAAACTTATAATTAGACCTTAAATGATATTGAAAGACAATGACAGGTTCATTTTTATTATCGTTTTTTATATATTTGTAATTTATCAACCATGTTTGTAGGCTTAAATGCTTTGTTTGCTAACTTTGCTCATAGTATTTTTTATTTTGTTTATTTTTAATCTATTTTCACTCTTTTATATAATATTTTTTATTTATATATATTTTTAAATTAAAAAAATAAAAATTCATGGGACATAGGCCCCATGGCCTGGGGCTTACACTAGGGGTGCAACTCGGGTCGGGTTGGTTCGGGTTTGAGCCAACCCGAAACCGAACTCGTTTTTACCATATTGAAACCCGAACCAACCCGACCACACTAAGGTCGGCTTGGTTCGGGTCGGTTCTCGGGTTGGGAATTGGTCTAAGAAAATAATGATTATCGGCTATTTACTAGCAAACTAAAGGTCCATGTTGGGCTTTAGGCTTTAGCCACCCGTTGAGTTCTCTTGGTAGTTGGTTCAACGCTAGCAAACAAATAACATTTACTCGGGTGCTAGTGTGATGGAGCCCAAAAGTCCAAACCCATGACATATATATGTGGACTAAATATATGAGTTCGGTTCTCGGGTTGGGTCGGGTCTACCCAAGCCTCAACCCAGAACCGACCCGTATTTAGTCGGGTCCACAAAACTTAGAACCGAACCAACCCATTTGGTCAATATACCCGAACCAACCCGACCCATTTAGGCCGGGTTGGGTCGGTTCTCGATTTTACCCGACCCAAGGTGCACCCCTAGCTTACACCCCGCCCCACAGCAAGCAAAACGCCCCGCCTTATGCCCTCGCCTTTGAAAACACTGGATAAAAGGCACTACTTTCTCTTTTGTGGAATGGAAGTGTATGGTATCAAGTTGTTTCTTCCTCACACCCCAAGTAATCCTGGTTAGAATTAACCGTTGGATTTTAGGGTTGTGAGTTGTGGCAAGTAATTAAGAGGGGATTTAACGGGCTTTATAAGGTAGATAATTGGCTGATTTGGAAGATTTTAATCTGAATTTAAGTTGTGAAACTCTCTCTTAGTGTTGCTTTGCTACACAATGGAAGGGAATGGGGTTGTTGTTTGTTTAAGGGGAAGGGGGGATGGGTAGTCAATGAAAGGGAAGAGGTAGGTTATAGGAAGGAGAGATTTGGGGGATAGTGTTTTGGGAAAAAAAAGTGGGAAAGATTGAGGGGATTTAAGAGGCATTATTAGATAACTATTGGCCAGATTTGGATGGCTTCAATCAGAATTTAAGTTTTGAAACCATGAATTTCAAATGGTCTAAAAAATTCTATCCAAAAATTATGCACCTCATGCATTGTTTACCTATCCTAGAAGTTTTGGAATTTGATAAAATTTGGTAAGGGTGTTGTCTATTGTAATATGATCATCTTCACAAAAAATCACCAAATTCCAAAACTTCTAGGGGGGTCAAATGGTCGAAGCAAAATCAGCTGTCCGCAGTCACCATTAAATCTGCAGATTTTGCTTCGACCATTTGACCCCCCTAGAAGTTTTGAAATTTGATGAAAATTGATGAGGATGATCATCTTACCCTAGACAACACCCTCACCAAATTTCATCAAATTCCAAAACTTCTAGGGAGGTAAACAAGCAAGAGGTGCAGCAACGATGCTACACCTCGGGTGCAGGCTCCCTGCCCTTATATATATATATATATATATATATAAAGAGAGAGAAAGAGAGGATATGGGGAATAGGCTGGTGGCCTATTTCGACGAAATGGGTATCCACCCATTTGACGCTCCTAGGAGTCTTAGAATGTGCTGATTTTTTGTGAGCATAAGCATCTTACTTTAGATAGCACACCTACAAAAAATCAGCACATTTTAAAACTTTTAGGGGCATCAAATGTTATATTTCAGATTAACGGTTACAATGGACATTCGATAAAACTTCTAACATTTGATGCCCCTAGGAGTTTTAGAATGTGTTGCCTTTTTGTGGATGTTCTATCTAAGATAAGGTGTTTATGCTCACAAAAAACCAGCACATTCTGAAACTCCTAAGAGCTTCAAATGGGTGGCTGCCCATTTCACCGAAATAGGCTGGCAGCTCATTTCCCGTTTCCTCATATATATAGGGGAGGGATACTCTTACTCATGAGGTTTTACTTATGGGATTACCTATGATCCGGACCATCCGTTAGGATTCGATGGATGGCTCAAATTATAGCTGGACCCATCCTCTCTCTCGATCGATCGATCGAGCGGCAGCCCCGACCTTCCCTCTCCCCGACCACCCTCCACGTCCGACCGTTGATCCCTCCGACGGTCCCTCCCACCTGCTGGCCGGTGAATAGCACTCCCTCCAACACCGGTAGCCTCGCCTCTGACATCGCTGCTCCTCCGGCAGCTCTCCCTTCCGGTGAATCGCACTCCTCCAACGCGATCGACCTTCCCCTTCGGCGCCAAGCACAGCCCCGACCTCTCCCTTCCCCTCCATTGTGCCACCCCGCCGGCGAATCCACGCACTCTTTCCGGCAGGCACCTGCGATCGGCGCCGAAGGGTGAGAGATCGGGCATGTGATTGGCGCCGGAGGGGAAGGGAACTGCCGGAGGAGGAGGGTGGTCGGGGAGGTGGAGGTCGGGGCTGCGATCGGTGCCGGAGGGGAAGGGGGCTGCCGGAGGTGGAGGGTGGTCGAGGAGAGGGAGACGTTGGGGCTGCCACTCGATCGATCGATCGAGACAGGATGGGTCCAGTTGTAATCTGAGCCATCCATCGAATTCAAACAGATGGTCCAGATCATAGGTAACCCCATAAGTAAGATCTCATGAGTAAGAGTATCACTCCTCATATATATATATATATATATATATATATATATATATATATATATATATATATATATATATATATATATATATATATATATATATATATATGGGGGCATTGCCCTAGTTTGAGTATAGTATTATATAACTGATTGAACATTGTTGATTGCTATTGTTGTTATTATTTATTTATTTATTATATATATGGCACTGTGGAGATGCTCCCGATCCTATACTTAATTTGAATATGAAGCTTTCACGCTCCCGCTCCACGCTCTGGTTACTTAGGGTGCTCTTGCCGTCTCGTGCTCCCGCTCGACGCTCTGGTTACTTAGGGTACAACTATCTGCCTATACTTTCTTAAGGGGAAATATGTGTGCTGCAACTTGTTAATGCAGCAGCAAAGAAGCGTACCTCTAACGGGTAAAGAGGTGTGCTGCAACTGTCGAACCATCTCAAGCTTCTCAGCGGCATCCTGAAGCTTCCCTCTTCATATATGGTACATTTATGCAGACATTTTGAATCACTCATCAATACTCTTGAATTTTAAGTTTTCGATAATCAATACCTAATTAAGAAAATTTTGAAAAGATAGAAACAAGAAAGAAAGACCTCTGGTAATGCAAGGTGGACATGGCGAGCAAGACGATTCCCGCGGGGTCGGCGGAATCATCCCCCCCTCCTCCTCGCAGGTTGGACAGCCCTTGCTCAAGAATCAGTAGCGCTTGCTCATATGACTCCTCTGCACCCGTATATTTCGATAATAAAAAAAATTTAAAGTTCTCTAATTTCATGCTGCTTGGGAAATTTACGAACCAACAAATCAAAAAAAAAAAAATTGCTGAAATTGATGGACAAGGATCATGGAGAGATAGATGGGACCTGATTTCTGAGACCTGGCGTGACCGAGGGCGTACTGTACCATCTGGAGAGCAACGCGCGCATGCTGGGGGGCATCCGGGCCGCTGGTTCCGTTGAATCTCACGGTTGTCGGAGCGACGGCGAGCACGGGTCTCGGAGAGAGGTTTAGGGCTCCGGTTGCTGCTCTCCTCAGCGCGAGTCGTAACATGACGGCGTGAGGCGCTGTTGCTGCAGCCGAGCTTGAGAAGTGGAATGGCAAAATGGGAGAACCGAGTTGCGAGGACGACGGAGGGAGGAGGAGCCACTCTACAGTGTTTTCCGCGGCAGCGACACGATATTTCTTTTCCCCACTGCGAGTTATATACGTGGCGCTGCCTTAAAAAAAAAAAAAGGGTTTAATGTGTGAGGATCCCTTGACAACAGATCCATCCTCTAAACAGAACACCTTAACAGTTTAATTTAGCTTAAGGTCCCTGACTTTTTTGTAAACCCAAAACTATTCCTGATTCCTTCTCCTACTTTTCTCGAGCAACTTCGGTGGTGACGGCTGTGACTGCAACAAAGGCAACGGAGGCAGCGGTCAGCAACTCCGATGGTGGCGGTAAGCAGCTCCAACGGTGATGGCATTCGGTGAGCAGCAAAGGCGGCGGCGACAGCAAAGACAAAGGCGGTGGCGACGGCGAGCAGCTCTGACAATGACGTTAGGTTCGGTGGAGGATCTTATGTCTAGGGTTTATCCCATGGCATGTAGATCTCAGGCTTAGGATTATGTTTAGGCTCGGTTTGGTGGCGGCGAGTAGCTTCAACGGTGGCAAGCAGTTCGGTGGTCGGCTAGATGGTTCACTGGTTCGGTGGCATACCAAAAGAAAATTTAAAATATTGTGGAGGGTAATTTCGTCCACTCATTTCAAAGTTCTTAGGCTTAACCGATCTCTTTGTCATGGACGGCTCACTAAGTCACCTCGAAGAAAAGATAGACTTAATGTTAGGTCCCTAACAAGAGAACTTGTTTGACGAAAAGGATAGACATCAAGTCGATTTTTCAGTAGATTCCTTTCAAAAAAAGATTCATTTACAAAAAGTTCCTCCGTTGACTTCTCTTGCCTTTAAATGACAAAGCCGCACTCTAATAGTGAAATCACAAATGTTACTCTTCACTACAACAAAGATTAACAATATGCAACTGTTACTCTTTAGCAATAGTACTTTGCAAACTACTACTCTTTGCAAAATTTAGCAAAGAATAATAATATGCAAATTTTTTAAAGCAAAGTTTTCAAAAAACAAATTCAGATTTGTATTACAATTATTTCACTGCAGCAAAAAAGTAACAATCTTTACATATTATTACTCTTTGCTACAATGATTTCATTATAGTAGAGAATAACAATCGAACAGACTGTTACTCTTTGCATTACTACAATAAAATATAATTTTTTATAGAATTGTTACTCTTTATTACCGAATTGTTACTCTTCTATGTGATTTCACTATACCCCTAGATGTAGCGGTAAAATGGATATTTTCCAAATAAAAAAACCTAAAGCTAAAGCGTCTAATTACCCTGTCCTTATTATTAAACACGATCGTTTTAAAGGACCTAACATCAATTTTTCAAAAATAAAAATGCTTCAATCGATCTAGCTATATTCATTTCCACATAGGGGGTTTATGGACTTGTCAAGCAGTCAGAAGATAGAATGCGAGAGCATGTACTCAAAGAGATCCAAAGATTAAAAGGCAACAACAGCCAGGATTCAAACATGTAACCTCTCCAACAATCCCGTAAACACGACATCAACGGTCAAGATTCACACACGCAAACAAGTCAATAACGGCCTTGGATAGCATATTTGCTATCCGATTGATTTGTTGCACTTGCTTACGGCCGAATCTTGGAGTGCCATGTCAGCCATTAAAGGGTATAATGGGGACAGATACATCCAGTAGCAATAGTTATGGGACTTGGGCAGGTTTAACCCTAACCCGACCCACTCAACCCGAACAATGGACAAACATGGGCAAAGTTAGTTAAAAACTTGGACGGATTTGGACAAAAATAGATAAACCCGATTTCAATTTGGACGAGCTTGGGCACCGATCTTCCCAACCCGAGGAACCCTAGGAAGTGACACACTAAGATTGAATGCTTTTGTAGTTTTTTTTTATAGAAATCAAATACTATCTGTTTGATGTTGAATGCTAAGAATTCGTTTGAAATATGTGAGGATATGGGTTGAACTTTAAGTTCTCGTTATACAATTCAAAGATTTTTTTTATCCAATTCAAAAATATGTTGTTTTTTTTTTTCATTTATTTATTGCACAAGCATTTCTAATTGGGCAACCCGTCCAACTCGCCCATTATTTTGTAAATTGGGCAACCCTAGCAACTGGAATAGGCAAGCACGGGTTGGGCTTCCACGCGTTCCACGGGCAAAACGGGTTAAGGTTTGTGCAAGTCGGGTTGGGCATGGGCAGACCCCACAACCCGCCCAAGTCCCACCCCTAGGTAGCAAGTGTAGTCCCGTTGTGCCCTTTTAATAGACGATGTGACAAACCATGATTGGACCGTAAGCAAGTGCAGCAAATCAATCGGGTAGCAAAATGCTCTCGTAGCCTTGAGGGAAAGTTCGCTCCATGGTGTCCATATCAAGAGTCGAACAAGTAACCTCCCCAACAAGGGAAAGAGGTATCTCCAGGATTTTGTTTTTTGGGGGGTTGATATTTGCACCCCACAAAATTATTACGGCCCCAACTTAACAAAAAATTTAATGCCGAATGAGTTCCTGAGGCCTCCAAGGCATTTTGATATGGTCACCTCCGCCACTAGTGTCGTCGGTTTCATGCACCACACCGCTGTCTCCAATCTCCATCACCAGTTCTTCTCATCCTCCATCTTTCTTCCTTCTCATCCTTCTTCCCTTCTTCTTCCTCCTCCTCCTCCCCTTCTTTCACAATTCCACACCATGTCGGTCAAGAGAGACCAATATGGATGTCGATCGGGAGCAACCAACACATTTCCATGAAGGAGGAGGAAGAGGGAGAATGAAGGGGGAGGAAGAAATGAAAGAAGTGAATGAAAGCTAGTGAGGAAAAAGACGGGAAGGAGAAGGAAAGAGGGGAAGGAAAGGGAGAGGAGTGTGGATGCGGCGGGGGAGGTGGTGGTAGGCTTGTCAATTGAGCTGGTCTAGGTTTGTCAAGGTCTGTCCGAACTAGGCCCAAACTCTAGGCGGCTATCCCAAAACCAAGCCTGGACCAAAATATTTCCACTATGCTCAGCCCAAACTCAGCCCATTTTCTTAATCGGGCTTCGGGCCGAGTTTAAGTCAGCCCAAATAAGAGAGATAAAAACTAGTCAAAATTTTCTCACTACAACATACTTAGTAATGAAGAAAATGTTTTTGTTATAGTTTTAGATATATGTGAGTGAAATTTTAGCTTCATTTAATATGCCACCTTATGTTTCTAATATCTCTACCAGTGTTTTGAAAACCAGACCGGACCGGACGATTCGACCTGTTTGGATCGGAACCAGAACATGTTTCGGTTCTATCTTTGAATAAATCGGTTTGTTTGTTAACCCAAGAATTAAACCTTGTCATTGAAGAATTTAGTAAATATCTATATAAAAAAACATGTTTTCATGCGGTTCAAATGGTTGAACCACCTGTTTGAACTGATTTGGACCGAACCGGATGTCTTTTCAGTTCGCCTTCCGGTTAGATTTTGAAAACACTGATCTCTACAACTTATTGCGTTTCTTGCAGGAAAGTAAATAAAAGAAAAACACTGGATATGGTATTATGCTACCATAATTACTTTAAAAAAAAAAGGAAAGCAACTTACATGGAGAACTAAATACTTGAGTGCCAGCAACTTGTAGTGTGTTATAAGTGAACTTTTTTTTTTTTATATCATGCCTCATAAAATCAACATAAATGTTTAAGTAATGCAGACATAAATCAGTGAGCGAGTATCGGGCTTTTAACTCAAAGTGCATTGCCAAGGCTGGAAAAGCTTGTCTATGCATTGCCAAGGCTGAACGAGCGGGTATCGGGTATTCGGGTTTTAAATTCAAAGTCCAACTCCCATATATAGTACATGAATAAAATTACTTACGTTTCTTTATTATATTTGGGTCCGGCCTAAATTGGGTTGGGCTTAGCGTGGCCCTAGCTTAACCTGAATTTTGATTCGGGCTTGAAAATTTGTCCAAACTCAGCCCAGATCATGCTCAAATGAAGTTCAGCCCAAACTTTTTCGAGCCGAACGGGCAGGTATCGGGCTAACCCCGCCCAATTGACAGTCCTAGGTGGCGGTAGTAGGAGTGAAGAAGGAAGGACAGGTGAACCTTTGTAGGGATCCCTATCAACATGGGGCTTTAGTAAAATATGAGAATAGTTGAGGTGCCTGCATCAAACGAGGGACCTAGTAATTTTAGGGTGCAAAAGTTTTAGGTCCCAGACAACAGATTAGGTTACTGAATAGGACACTCGTAAGATCCCTTTAAGGAGAGGTCCCAAATTAATTTCATAATCCTAAAAGATTTCACATGTTATACTCTTCACTTGTTCTCTCTTGAGCACCTTCGGCTTCCCTTATTCTCTCTCGAGCAGCTCCAGCGAGCAGTAGTAGCAAGGCAACATTGGCCTCCGCCTCCTCCCACCCCCAATCGCCTCCTCCTTCCTTCTCAACGGTGAGAGTAGCAGAGGCCGTGAGCAGCAGAGATGAGAGGCGGGCAGCAAACTGGTTCGGTTCGGATTAGATTTAGGATTAGGTCTAGGGTTCATCCCATTAACTATAGATCATAGGTTTTAGGATTCAGTCTAGGGTTCCTCCTGTGGCCTGTAGATCATAGGTTTTAGGATTCGGATTAGGTTTAGGATTAGGTCTACGGTTCACCCCATGGTCTATAGATCATAGGTTTTAAGATTAGGTTTAGGTTTTAGGTTTCGATTTAGTTTAGAATGAGTGGCATGCAAATAAAAATTGAAACATACTAAGAGGCATTTTCGTCGTGTCCTTTGGCTTAAACGGATCTCCTGTTTTCAAACTAGCATTGTTAAAGATATTTACTTAAATAGCATCGGCTAGAAAATATTTTGAACCCGACGTTCTATAGCTGAGTCTAATAAAAAACCTGAGTAATATTATTCAGCCCGAAGGTTTGTCCTGAATTCGGCAGCCCAAAAGACGTGGCAGCGTGCAACTGGTGCTGTGTGGGATTTTAAAATCGCTAGTGGGTTTCAGCCACCAGTTGCACATTGCCACATCCTTCGGGCCGCCGAATTCGAGACAAACCTTCGGGCTGAATAGTATTACTCAAAAAACCTAGAGCAAAGACAGTTGTGATATGTTGCCCTGTCAGGATGGATTTTAAAAAGAGTAATGCTATATAGCCAACTTTTGTTGCCAACTCCACGTGATGTGGAGTGCTGGCAGGTCCTCATTGCTGGGAACATTTTTGTGGGGGTCATGAGATTAGAGTTGGCAGCGGTGCGGGTTAAAACCGAAAACAGTGGTAAACCGCACTGCATGGTGTGGTTTTGATTTGCCGACATATAAAACCGTCAAGGTGCGGTGATGTTTCAGTTTTGACCAACATAAAATCGCACCATTTAGGCCAATATAATGATAAACCGCGGTGTACTACACCGCATGGTGCGGTTTCGGTTTTACATAATACTACATCGTCGCGGTGCGGTTTCGGTTTTGCCCAAAACCGCATCGAAACCGCACCATTGCCATCCCTACATGGGATGAGCCCTAGGCGAGTTTGGATCTCCTCTATTAGGTCAGCCCCGGTCGATGGGTCCGGCATGCAGTAGGCTGGAGTACGATTCACTTTCGGGTCGCCTATCATCATGCAGCTGTGATACGTCCGGACCCACCGACCAGACTAACCGACTGGAGAAGATCTGAACTCGCCCTAGGCACGTAAAGTTGGCAACCCAAAAGTTGTCAAAGTAGTTGGCTACCTAGCATTTCCCTTTTAAAAAGTTGGAAAACCGATTGGCTGAATAACCTTGTCAGTGATTAAAACATTGAAAAGCGCCATTCTGCAATTGGATGGGTTCGGTTAGGGCAGCAAACGATCCAAGCCGAGCTTTGGTCTGTTTGAGTTTGGCTGGTTTGTTAAACAAACTTAAACTTCATGCTTGTACTGGCTCAATCAGTGATCAAATGACCCAACAGGGGATTGGAGAGTTGGCAAAGCAACTGATGCTTTGGTGATGAGGTTGTGGGTTCAACTCCTCCCCTCGATTTACCCAGGAGTGAAGTGGGAATTGCCGAGTGGGTCGGGCTTCACTCCCGGAGGGATTAGTCCGAGCCTGAAGTGGGCCATTGCCCGAAAGGTTTCGGGACACCCGCCGATGTCAAAAAAAAAAAAAAAAAAAATCAGTGATCAAATGGACCCTTATCGAGCTTATTCCTAAACTATAGAATCAGTCAAAAGCATAGATTATATATGTTCGGTTTATTCAAACCTTTTATAAGCCTATTCACGAGCCTACTCACAAGCCCTAAACAAGCATTTTCGCGAGCCAAACCGAGCCAAGCTTTGGTCTGCTTGAGCTTGGCTCATTTATTAAACAAGCCTAAACTCTAGACTTGGGCTTAGCTCGATTAGTAATCGAACGAGCTTTCATCAACCTTGTTTGCGAGCTGCTCATGAACAACCTGGTTTGTTATCAGCCCTAGCGGTGCATGAATCCTCACACACAATGACGATGCCAGAATGTATCATTCCGTATTTGGATTACAAAATCTCTACCAAGGGTAAGCGAAATAAATGGAATCGGAACATGGGCAACATCTGAGATCCTGAATCTGATACAGACTAATACTTTACATTACATCAAAGTTAATCAGACATCCACAAATCGATGTGGAAAATCTGGAAACCCAAGTGGATATTACACTTTGGAAAGGAACTGCTACAGCAATACAATCTCCAGAGTAGAGATACAGGATGTACTGATGTATTCAGCATTTGGCCTCTGCAGAGCTGGATGCTTGAGCATTTTCGGCGACAGTCTGAGTTCCAACTAGCAAGCAATAGCCCCATTTCAGAGAGGATGAAGTTCTTTCCTTGATGACTTCCTTCTTCACCGAGTTGACCATTCCTCGAGAGTCGCCTCTAAAGTCCCAACTCCTTTTTCAATTGAGCCAGAGCAGCTTCGATCTCATCGATGCTCTCTTCAATGTTACCTCCATCTTGGATGTCAACCTTCTCTTTCACTTCACCAGACTTTGTATATGGGTTTCCACCAAGAGACCCATCACTGCCACCCTCTACTTCAGCGTTCGAATCATTGATGTTGAGCTCCTTCTCTAAGAACTCGACAAACTCTTCGCCAATGTCCTGGTATCAAATCCAAATGTAGTAATCAGTAACCTTTTCGAAGAGTACAAGTCGTTCTTAAATGTTTGGGCCAAATTACAAAAACCTCCCTCATTTCATTGGTCCCTCAACTTTTGTTTTTGAGCAATTTGATCCCAGAACCATGCTCCATCTGCATTTAGCCCCCTCCGCCAACTTTTTACCCCGAAAATACCCTTATTAGTTTCCAATAAGTCTCAAAATTTGAGGGACCAAAATGAAATGAGGTGTAGAGTTCAGGGGAGGTTTTTGTAATTTGGCCTAAATGTTTTAATCTAAGTCGCACTGATCTACTAAGTGATTGCTACTGATGTTTCCAGAAATTCATCTAAAATTTAACTAGCATTTTCACACACAGCGGAATGACTTCAGAAATCTACCATCTACCAAGAACTTACCGCCAACTCCTCCCACAAGCTTTTGGGTTTCTCCTGTGGATTAATGCCCGCTTCCCAGTTCTGAAGTTCTGCTTGCAAATCGTTAAAAAAATCGGCTGCAACATCAAAATTTAGGTTATCATTCATATAAAATCGCTCTATTTTACAAGGTACATGCCTGATAAATGTTAAACTACACGGTTTCCCACTGAGGGGACAAATCTACCTATTGTTATCTGAACATCTCTGAAAAAATTACCTGCAGAATAAATGGGTAACATGAGGACTTAAAATCAAAGTTGAGGATAATATGTCCAAAAGAATAAGATATAGGTATGAATCATGATCATATCCATCAAGGTCTGAGGACAAGTATATAGAAAGAGTCATGCTGTCATAGTAGTACTGTGAATGAGGGTATGACTTCCTCTTCCTTCACAAACAATTTCATGTATCATTGAAAACAAATAGAACCAATATATGAATCTCTGAGCGAGTAATGATGGACCTTTTTCTTCCCTGAAATTCAAATTAAAAAATTGGAGGACAGATGGATTATTCCAGAAAATTTTAAGAGGGTAAGAGTTGTACCGAATCCGTAGAACTCCTCTTGGGTAGATTGGTTTCTGTTCCTTTCAGATGTAGTTCTGGAATAATTTGAACTATGATTGTTGAAACCATAATTTAACTGGGATTCTGAATTTAATAAGGTGTTGTATGCGTGCTTGATCCGCATGAATTTCTCCTGAGCATTTGCCTGTGTCAGAGATAATATATATTTAGTAAAAAAATTCAATCAAGTACCATATTAAAAAAAACAATCATCAATCTATTTTACTAACAGAAACGGAAGATCCAGGGTTTAACAAATCACATCAAATGGATAAAGATAATGTAGGTTTCTGCAATTAGATGCCATTTCAGGAGCGACTTGAGGTTGTTGGACAATGTGGGATGGAATGAGGCAAATGTGAGTAGGGTGGAAAAGAACAGGATCGACAAACATATGATGCCTTAAGGAATTCCGCAAGTACAACGAAGGATGTTCAGTTCCCTCAATAGTTACCTACTGCCATTATGTGCATATATGAGGCAGTAAGTCTCCAAACATAACAGATATTAAATCATATTATAAAATTATAAACAAAGGAGAAGAGGATGCAAAAAACATTATAAAAAGAGAAGCTACAACTGCAATACATAGTACAATGGCTATCACTAAGGAGGTTTAAATCCTCTAGTTGCACATGATATTCTAGTCCTGTATTGGAAGACATCACTTCATAATTGTGGTAATGAAAAAAATTCAAAATAACCATCAATGCATTCGAACAGGTTCAGACATAAATAAATAATTAAAAAAATTAAAAGGATCAAGAAGACAGTTGAATACATAACTTAGCAAGTAAATCATGTCAACTAAAAGCTTTGGAACTGTTATCATGATGTTACAATCCTGTAGAGGTAGATGTCGGCTTTCAACAAATTATGAGCATTCTAACATTAACTATTGACATGTGGGTATTTTTTTATACACTAGTGAACATTCTTGTTAGGGTAGGTAACCATTGTGCAAGGGTATGTTACCACTGTTCACTTTCTGCATATCATCTTTGCATGTGCATGAGTAAAAGAGCTTTCTTCCACTACTTTCCCATATATCTCATCATCGTCCCCAAGATGAGAAAAATTAATGAGCCATGCCAAATTAGGACGATACAAGTAGCAAACAATAAACTAATAATCAAGAATGTTTTCTATATGGCATTAGGAGATATCTCCAGTCTCTCCACCACCACCATCATCAGAATCATTGCCTTCATCATCAAAGTGTCTCTTTTTTATGAATTATACTCCTCTTATAGTGTTGCCTTATCATCGATCCTCACGAGCACCTTGTCCACATCTATTGATATTGTTTAATCTTCTTCTACTGTCCCATCAATGCTACGATCCCACCATTTAATTCCCACCTGATTGCTGCTACTTGTTCTGGCACCGCCACCACTGCTACTACCCCTCAAACATCTTCGTTGTCTCGAGCTTGACCCTTCTCCTTATTCACCATAAGTCGCTTGCTCAAATTGTGACTCAAGGTAACGCCCTGAAAGATCGACTCGCCTAAATCAACAAGCCAAGAATGATCTTCCTCTTTCTCATTGAGATGGATGGGATCATAGAATCTCGACTTCGTCTGTCTCTCAATGAATCCTTCATGTAACTTCTCATTCTATTGCATGAACACCAAGTTATTAAGCTCCTTTCGCTCCAGGCAATTTCGCTTCTTTGTGGGGATCTTAAGTTAAGCATTTCAGAATTAGAGTTCATTACATTGACATTAGATGCACCTATAAACCATCTTTAATGTACTCTAGTTATTTTCATAGCTCAACATAGAAGAAGTAACACCAAGAATCCTCATGGTCAATCTATTCAAATATGTATCCTTCATAGTTCATACCAAGATACACCTCGTACGCCGTCCACCATTCAACTATTATTAAGAATCATTTGAAGCAGAGGTTAAATAATTTACTATAGTTGAACAACAATCTGACAATTGATAAGTTAATTTATATAATTGGGGTTTTTGTATCCTCGTGTCGAATGACAATCTTTCTACCGAACATCTTTCATTCCACATACGTGTACCGATCTAGTACGAAGCACATTCAATCTTGTTAATTCTCATATGGAACCATTTCCTAAACATCAAGAAACTAACCATACATAATACTTTAATTGATTTTGATGTATATGGTGGAAAGCAGTAGAATATAAAGGGATGGCCATTAGACTATCACATTTATTTGCTATATAACTTATCAAATAAGTTCATAAACTTTATGTCTATAGTTACTTTTATCTTTCATCTCTGGTTTTGCTTTATCCATTGCATCATAAACATAACTCATTAGTGGTTTTTTATCACCATACATCAATCGCAATAAAGAGAGTAAGGATAATAAAATTGATATTGTTATAGCCACACTAGACCAAAAAAGTGTGAAAATGATGATCTAAACTACTAGCTTCCATTCGAGCCTAAATGATCAAGGTCACTAATGAAGTACAAGAACACAATAACTTGATCCCTTGATGTTTTAATTACAGTAGCAGAGGCGCCAAAATATCAACGCAAATTGAGTCATTGCAGTGCCAAGTTTTAGGTCTGAGGTGTTTTCTGCATGCTTATCAATAAAACTGTAATGCTTATACCTTAATAATAGTAAATACTAACTTATCAATATCCTTTAAAATCAAATCTAAGCAATGTGCAGCACAAGATGTCCAGTCTCCAACTGATAACATAGTTGGTAAGACAAGCAATATGTGGCCTAGGTCAAGGGTTCGAATAAATGCTACAATATATTTCCTTCAGCTCTCTAGTGGCGAGCATCCCTCTCGCCTTCCTGGCAAGTCTTCCAACCTGTGGGGTTATTAAAAATCGAAGCATTTCTCTCACTGTTGCGGCGATTATGATCCTTGGTCTATCTTGTGCGGTGCATTAAAAGGTGATGTAACATTGACCACTAGGTTCCTTCCAAAAAAGCAATGTGAAGCCAAAATGTCCAATATACATGGAATTGTTACTTTATAACTTAACATCCTACTTCTAAATACATTGTCCCGTTGTGTGACAACTTGTACAACGTACTCTCATATTTTAATTGTTGTTTGCATAGGAGAGCAAATAGATAGTTGACCGAATGTAAATGATCAGAAGCATCTATAGATTTAAGGAACAATGTTCCATGCCGACAATAAACAAGAAAGTTAATTTATATTCTTTCACAGTGATCTGTCCACCCTGCACCCATCAGAGTGCGCCCAGAAAATTTCCATGTCTCTATATTTGGTCAAAAAAGTTGTGTTTGGTTTTGGCGTGTTAAAAGCTATGCTATCAAAGTCGGGACTAGTCGGCAACTAGTCCCCGACTAGTCCCTGGGCGGCATTTTGCCGACCGATTAATTTTGATTCCGTCATTGCTGGGCGGAATCCCGACTAGTCCCCGACTAGACCCGACTAGTCCTCAACTAACGACTGCCGACTAGTCCCCAGGCAGCATTCTGCAAACAAATTTTTTTTTGAAAGGAGTCTTTGCAAGCAATTTTGTTTAGATTTTTTTACATTGGCTCAAAGTCTTGAGTCGCAAGACTCACAACTATGGCTCTTCCCTGTAATCATCTGTTGAGCACCTGAGAATCTCAGATAAAAACATAGACAAATAATTAGTTTATTTGTTGATATCCATATAACCCTATAATCAAAATTGG
>OX393551.1:50388602-50393602 GCA_947650365.1 Chamaelirium japonicum | reverse complement strand
TTGCAATTGTAACAAAACAACCACCTTTCTATAATTTACAAAACAATTTGGATTGTCTACCACAAAGTTTAAGCTAAATTCAGTTCACTCAACCCGCATACATAATCTCGAGATTCAACCTTTACAAAGCACGATGCACTTCCAATGATGAAGACCCTAAAATTTACAAAGATTTATGAAGGCACAGGTTGGAAGGGAAATCGTGATCCAGGGGCTCCTAGAAATCTCAAATGACAAACCCCGACATGGCAAATTGAGGAACTCCTTTTGCAACTTCCCATATTCTCGCTGCTGTACTTGCGATCTGTTCGGCCTTGAGAAGGAACTCGATAATCATCTCGAAATCTCTCTATAAAATGCTGTCAATTTTTCTTTATCTCTGTGTAAATTTTTTGTAAGCCATCCTCAGATATCGAATCAATCGTGCGTGAGTACATGAGTCTTCTTTTTCCCGTTAATGCTCTTGAAAGCCATAAATGCGTACCCATACGACCTATGTAATACAACATAATATATTGATTTTACTGTTTAAAGAAAAAATTAATTATTATGATTAAAAAATAATAAATCAGACATCATACTTTGAAATATAATGTATGTGCCTGTCTACACTGCAGTGGGTCGAGTTCGGGTTGGTTGTATAAGTATCGTGAAATAAATAAAATTTGATAGTTTAAGTATTGTGAAATAAGTTGGGCATCAAATATAATGGAGTACCAGGCACAATGATAACATAACCAATTTATATATTTAAATAGGATTTCAACCCATCTATTAAACGGGTCGAGTTTGGGTTGGTTATGTCATTTCAAGTTATCTTAAGAGTTCACAGTCCAGTTCAAGTTATATGCATTACTTTCCTTCTCTTAGTTTTCTTTTCTTATTTTTCATCTTAGGCTTCTATTTATATCTACATTGATTGCGAGAAAACACTTTACATAGTTTTTTTTTTAGATCGGTGAAAAAAAATCAGCAAAATCAGTCTTCCGGGTAATGGCCCCACTTCGGGCTCGGAGTATTCATAGGCAAAATTAACAAAATCACAAAAAAAAAAAGGGGAAAACATTGATTCAATCTATGTATTGTTAAATCTTATACTCTCAATTTTTTTTAAAATTTTTTATAGGCAAAATCACAATAAAAGTGACCCATTTCGAGCTTGGTGTATTCAAACCTTAAGCTCTGTAAAAAATGATGCTATTATTGTGTTAAAAAAAAGCCCAAGAAATAAGTCCAAAAAAAAAAACCTAAGCATATATATCAGTCATTTCAATAAAATCACAAAAAAAAAAGAGAAGCATTGATTTAATAAAGTACCTACTTTACTTCTTGTGTGATTTTTAACCATGACTTTAATAAAATGCCATGAGTAAATTTGATCTTAAGAAGTTAGCAACATAAGAAAATGACTACAAACTTGAGCATACATAGAGATTAAGCATTAACCATTTCCGGAATGTCTATTTGGATCTGATGCCAAAAAAAATTTCATAAAAATTGGGGGATAGAATCATTTGCACGGGCATGCATTTATTAAGAGAGATTTTCTAAAAGGATCCAACATTTTGAGAAAAAAGTATCCCACATTATGAAGACATGGTGAGAGCCGTCCCATTGCATGTCGGTTTGGGTTTGTTTTGATACAAACATAGAAAAAAATCAGACTTTAAAGATTTAACCCACTTCGGACTCGGACTAATCCCTCCGGGAGTGAAGCCGGACCCACTTTGCATTTCCCACCACACTCATAGATAATTAAAAAATCAACAAAATCATGAAAAAGAGGGCAAACATAGGCAAACTCAGCAAAAGAAAAAAAAAGGGGGGGGAACATTGATTCAATCTATGTATTGTTTAGTCTTATACTCTCAATTTTTTTTTTTTTCATAGGCAAAATCAGCCAAATCTACTTAACTGCTTGCCTTTCTCTTTCTCTCGATATTTTTTATTTTATTTATTTAGAACGATTCACAAATATTACAATTGGAAATCAAACCTGCAAACACCTTACAACTATCTCTAAAGGGGCAAACTTAGACAAAATCAGCAAAATCACAGGACCACTATCTCTAAAAAGTTTGTGTAAAGCTTTCAAAGAGAGAGAGAGTAGAAAACTTACTTAACTCCAAAGCCTATCTGGCAATATATGCAAAATATAGAGTTGCCCAGCACTCCAAAGGCTATCACCCCTTTAGCAAAGGATATGTATTAGAACTATACAACGGAGTGACCAAGCACTCCAAAGCCTATCAGGCTACATAACATGTTTTAGAAGAAACACTATATATGGGAGGTCAAGCTCTCCAAAGCCTATCAGGTTATAGGACATGTATCAATCTAGATAAAAATAGTTCTAAGTCTAAGTAGTTTAGAAACAAAGCAATTACGCCTCAGCCAGTCATTGTGCAAAAATAAAACATGAACCATTCAATGATACTTGGTTTTGAAGAGCTTGTATACATGCTTGTTCTAACTTCAAAAGAGAACAGGATCTTTGACGGGGTTTACGTCCAATGGAGGGAGGAGGCTTTACACCTCGGCCAGTGGTTGTGCAAAATAAGCAAAATCAGCAAATTCGCTGATTTTTTTGCAAAATCAGTAAAAAAATAAATAAATTTGCTGATTTCAACAAATCCCCTCATCGCAACAATCAGTTTGTGCAAAAGGTATCCGAGGACTCTTGAACGGTGCAAAAATAATCATAAATAGTACAAAAAAAATCAGTTTGTGCTTATAAATCCAACTTCAAGGGGTGAGTATAGAATTTATATATAGGAAATAACATAATATAGGAAACAATATAGTTTAATGTTTTTGTTCTATGTTATGACCAACTTCATCCTAAATGGGAGTGCCTTGTTTAGAAAACAATCTTGTAACGCTTAAGCCATGGTCCACACATGCAATAGAAGGAAAAAAAAACGTATTGATATACAAATTTCCCTATTGAGAGAGAGAGAGAGAGAGAGGTAAGAACGGAAAAATCAGCAAGATCAATAAAAAGAAAAAAATAAATTACAATCCCACAAAATCTGATTTTAGAATCAAATTACAATCCCACAAAACTGATTTGACAATCAAATTACAATCAAAAGGAAAAAATCAACTTCTATGTATTGTTTAGTCTTTTACAATCAAATTACAATTCCACAAAATCTGATTTTACTTGTCTTCCAAAAACAAAATCAGCAAAAAGAAAAAAATTCGATGCTAAGTGAAGCCCGACCCAATATGCATTTTCAACATACTGCATGTGCCTATGATTCGCAACGGGGCCACCGACTAAGACCTACCATTTGGAGGAGATCCGAATTCGCTACCCCCATGTCGCTTGAATCACAATGGGTCCTCTCCAAGAAAAAAAAAAGCACAATGAACCCCACGGTTGTATGGTACGCAGGATGTGCTGAAAATTTTCCCAAATGTTTGGTTCGATGCTAAGTGAAGCCCGACCCACTTTGCATTTCCCACCACACTCCTAGAGAATTAAAAAATATAGGGTACATGTAACAATTAGATAGAAAAACATTAACGGTTGAGTCGTCAAACTCGATCTTGCTCGGTCGAGTTTTCTCTATTTTGATTCACTTACCAGACTTTACTCTACTCTCAATT
Source organism: Chamaelirium japonicum (assembly GCA_947650365.1). NCBI lineage: Eukaryota > Viridiplantae > Streptophyta > Magnoliopsida > Liliales > Melanthiaceae > Chamaelirium > Chamaelirium japonicum. Next base: position 50,389,987 of record OX393551.1, on the reverse strand, counting down.
ATTTTTATTTTTCATAGACAAAATCGGCCAAATTGTCCTACTGAGGAGTTTAAAGAATTAGCAAGAAGGACGCATTCTCTAAGGAGTAGGAGGAGACTTACTTAGATATAGAGGAAGTGAGTTGCAGTTCAATGTGGAGGTGGTTGGCTTTTATGCAATCACAGGACAACTATCTATAAAGGGAAAAAAATAGAGCGAATCACAAATTGTGCCCGATTCAACAAAACAGCAATTCGGAAAGTAAAAATTGTGTGAAGTTTCTAGAGAGAGAGAGCAGAAGGCTTACTTAGTTGTAGAGGTGTTCGGCTTTAATGTGAGTCGAGCATAGGAAGTGGTCTGAACAGGGTACTTGATAGTAGAAACCGCAAGGGATCAAGTAGTAACTGTAAGGGAAATATAAAAATCAAAGAGAGCATTGAATATATATAAGAAAATAACAGAAAAAAAATTGGATTTTGAAATCTTAGCACGTTTCTAACCTTGGCAATTTTGAAATTGGATTTTCGATTCAAAATGCCAATTTAAAAATCTGAATCAAAATGCCATAGCCGAGCCTAATCCAAATTCATTTTGCAAAATCGGATGCATAAAATTTTTAAACGAATTGGCATTTTTGGGTATATGATTTTAAAATCTTCTAGTAATCCAAGAGCAATGATTGATTTTTAACAGGGAAATCTGATTTTAAAATCTGATTTTGAAATCCAATACTAAGCCCAAATTGGCATGCAAAGGGATGTTTGCGATTCCCTATTGGCTTTCTTGACACCTCATTGCAGCCGTCCATGTCGGCACTGCAGCGATATAGGACATGTTCTATGATGCATCATGTCGAAAATTCCGATTTAAACATAAGAAATCAGCAAAATCCTAGTGTGATGAGAAATATGGCCTAATGGCTCTTTTTAACTCATCCAGTAACTCATGTTGCAACTCATTCAACACTATACTCAGCCTATGAATGTCTCATGCAAACAAAATTTCCATCCAATTTATGTCTAGCCAAAAGAAACGACCCTAAATGCAATCCCACGATAGATGGATATGTGTTATTCAAATGGGGTCCATGTCTCACATTTCATCTCAAACCCGGTGATGCTCGGGATAGAAAAGGAACAAAAGAAGGAACAAAAGGCAATCAAAGGATGATGGAACTGTGATGATGGTGAGATGCATAAGAAAATGTTGGCTGCAATGACGTTAAGACTTTCAGTATCGATTCTCTCTCTCTTGCAGACTCGATGTGAAAACCTGTCGATTATCTCTCTCTTGTAGCCTCGATCAGACATCGATCTCCTGTAATTGAAGAGATAGGAAAAAAGATGTTGGAAAAAAATTCAGGAATCCGATCATAAAGAGAGAGAGAAAGGGGGAAAATGGTGGAA